>ML677372.1:23005770-23245867 GCA_007922305.1 Dermatemys mawii
ACACACACACACACACACACACACACACACACACACACACACACACACACACACACACACACACACACACCAGTTGCCGGGCTAGCCTATGCATACTGTTTACTGGTATAAGTATGTTGGTTAGCAGAATGGCATCATTAGCCTGATAAAAGCCAGCATGCGTAGATGCAGTTATACCAGCATCAATATGCTGGATACCTGCATGGCTTGTTTTGGTTCCCAAACCAGTATAAGCACCTTCGTACCAATAGAACTGCATCCATACTACTGCTTGAACTACAAAGTGGCAAACCCTTTCTAGGTTAGACAAGCCCTAAGAAGCCACTAGTTTAGGTTATGGCAGTGCAAGCAGGGTTAGAAAGAGCTCTCCCCTGACACCAGTAATGATTTGAGGGGAAAAGATTTCAAGAACAGACCGTTTTTGCATAAACACACCACCTCACATGAATGCTCCTTTGAACTCTGGGTCTTCGCTAATCAAGGACAGCAGTTGTGAGTGGGCAGTTAAAGGAACATTTATTTGTCTGACTTTCATGCTGCAAAGTGAGAAACAGAGGCAAAGGATACTGTGCAACCTACTCTGGGGCGAGTGTTTGCTTTGGTCATATGCCTGCCAATCGTGGGTGTGGGGTTTTCACAAATCAATGCTGGGTTCTTTTCTCCTTGTTGCAAAGTTTACTTTGCGATACACAGACTCTGCACTTGCAAGAGGGCAAGGATTGCCTCTTAGAGATGCCCAGAGCGGTGGCTAATTTTCCCGGATTACTGAGTGGGGGGTTTGAGCCAGTTCTGTTTTGTACTGTTAAGAGGAAACCCTAGATATTGAACCCAACCCTTGTTGCAGCCAACTCTAACTGGCCAGAAGGGTTATACCAGCATCAAGAGTCACTAGCTAAGTGCTTTTTTTTTTTGTATTCAAAGGTTCTAAAACAGCCAGGATTTGGGGCTGAAGGACTGTAGAAATGGACATTTCTAGACACAGACTGAAGTTGTGATACCAGTAAAGGGATTAAGGAAACACAAATTTAGGAACTCTGGCAGTATTGCCTCCTGATTTTAGCTTCAGGGAATCAAGAGCTATTTCTTTTCCTAAGCCAGAGAGAATGGAATTCTTGAGACCAGACTGTGTATTTGTCAGAGTTTATTAGACAGTTATGAGACATGATGTATTCTACACGCATGCAAGTTCAAGCTTAAAGTTCTGGCTTCCTAGTTTGTTAATTAAAAACATATGTGCAAAGGATCTGTGTGCACTTTCAGAAGTGTGATACCTAAACCAGCAGAAATAGGTCACTGAACCATTTTCCAGAAAATTTCCTCTTAAGTATTTAATTGTCCGTAGACAACCTATTTTTTAAAGATAGAAGTCATACATTAGATTAATGTCCAAATCAGGTAGCCAGTTTTCTGTAATGCTTTTATCTGTACCATTTAAAGGAAGAAGAGCTGAACAAGTTAATTTAGCTTTCTGGAAAGTAGGGAGGAAATTCTGGTTAATACGGGAAAAGTGGCTTACCATCCCATTGGGTGCACATGTATGTTGCAAAAGCAAGCTTTGTGATGGTGGTTATTCTTTGTCTTACCATAGCGTGTAGGGATTAGGACCCCACTGTGCCAGGCACTTTTCAAACATTAGAAAAAAGAGACTCTGCCCTGAAGAACTCATGCTGCAAGTGTAAGTAAAAAGCAAGAGACAACAAGTGAACACAACAGACAGACAGACAGGAGGAGCAGTAGAAAACAACATCAACCACTGGCTGCCTAATCACCGTGCATGCTTATCCTAAAAACACAACTCCATCATTCATTCTACTTGTGTTAAAAGCAGGAATCATGTAGCTAGAGAGGCCCATCCTTTGGTACAAGCAGTAACATGTGTGCTGACCATGTCTCCATTAGCCATCCTGTTCTGCCCCACTTTGGTTCCCCTCCTTGAAGGCCTGTGATGCATTTTCCCTGGGACTTTTTTGAACAACTTTTTTCCAGCATGTGCAAAGCCTAAAAGGACAGAGTTTTGAGCGGTGGCAGAGGTGCAAGTAAGTCAGTACACCCCGTACAGCATACCGGCAAGAGCTGGTGCACCATACAAGGGCAACTGACTTCCCCATGTGGCACTTTAAATGGCCTGGCGCTCCCAGAAGCAGCTGGTGCCCTGGGCCCTTTAAATTGCTGCCAGAGCCCTGCACGGTTGTTTTGGAATGTGCATATTTGCAGGCCTAGTCAGAATTTGGCCCCACATTTGAAGTCCTCAGCAACAAAAGCAACATTTTGAATGCAACACTTAGCTTATGGTGGCGCTGGGACAGGCCAAAGAAGATTTAAATAAGTGCATTAAAATGGGCCTGGGCTTTTTTGATCTTCCCTGGAAATATGAGAAAATGGTGCTTTCCCAGCAAATTTTGGAGCTCTTTTCCCATTTACCTTTACGCTAGAAAAACAATACTTTTTCTAGTGATACTTCCCTGCTTCATTTCCAGCCTAAACCAGGACGTTCTGATGCAGTGAGAAAAAACACAATGCAAAATTTGGAGTCACTCTGAGTTGATTCTATTTCATCACAATCGTGCTACTCAGCATTTATGCGTTCAATGTGTTGAGCAAGCTATTTAGTCCCTGCAGTGCCACAGATGGAGGAACTCAAGTTCAGAGAGGTTATGAGCCAAATTCTTCCATCTGCCAAATCCACTTTGCAAAGCTCTCGTGGCTCAGAGTGGACTTAGGTTGGCCTGAAATGTCTAGCAGATAATTCCCCCATGCAGGGAACCTGCAACAGGCAGCGATCACTGTTGTATTGGCCAATACCTTCCTGCTCTACCCTCATTCAGGATAAGGGCATGCTTGTGGCAGGATTCTCCACTGGGTAAAGAATGCAGCCTCACTGGGTTTGCCCAAAGCCAGGCCATTGGTAAATGCCCAAAGTGGGTGTGAAACTCAGAAGTACCGGACTGCCAGCCTCAGACTCTTTGTCAAAAGAACATGCTGCATGTTGCTTCTATCAAGACCTGCTTTGCCCATCCTGCTACTGACTAGTTTTATTAGTGTTACCAACACCGATCAACCAGAGAACGAACAGCCAAAACTTTGTAAGTGGGGTATAAGAATAGAACAGAGAAAGTGCTCAAAATACATTGGCATGTAGCCAATGGCAGAGCAGAAATAGATGGTAAATATCTTATCTATAGTTCTTCCTCACCCAAAATCAATCTTAAAATCTTACTTACCCCCTCAATGAAGATCTTCTTTCATATCCAAACCACTTGAGAGTAATTTAATCTCCTGTTCAACTCCTGCCCAATCATTTTATCTCTCATTTCCTTCCATTGTATTCTGCCTGGCACGTGGCCCATCTGTTATAAGTCCCAGATATCATAAAGTAATTTTGGAGATTTATGAAAAGGGAAAATAAGAATCAGGTGGGTTGAAGCAAAAGTTGCTTATGGTTTGAGGATGTCTAGGGGAAATTGCACAGACCTTGCAACAGCACAGAAGTGTCTCCGTGGAACAAAGCTGGAGAGATAAGGCAAAGCAGCCCTAGTTTTCTGTAATAACCGTGTTTGTGCCAAGTCACCGGTAATTACTCCTCTTTAGGGAAATGGTGTTCCGCAGAATCTCTAAGGGAAGATTTTTCAAAGGCACAAATTGCAGCTAGATGACTAGTTCTCATAGGAGTTGGGCACCTTTGAAAATCTCGTTATAATAGCAGTGCTGATAAAACTGACCAAAAAGTCCCTTTAATCTGGTAAAAAGGAAAGTTTTTAAACATTTGCTGGTTTTTGCCTTCTCTTTGCACTTTCCATGACAACAAAAGCAGTATCTCATTAGCAGAAAGACTCTCTTTCAAATTCTCTGCTGGTCTCTAATAGCTGAACTGGAATGGGTGTGTTTGTAGTATGCTTGCTGTCAGTTGCCACATCTCTCAAGAGAAAGAGCCTACTTCTGTCCTCCTTCTGTTTATGCCTCGTGTAAAAACCCTGCATAAAATTGCTTATGGAGACCATGGGCAACCTGCAAAATCTCACTGAAAACTTGCAAAATAGGTCAGAAGTTCATGAAATGAAAGTAAGTGTTGTGAAATTTTGCAATTGTGGGGGCATAATTGCTAAATTTTTCACTGCTACAAACTGTTGTGAATATTGATCGGCCTTTAAGGTAGATGTGGATGTAGGCAGCCATGTAAAGTGTTGTCTCAAAACGTCAATCATTATATTACCTAGTCCAATGACGAAACAACCCTCTTCTCCCTCTGACCGGGGACTTTGGATTCCCCACTTGACAGCAGGAAGCCAAAATAATGATCTCCTTCCCCCCCCCTTTAAATACTTTTTGTCCTGCATCCAGATGTGCAAGAGGGATGAAATCAAAAGCATGCAAATCCCATTCTCCACGTTACTAATTGACATAATATAGGGACAGGCAGTAAAACAGCCAAAAATATACATAGAGGTATGCTGGGATGCCTCCCAGAATAGCCAAAATACAGATCAAGGACATAGGAAATCAGCTTTGAGCAATAAATCCTGATGTGACATTGAAATGAAAAAGCTCCAACATTGTTGGAATATACATAGGAGGACCAAGCAGATTAGTATACATATAGGAGCACATGTACGCATACTTATAGGAGTACATGGCAAATATCCAGGTGCCTGGCATTGCCCTGAGCTTGCACAGACACGTGATAGCTCAGCCAAGGTATGTGCAGGAGTAGGTAGAAAACAAGTCCCCGGCCTTGGCAAATGCTTTTCATCACTGCTACCTCATGTTGTCTTCTGGCTGGAGGCTCAGTGATTCCTGACCCCCCGCCAACATCGTTGGCCATTGCAGTTTGGACATATACTAGAGTAGCTCTGAGGGGGGTGCTAACTTAACCCGACTCCATAAAGATAGTTTAAAGCTACCTTTTCCTTTTACCTCTTTCTGCTACCTTACCATTTACCTTAATTCTTGCGCTCAATGCAGCTTGGCTGGGATGCGAGGAGTAGAGAGCTATGTTTCCCTAATTTCACTGAATTTCATATTAAAGGACAATATGGGAATGATTCTTGTGAACAGAGCATAATTAGCCAACAGACAACCAAGGAAGAAGAATTCTATATAAGAGAAAATAACGGTGGGGACATGTATTACTGGAATCTGCTTTTATTATTTATGTGCATTGCTGGCATAGAGAGAGCTAGCAATTGCCATATCAGATCAGGTAAGTGGTTGGTCCAGTTGGTTTGGTATCCTGTCTTCAACTGTGGCCAATTCCAGATGCTTCGAAGGAAGGTGCAAGGAACATAGATAATTAATTCACCAGCGAAGTTCCTTCTTAACCCCCGTCAGTGAGTGGCTGTCTTATAACCTGTAACACAAGTGTTTATACCTTCCTCCTTTTTTTTGGTTAATCCTATTTAATATTACAATGGATGTTAGATACAAGGCCCTGTTCCAGCAATACAATTAGACATGCACATAGTCCCAATGACTTCAGAATCCCAGTGAGGGCTTGGAATCAATAGTTGTGGCACTGAGTTCTACTGTTAAAGCAATAATTTAACACACACAGCAAAATTCTCCTCACTGCATTAAAAGTTCTGTTCTATTGTGCTTCAGCCTATACACTAAAATATTTCCATAGCTAAAATCATGAGGAAAATAAGTTTTACATTTCTCATGGACGAATTGTCAATGATGGTAGAAGAGTTTACTTTTTAATCATTGTTGAAGCATGTTTTAACATCCTTCCTAAGGTTTACAGATTTCCCTTGTAATACACTGTAATCAATTGCACAACAATAGCCTATGCTGTGTTGTACTGTATGCTGTTAATGGATATGAACACATGTATTTCCAGTGAATCCTGAGGAGGCATTTGGCTGTTCTTAGTTCATGTTCTTGAGAGCAGAATCACATTGCACATCCTAAAACTCCCAGTGACTTCAACAGCAGTCTTGGGTGAGTGAGAGATGCAAGACTTGGCCCTGAAATGTTAGGTTTCCAAAATGTTAGTTTTAAGGATTATTATACAGCCTGTAACTGTTTGAATTTTAATGAAGAGCTGTGATGATAACCAGATTCTCATGTTTTATAGAACACTGGCACTTAATAAATACCCAAATGTGCGATTTTCTACATCTGTGCTGGTTTCCTACAACTCTGGAAATGAAATTGTTGGCTGATGTCTTATAACTACCTATTGAATAACTATCACTAGCCTATTCATTGTATGTCCAAAATATATAAATAAGAAAGAGGAATTCCATATGTTCAGAAAAATTGGAAAACCTAACAAAAATATTACTCAAATCTGGCTTACTATTTCTTAAAGAGCAGTCAAAGAAAAAGTGTTTTTTTCTCCCTGTGCTAGTATTATTGCAATAGTAAAATAAAAAGTCTGCTGTCATCAACTTTTTATCAGCTATTTGATATCCAAGGGCCCTGTCCGCCAGAAGTGTTGGCTTTCTAGTGTGTCCATAGGCCTCCATCCCATGGTAGCTATATGGGCTTATTGTTAATTATTTTCACAGTACCGTATGCATAACATTTTGCAGTAGAAAATGCTTGCTTCTTGGTGCTCAGTCTAATACTCATAACCTCAGAGTTCTATGACACTGCACTGCAATCATCTATGTTCTGTGAGAATGGGGATAACCATGAGGTTACCTTAACTTCAGTCTCCCTGCTCATAACAGGATAGTGCAGGAGTGAGAAACTAGACAGCTGCACCTGGCATTTCTAAATCTAGAAATACCTGTTGTCATTTATACGTGTGGATTTACAGAAACTCAGAGGATGTAGTGAGATACAAGGTAAATCTGGGTATTGGTCATTCCTAGGAGATGTTCTAGGGACTTTCTGATTAGTCAGTTCTGAATGAAGGAATAGTTGTTTTGCTCTCAGAGAGTGATTGAGTCATGCAAAGCATGCTTTTCTATCTTTTAGGTTTGATGGAGATGTTTTGGGCCAAATTTTGCTCATGAGCACTGGTATGAATTTGAAGTAACTCTCTTCACGGCAGTGGGATTACATCAAATTCACAGCTGTGTAATTAACAGCTAAATCCTGTGGCCCTTAACTGAGTAGAACTGTTCAAGCTACATGGGAATGAGGACCACAGATTGACCCTGACGGCAGTACAGACTCAGCACAGCCCTGTTTTCAGCTTCAGTTCAACACAAGGGAATTCTGGGAGGAGTAATTCCCAGGGCTGATAGAAGTGTTAGGCTCTTCAGTTGGCATTCTTTGTTGTAAGGCCTACAGAGAGGCCCTTGAATTGGAGGGCCTACGGAGATGCCTAAAAAGGTGAGAGAGCCCGATCTGGTTGAAGAAGAGATCTGGGAGAGGATTTCATGGCCCATAACAGAGCAAAGGAAGAAGCCGCAAGAGCAGGGCCAGCTCCAGGCACCAGCGTTCCAAGTGTGTGCCTGGGGCAGCAAGCTGTTGGGGTGTGTGTGTGTATGTGTGACCTGATGGGCGGCAGTCAGGCTATGTATGGCGGCATTTCGGCAGCAGGGACATTGGCAGCCGTGCAGACCTCCTGCAGAACCTCCACCGAATCTGCGGCAGCTGCTGACTTCCTGCCGGAATGCCGCCGAAGACAGCCTGACTGTGGAACTTCCTTTAGAGCCACCCCTGCTCAAGAGGAGAGAAGAGGAGAGAGTTGGTGTTTGGCCCTGACACCTGTTTCTTTGTGTAGGGCACCGAGGCTCTGAACCCCTAGCAAAGGGGGTAAGGAGAGAACACACTGATCTCCAGCTATTCTCTATTGTGGAAGAGCCCTGAGACTCCTTTAACTTTTGTCAGAAGCCGGGTAGGCCCTGGGCTAGGCTTAGAATACTGGTGGCACCAAGACAGCTTAGAGCCACCTTTCTTTCGTCGGCTCACAGTGGAGCACTGCTAGAATGAAGAACCCAGCCCCACTTATCTCTAGAAAATCAAAGAGTTAAAAAAACAAAACCCCAACCTCAGCAGCTGATATTTAACATAATGAATGAATGTTCCCACGGGCACCGGAGTGAGCACCTGAATTCTCTCGTCCAGAACAAACAAAGCGATGCAGTCCATGCTATTTTTAATAGCAATGCTCTGCACACAGTGTGCTCATCCGTGTGTGTATAATCACCATGTGCATCATTAGAAGCTCTTATAAACAAGCCACTCGCTGAGGAGTCAGACATTAGGCATGTCTCAGGGCAGCGTCCTTGAGCAGTGACGTGACTAAGTCGTAAACGTTCACTGAGGTCCAAGTAGGGGCCGAATGTGCAGAGAAAACAGATTGTGTCGAGGAAGAATTACGGGACTTGGATGGCGGTGTGCATTAGTCTTGCCAGAGATACAAAAGGAGGAGACACCAGGGACTTTAACTGCTGGAACACATCCGAAGGGCTGTGCCAATCAAAACCTGAGCAAATCCCTGAGAAACACCAGCTGAGGGTAATATATTTCCTCCATTAAATTGCATCTGAGTAAGGAAACTGGAGGAGCCTTTCCTGCAAATGTCAGGAGGATGCCGTACAATGCAGAGAGGCGCTCGTTAAGCCGCTGTTTGCCGGTGGCACAAGGATCATTCAGCTTGACAAGGAGGAAATGCAAAGAGCATCTGCTCTTCCTCCGAATCTGCAGGGTCGCTGCTTTTAATTTGTGAATCTGCATGATGTAAGGCCCGATAATCCCTTTACAGCTGCAGAGGGAGCTCTTTTGTTTTTTAAAAGGTGTTCTAACATGAATTGCCCTGGCTTGCAAGAGCTACTATCTTTCTCAGTGTTAGGAGCAATTCCAGGGGTGCTGGAGCAATTCGTATAGTGCGGGTGCTGGGAGCCATTGAACCAAACTAGAAGCCCTGTATATGATGGAAACCGCTTCAAACCAGGGAGTACAGCAGTGCCCCAAGTTCTAGCACCCATGCCTGATCCTCCAGAGAGCAGTATATGAGCCCTGCTCTATGGCATTGTGAGTAAAGGAGGGGTGGGGGTTGGGAGTGAAGAGGGCTTGCATTTACTTGCATTCTTATGTGTTGTTTAAAAACCAAAAGGGAACACAAACTGCAAAATAAAGCATAAAACACTTGTACAGTTGGTGCGAGAGCCACAGCAGTAAGTTCTGCGGATATCATCATTAAAAACACCTGCTGAAAACTTAACAGTTGTAGTTCTTCAAATCAGGCTATATTGTCCTCATTTCTGAGCTGTGGTCCAGCATACTTTCTCTTTTTCCAGAATAGGACAATCCATCGGTTTGGAGCTGCTCTGTTGCTAAGTTCAGGGCAGCAGGAATATGGGAAGGGGGCACAGAAAGCTGGCTTTAAGTCCCGTTTGTGCTCCCAGGATTCCGAGTCTCTCTAGTGCAAGTTATAGCAACCTCAAGACTGCTCTCGGTTATGTCCTACTCGCTATTGCCCCCTATAGGTCATTAAAAGCAGAGATAAGCTGGGGCCCAGTGGAGAATCTGTCCCTCAGTTCTAATCAAACCTTGACATAACTGCCAGGCTGGGTTTCTCGGCCCCAGTGTTATCATTATGCAGTCCTCTTCCTCATTTGGACTTGCAGAAAAGTGAGGGTCTTGTGCAAATATAAAAGAGCTCTGCACATTATAAAATTCACTGTCTTTGAGCAGAGGCTGAGCGGCGTTGTTGAGAGGAAGTTCAGGCACTTTTGAACACTTGAGGACTTGCTGAGAAATGTTTGTAGGGAGAACCTGAAACTCTGGTGCAGGCAAATATATCCTCTTACTATTATCCTAATTGTTTATGTTTAGCAACAACTATAGCCTCACTTGAGATGGGGTCTCATCCTGCTAGGGGCTGTGCAGACACATGAAAGAAAGCCCCTACCCTGAAGCTCATACAATCTAAAGAGGCAAGACAGAGGGGACACTGAGCAGAAAGAGGGGAAGTGAGTTGCCGAGGTCACAGAGCCTCAGAGTGGCTGAGCTGGGAACAGAGGGCAGGTTTTCTGACTCCCAGGCCGGTGCTCTATCTGCTGGAGACCACGGCCTCCCTCAACTCAGTCCAGGTTCTCCAGAACAGATGAATCTCTCAGACAAAACGTTGTTCCTTCTGTCTCGCAGGCGTGGTGGTAGTGGAGCAGTTCCCTGTGTTGCTTCAGCCAGCAGGTTCTGGAGTCCAATCCTCACGGCTTCCACTGTTTCTTTCTCCTCTCACAGCCTGAGCAATAGGAGAGCAGCTAAGGCCACTTCAGAGAGCCCAGCATCGCTTCAACTAGCACAGGCCCCAATATGCTGGAGGACCAGAATCATTTTTCCACTTTCCCATCACCCTCCATGCTACACAGTGAGAACGAACCTCTGCCAGCCTCATTCTTTCCCACAGCTCAGCCAACACTTTGACCAGGAAATCCAAACCGCTCTGCCTCAGAAGCCAATAAACTTGACACATCCACTTCTCACCTGGATGGAATCAACAAATCCACAGTTCACAAAGAGCTGATTTTTTCCCCCAGGTATGTTGTCAAAGTGCATACCAGCAAACCTGACTCTAAAATGGCTGGGATTCCTCAAGGAACCCTTGCATGTGTCTATCTTCCTCTTTGTGATGTTGCTGTTATGGCAGGCATCGCCAGGTGACGCACAGTCCTTCAAATTCTTTTTCTTAGCGTGCGAGCAAGTTTTGACTCTTGGGAAGACATACTGTCATGTTGGGAGTTCTGGTCTAGGCAAGGCTCGTTGTGTAAGCAGCCCCAGGAGAGAGGAATTCAGCGAGCAACAGGAGAGTTTTTGCTGTCTGCTATGGGCCTGATCAGACCTGATTTTTAAGTAGAGTTTCTCCCTGACAACTGGGCATTGGTGTTGTGCTGAGATTCCAGGAAGAAGGGATTGCCCTGCGTGCTGTCTAACCATCTCGTTTCAGGACTGGCATGTGTATAAATCAAATAAATTATACTGAGAAAACACCCAGATTCCATGTAGCTGGTTTTCCTCCCCTGCAAGGCCCCTGACATCTGCTACCACTCAATCAATGGGAAATGATGGTGGCAGAAGAAGCCCCAGTGTCCTTTCTCAGGGAAGAGTCCCAAGACTCTCTCCCACTAGATCCCCAGGTGCTAAAGCTGCAGTTTTCACTCTGATTATCTTACCAGGTCCGAGTTCAGTTCCACCATCTTTCAGGGGCAATGACAGGGTCAACCAGTGACCAGCCAGTCTCCAGAAAGCAAAGTATTAGATATTCAGGACAAAAGCATTACAGACAAAAACAACCAATCTTAAAAACAGTAACCAGCTTCTAGGTAGGTCTTTGCTTACTGAGCAGTCACGTATCTCTCGCCAAGACATCCTGAGAGGAACAAAATACTTCAATCTCTTTCCTTAGGTTCTGTCCCTCTCGGTCACAGTGTCATGTCAATTCCTGGATTCCCTCCCTCTGCCAGGCTGGTCACTGTATATAGTTTTTTGTTCTCTGTTAGCTTTCATAAACCAGTCTATGCCATTTCCCCCAGGGAGAGAGGCTTCCTCAGACTTGATTACCTGCCTAGAGATTTGCATTACTTGCTGCCCCCTGATTCACTGATTTTATTCCCTCAGGAAACGCCCTCTAGTTCCCCCAGGGAGCTAGAATACAACCCCCGGATCAGAGCATTTTAAAGTTGGTAACATAATCTCTGAATATCACTTGGGCTCATAAAATCTGTCACAGACTCCGAGGCCTAAGGGTACTTATGGAGATCAGAGTTGCAGTTACCTTGGGACGTGTGACAAGGGCAAACACTTTTTCATCCATATCTTTCCTGATCCTCTTCCTGGTTATAATCCCAGGGACTGAGTTAATCTGTTCTAGGGTGACCAGACAGCAAGGGTGAAAAATTGGGACTGGGGATGAGGGGTAATAGGTGCCTGTGTAAGAAAAGAGCCCAAATATCCGGACTGTCCCTATACGATCTGGACATCTGGTCACCCTAATCTGTTCTCTCTTCCCCATGAGGCAATCAGAAACTTCCCATCAGCTGGACCACTGAATCTGACGCATTAATCGTTGGTCATTTTGCAAATAGCTTTGTTCCTTTGCTGACAAGGGAAGGGCATTCCCCACTCTAACCTTCTGGGAAAGCATATGTGCTGCCAGGGCTTAGGAGCAAAGATGTAATCATTTTGATTGTTTAGTATTGTATATTCTGTTGCATTTTAGGCTCCGGCACAAGCAGACAAGTGAGCTGTGCCAGCTGTCGTAATCCAGCGAAATCCACTGGGAACGAGTCATGTGCAAAAGTATTTTGTAGATCTTTTCAAATTCAAAGCTCAGTGTGACTTTAAATTGAGTCCCTTTATCATTTTTAAAATTAAAAGTAAAAAGGAGTCAACTGAATGAAAATAAAATATAATAATGGTAATATCAGGCAGGTTGTTTTGCGATGGCTGGTGGGCTGCTTGTCTGCTGAGTATGGGATTGAGTGGTTTTCACGTTTCTTAGGTTTCTCATTTACATCTGTATGTGGGATTATGTGCCTGGGAAGTAATCAGTTCCATATTGTTCTGTGCTCCCGTCATGTGGCCATGTAACACCTGATGTCCTGTGTCATATGCTTAGACTGGAGGCTCTTTGGGGTAGGGAGAATCTATTTGTTACTTCGTGGGCAGAGCCTGGTTTGTTGGGACCGTGATCTCTGACTGGGCCTTTAGGGCACTTTTGCAATACAAATAATAAAAAGCAGAATATCTAGCTTAGCGGGGGTCAGCAACCTTTCAGAAGTGGTGTGCTGAGTCTTCATTTATTCACTCTCATTTAAGGTCTGGCATGCCAGTAATACATTTTAACATTTTTATAAGGTCTCTTTCTATAAGTCTATAACATATAACTCAACTATTGTTGTGTATCAAGTAAATAAGGTTTTTAAAATGTTTAAAAGCTTCATTTACAATTAAATTAAAATGCAGAGCCTTCCGGACTGGTGGCCAGGACCCGGGCAGTGTGAGTGCCACTGAAAATCAGCTCTCATGCCACCTTTGGCACACGTGCCATAGGTTGCCTAAACCTGATCTAGCTAATTGCCAAAGTTGCATCATCCAGCACATCTTAAATAAAGCGCTGATGAAATACCAAATATGTGTACAGACTAAGGTCGGAGTGGGAGAGGGGGAAGGAGAACAGCGTGAACTGTACTAAAAGGCCATTTAGATATGAGAGAGACTTATTAGCTCATCTAATCCACCATTCCAGTGCAGGATTGGTCTCTACAGTATGTTCCCCTGCACTTTTGTCATCATCTGGTACATCAGTAGGGTGAGTACTTCGTAGTTGTAATTCCCATGAACAGTGTGGCCATCCTGGAACTACACAGAGCCTTAAGGGACCTGACCCTTGGTTCATCTTTTTCTCAGGATTCAGCAATGCTCTTCCCCTTTGGCAGCGCAGCTTATGATGCTTGCTTGGTTCATGCGTCTGTTGAACTCTCATGTTGACATACCCTGTTCCGACCCCACGAAAGCTGGCAAATCACGTTGGAAAGAATCCATGACTTGGTATTACGTAGCGTATGGCTGAGTCACAGTTTTGCTTTGTTTTTTTTTTTTAAAGCAATGACTCAAACTGTGGGAGAAAATGTCACATTTAACTGAAAAAGTGATGATAAACCCTTAAGAGCTCATATTATAAAACTAAAGTGAACGAAGACTAGTGGACTCAGGAAAAAAACCCACAACAATACAGGAAAGTCCAAGGGGAACAGAATAGAGAAATAAAGGAAGAGGCCCATATTCTTCTCTGATTTATACCCAGGCAGCCCTGTCAACATCTTTTGACATTAATGGGGCTATAGCTGAAAGCCAGGGTTGTAACTGTAACTATTGGCCTAGAAAATTAAAGATCAAAAGCACACACAGAGACCAAAACTAATATTGAAAGGAAGGCAACCAAGAAAAGAAGAAAATAGAAAATGGTAAATCAGTTGCAAACAGGAGGGAGAAATCAAAGCCTAAAGAAAAAAGGGGGAAAGAAAATGAGAAAGAACTAGATCAAAGAACGAGCAATGAAAAGAGAAAACCCGGAATAGCAAGCAAAGGGACCTCAAAGAAGGGCAACACAAAACTGTCAAAGAAGAAAGACAAGAAAGCTGCTGAGATGAGAAGGAAGGATGCCGTCAACGGGGAAGGAAAGCTCGGAAACCTGAGTGTCCTGCTGGAGCAGAAGAAAGGTTGAAAGTTTCCTGCCTTTGTTCCCTCTCCATCTCTGATTCCTGCAGTGGTGCCAGGACTATGTTGAGCTGCTCTGCATAGGTGAGTCATAGCAATAGGGAGTGGTCGAGAAATGAGCTGAAAGGCAGCCCAGTCAATATAGAGCAGCCTGAAAGGCTTCCAAGATCGGGATTTTGCAGCTAGCAGGAAATGTTTTAAGGACAGAGCTTATCGTATTTGATGCGTTTGCATCAGAATTGAAGCATTTTGGAAAATAGTGATTTTGATGAAATTTGATTTAGGGAAAGAAAATGGAAAAGGGGGTTTCAATCATTCCAAATGTCCCATTTCAATATTTTTGGAATGGACTGTTTCATGCTTTGAAGCAATTTTTCAAAAGGAAATTAATTGGTTTTTTATATAAATAAATACAAACAGGTCAAAATTGGAACCATATGGTTTGATTTCATCAAAACAAAATATCTTGACTGACCCTGAATGACTTTTTTTTTCAGAATTCCATTTTTGGGGAAATTTCAAAATGTGCTGTGTTTGTTTTGGAACAGATTTTTTTTTTTTTTTTTGTTGAAATCATGGAATTTCCTGGCCAACGGAAAATTTGTTTCCTGCCCTGCTCTCGATTTGAGACAGTTTCACTGAACTTTGGCTACTCCTGGGGCATGGCAAGGAGCTAATAAGAAGGACCCATAACTCCTTCAGTTACATTGGCCTTCAACCAGCATAGCTCCATCAACTTCAGTGCAGTTACTCGGTGCCGGTTTTAGATGGAGGGAGGATCAGACTCAAGAAGTAGCCCTGGTACAGTGGAAGAAGCACACCAGAGAGAAGGGATAGCATGAAATCGAGGAGGAGAAGTGAAAGAAAGAGAAAAAACTGAACAAGTAGACAGGAAGGAAGCCCAATATAATGCAAGTGAAGTTGCTTGGCAGGATCTGCACCATGGTCTTCATTCACTTACAACACTCCCACATCCTTTGCCTTCTCCACGGTAGGAAAACACGTTGTGTTAAACAGCAGACTGTTAAACCCCATATGCCCTTGTCTACACTATGGATATGTCTGCACAGCAAAAATAAACAAAAAGCCATGGCAATGTTCCTCAACCTGACCCAAACACCTGGGCCCAGCTTGAGCCAGAACATCTACACCACTATTTTAGCCCCACAGCATAAGCTCTGTGAGATTCAGGCTCAGAGACATACTGCTGTGGCTTTTTCTTTGCTTGGAAGAGACACTCTGAATGACAAGTCACATTTTAACATGGTGTTGGTCAATACCACTCCATTAGGTTGTATTTTAGCATGACCCAGATTCCCCAGTATAGATAAGGCCCCAGTGAGATTGTTCATCCTTTTCCATTTAGCTCCATGAGATGAAAATGGTGAAAGGATGGTTCTCGTTCTGCTGTGGAATGGTGATTGCAGGTGTATAATGGTGGGAATCATAGTAATTCTGTAATATCTTTGTTACTCTTGTCAAGTGTATTTTTCTGACTACAAACCTGAATGAAACATTAACACATACCAGCTTGGATCATTCCCTGGTTTTCAAATTAGTGATGCATTTTAGGTTTCATGCAGCTAATCCTTACGCTCTCTGTCTTTCACACAAGTACATCCTCTGCCCCCAAATATTGAGTTTCACAAACTTTTTTGGTGATTTGGCCATTGCTTCTAAAAGGAAATTTTATAAATGCAAACACAACTGTGAATTTTTAACCCAAAGGAAAGCTATGTGTACAAATGGTGAAGATTTGTGTTTGTCCTGCGTGTGGGATTTTTGCTGAAATAACCTTCTAAATATAAAGAGTAGCCAGGAACTTTCATGCAAAACCAATGCCAAGTGGATTTTCTAAACTGACAAGTTCTGTTCAAAGTCTGGAAAACACAATTTTTCAATCGGTGCTAAATTTGGCAAAAACCAAAACAAAACCCAATTCCCCCCTACTTAGCTAAAGTACCCTTCAGTAAATATGTCTTACAGGCTACTAGAAAATGTGCAGTTATTTTGTGCAAAGTAAAAATGCCAGCATTACAAACTTTATTCAATCCTAAATACTGACATACTAGAGCCGTTATGGTAGAAGGTTTGAAGATAACATTTTACATCATGAAGCTTGACTCTCCTGTCTTTCATACTTTAAACTAGGCTGCTGTTCCTAGTCCTTTGCTGGGAGTGTGATCGGTGGATATCATAACCTGAGCACTTCCCAACCTGGATATCTACATGGTTTTTGTAGCAACTCGAACAATCTTAGTGGCAAACATAACTTGCACATACATTCTACATACTTAAGGGAACCATCTATCCCACTGCGGAATCGGAGTGATTTCAGAGATATTACATTGTGCTCTGTAGATGCAAAATGTGAGCGTCATTAATTTTCTGCTCCTTAGAATAAGAGGCAAAAGTATTTCTGCAGATCCTGCGATGTCACTGCACTGAAAGAACAGCGCTGTCTGAATGTTCCTGATTCAGCTGAAATGGATCTTGCAGCGAGAGCATCAAAGCCAGGCCTGTTTTATCAGTTTACATATTTCTAAAGTGACAGTTTATTTCTTGCATAATCCCCCTTCAGGCACATTGGTAGCTGAGCAGAATCATTCCCAGAGGCATCTGCTTCCTGGCCTGTGAATGTGATTCCTTGCATCCATTTTTAGAACCTGCTTCCACAAGCTCTTTGTGTACTGAACCCTAACTGAAGTTGGTGGAAGTTGTACAATGAGAAGGCTTGCAAGGACAAGGGCCACAATGATGCCTTTGTTAAAACAAAGTCCTGAGGACCTGCTAAATAGCCCAGATCAAAACCTTGGAGTCCTGTGTCATTCTGGAATTCATACAAGCAAAATGCCTAGCTCCTGAACATTTCAGTTCATAATGCATCACACCATTTCTCCATTCGTCCCCCCGCCCTGAGGTGTTCTGCTCTCTCTCCTAGATGTCAGGAGTCTTCAGTGTCATGTCCCAAGTTACTGGGGAGTCTCTTGACTCAAGGCACTGAGACATAACAGCGAGGTACATAAACAAACAGCACTGTTAATGATGGCCATACTTGACATTCACTCCAGTGCAAAGTCAAAGGCTCTGTGACCACTTCAAGCCATTCTGTGACAACTTCAAGCCTATCTGTGATCTATGATAAGGCTGGAATAAAGTGTTTTAAAACATGCAATTTGTCTTTTTGTAGAGGGGGTGGCTCCACTGAAGTCCATGGGAGTTTTGCCATTGACTTCAGTAGGGCTAGGATTCAGCCAGTGAGGTATTTCATCCTATGCAAGTATTCACACAGCACTGAGTAGGGTCCCAGGAACTGTTCTTAGCTGCATTGGGAAGTGTGTGGGGAGAGTGTCTCTTCTTTGTTTGTTATGAAGTCTTAGCTGGGAATCCAGAGGGGACACACGTTATATGTTGTCTTCTCATGCTGGCTCCCAAGAAAACAGGGTTTGTAAGCTGAGGAATGGCATGACAGCTATGCTTGTGTCTGTGGAGAATGCTAGGTAATGGGTTCAGTAAATGTTACTTTACGGATGGGGCTGTTGAGGGTAGAAAGCCTATGTTTGGACATGATTTAGTGATGTAAGATCTGTAGACACACTAAAGGCCCTTTTGGTTGCCAGAAGCCACCCTGGAATATTCATTCAAATTTCAGCAGTTGGGTGAGGATCATTGTGAAGGACAGTTGAGGCTGGCTGGCAGAGGGGGGTGGTTGTTTGGGGACCTAGCTGAAGGTGCCGGCAGAGGACTCTAAATGAGTTAATTCATGTTAAGTATTCACATAAGAGTTCATTAAAGAGATTGGGAGAGAAGCTGTGGTGACTGGGTTTTCCTACAGTGGCCTTTTAATAGTACGTATATTTATCACTGCTTCTGGGGCAGAGCCCTTGGCATAAGGGAGCAGAGCAAAGGGTGACAGGAAGTAAAATTTCCGAGTGCAAAGCTTGGTGGTGGCAGCAGTTATCTGAGTCCAGGGCATAGGAAAACCAAGGTCGTTGCAGTGCCCATAACTATAAAGAAATGTTGGGCCCGATTCTCTGCTCCATCATTCCAGTTTAAGCATACAACTGGAAAATAATAGAAATCATAGAAATGTGCAACTGGAAGGGACCTTAATAGGTCATCTAGTCCAGTCCCCTGCACTGGGGCAGGATTACATATTATATAGACCAAACCCTGACAGGAGCTTGTCCCACCTGTTCTTAAAAACCTCCAGTGGAAGTGTGGGACCCTTGCTGAATGGGGGAGGCAACCTAGTGACAGATGATGTGGAAAAAGCTGAAGTAGTCCATGCTCTTTTCGCCTCGGTCTTCACAGACAAGGTCAGCTCCCAGACTGCTGCACTGGGCAGCACAGTGTGGGGAGAAGGTGAGCAGCCCTCAGTGGTGAAAGAACAGGTTAAGGAGTATTTAGGAAAGCTGGACATGCACAAGTCCATGGCACTAGATGCAATCATCTTATGGTGCCAAGGATGTTGGCTGATATGATTGCAGAGCCATTGGGCATTAGTTTTTAAAACTCATGGCAATAGGGGGAGTTCTGTATGATTGGAAAAAGGAAAATATAGTGTCCATCTTTTAAAAAGGGAAGAAGGAGAATCCAGAGAACTACAGACCAGTCAGTCTCACCTCAGTGCCTGGAAAAATCATAGAGCAGGTCCTCAAGGAATCCATTTTGAAGCACTTGGTGGAAAGGAAAGTTATCAGGAACAATCACCATGGAGTCACCAAGGGCAAGCGATGCCTGACCAACCTGATTGCCTTCTATGATGAAATAACTGGTTCTGTGGATATGGGGAAAGCGGTGGATGTAATATATCTTGACTTTAGCAAAGCTTTTGATATGGTCTCCCACAGTATTCTTGCCAGCAAGATTAAGGAGTTGGGTTAGATGAATAGACTATAAGGTGGATAGAAAACTGGCTAGATGGTCAGGCTCAATGAGTAGTGATCAACGGCTTGATGTCTAGCTGGCAGCCAGTATCAAGCGGAGTGTCCCAGAGGCTGATCATGGGATTGGTTTTGTTCAACATCTTCATTAATGATCTGGATGATGGGATGGATTTCACCCTCAGCAAGTTTATGGATGACACTAAGCTGGGGGGAGAAGTAGATACGCTGGAGGGTAGAAATAGGGTTCAATTGACAAATTGGAGGATTGGGCCAAAAGAAAACTGATGAGGTTCAACAAGGACAAATGCAGAGTCCTACAGTTAGGACGAAAGAATCCCATGCACTGCTACAGGCTGGGACTGACTGGCTAAGTGGCAGTTCTACAGAAAAGGACCTAGGGATTACAGTGGATGAGAAGCTGGATATGAGTCAATGGTGTGCCTTTGTTGCCAAGAAGGCTAATGGCATATTGGGCTTCATTAGCAGAAGTGTCGCCAGTATAATGAGGGAAGTGATTATTCCCCTCTGTTCGGCACTGGCAAGGCCACATCTGGGGTACTGTGTCCAGTTTTGGTCCCCCCTACTACAGAAAGGATGTGGACAAATTGGAGAGTTAGCGAAAATGATTAGGGGGCTGGGGCACATGACTGATGAGAAGAGGTTGAGGGAACTGGATTTACTTAGTCTGCAGAAGAGAAGAGTGAGGCGGGAGTTGATAGCAGCCTTCAACTACCTGAAGAGGGTTCCAAAGAGACTAGGCTGTTTTCAGTGGTAGCAGATGACAGAACAAGGAGCAATGGTTTCAAGTTGCAGTGAGGGAGGTCTAGGCTGGATATTAGAAAACACTATTTCATTAGGAGTGTGGTGAAGCACTGGAATGGGTTACCTAGGAAGGTGGTGGAATCTCCATCCTTAGAAGTTTTTAAGGCCTGTCTTGACAAAGCCCTGGCTGGGATGATTTACCTGGGGTTGGTCCTGCTTTGAGCAGGAGGTTAGACTACTTGACCTCCTGAGGTACCTTCCAACCCTAATTTTCTGATTCCATAACCTCCCTAGGTAATTTTTTCCAGTTCTTTATTATCTTACAGTTAGGATGCTTTTCCTCATGGCTAAGCTAGGTTTCCTTTGTTACAATTTAAGCCCATTACTACTTGTCCTGTCTTCAGAAGTTAGGGAGAACAATTTATCACCTTCCTTTTTGTTACAAAGTTTACATACTTGAAGACTGTTATAATGTCCCCTCTCAGTTTTCTCTTCTCCAGACTAAACAAACCCTTTTTTCTTTCTTTTTTTTCAATCTTTCCTCTTTGGTCACATTTTCCAGACCTTTAATCATTTTTGTTGCTCTCCTCTGGATTTTCTCCATTTTGTCCACATTTTTCTCGAAGTGTTGTGCCCAAAACTGGACACTACTTTAGTTGAGGTCTTATCCATGCTGAGTAGAGCAGAAGAATTTCTACTCATGTCTTGCTTACTACATTCCAGCTGATACATCCCAGAATGATGTGCGCTTTTTTTGCAACAGTGTTACATTGTTGACTTGTACTTCGTTTGAGATCTGTTATGACCCCTAAGATCCTTTTCTGCAGCAACACTTCACAGGCAGTTATTTTCCGTTTTGTGTTTGTGCAATTGATTGTTCCTTCCTAAGTGTAGTACTTTGCATTTGTTCCTATTGAATTTCATTCTGTATATTTCAGACCATTTCTCCAGTTTGCCAAGATCATTTTGAATTCTAATCCTGTTTCCCAAAGTGTTTGCAACCCCTCCTTGTTTGGTATCATCCACAGACATTATAAGTGTACTCTTTATGCTCTTTATCTAAATCATTGATGGAGATATTGAACAGAACTGAACGTAGGACAGATTCATGCAGGACCTCACTCCATATGGCCTTCCAGCTTGATTGTGAACCATTAATAACTACACTCTGATTACACTTTTCCAACCAGTTCTGCATTCACCTTATAGCAGGCTATATTTCTCTAGTTTTTTTTTTTTATGCGAGCATCATGAGACAGTACCAAAAGCCTTCCCAAAATTTTGTGCCTGTAACAACATCTCTTTAAAAACCCGCCAACTTTCTTGAACTCTTTCTTCCCTTAGACTTGCTTTCCACCAGATCTTACCTACCAGTTCTCTGAGTTTGCTAAAGTCTGCCTTCTTGAAGTCCATTCTCTTTAGTCTGCTGTTTTCCTTCCTACATTTCCTTAGAATCATGAACTCTATTGTTTCATCAGCTCTTTCACTTGAGCAGTCTTCCACCATCAAACTCTCAACCAGTTCCTCCCTGTTTTTCAGAATCAAATCTAGACTAGCCATTCCCCTAGTCACTTTCTCCATCTTATGTAATAAAAAGTCGTCTCCAATGGATTCCAAGAACTTCTTGGATAATCTGTGCCCTGCTGTGTTATTTCCCTGACAGATGTCTCAATAGCTGAATTCTCACCTCATCACCAAGTCCTGTGTTTTGGATGATTTTGTTAGTTGTCTTAAAAAAGCCTCATCCACCTCTTCTTCTCGTTAGGTGGTAGACACCTACCATGACATCACTCTTGGGGTTTTCTTTTAACCCTTGTAATTATTGTTGGCAAGGCACCCAGCAAGTAACATGGGATTTCATATACCCTCATTTTGGAGGACCTGGTAGATTTATGTTCCCTAGTCTTACTGTTAGGACAGATTCAGCTTTGGGTCTAACAGCCTAGATTGTTCATCCTTGAAGAACAATGGAAACACTACCTACTGCACTGCTAACATTATTTTTGTTGTTCTTATGCAGTAAACATTACTTGATTGAATTATTTTAGTTTTGCTGACTAAGTGCAATCCGTGGCGGCAGAGTTAAGAGAAATATGAACAACTAATGAAGCATTTATTTTTCAGGGCACATTGTTCCTAAACACAGGAAGTTGTAAAATCACTGATAACAAACTTTATTAGCTCATAGGCAATACCAGAAATGACTGTCTTCTGATGAGTCAGGATCTTAATGAAAAAGGGCTGAGGGATTAAGTAGAGCAGTAAACTGTCAATTAAATGACGGTGACTGTTATTTGGCTTTGATGTTAGATAACTTCTCTCTATTGTGTCATTCACAGGGGATACTTTGCTTCTCAACTGAGCTTTGCACACTTTTTTTAATTAGTATCTTTTTCCCGCAGTCATCACTTTGTTATTGTTCTCATTGATCAAATGGTAAAGGTTATTTTCTTAAGATTCTGCTATATTTGATATTTTGGCTTTACTGTTGATGTTAATACAACTGCAACTGCTGAAAATCCCTTTTCATTTTTCTGCGTTTCCAACTTGTACTGTAAATTACATAATCTACTTGCTTTTTGAATTGCAATTATAGTATTTACCCACTCTAGAAAATGTCCCAATACATTCTGTATTTCAGGAAACAATGAATTTTTTAGGGTTTAATTTAAACCAAACCGGGTTCCAAGAGAGTGAATATATTTGCATTTATATTTTGACAACAGCTTATTACAGTAAATGCACAAATAAAGAGAAAAATAATAGGTAATATTTATTTTCCTAAAGGGCTTCTTATTTTACGTATTTATGACATTTGTCAAAATAATTGAAGAGTGAGTTTTGGCTTTTTAATGTAATTTATAATTTTACCCCTGCTATTTCCCAAGATTACTGAAACATCAGATGTTTCACTCATGACTTCAAAGAATAATGTTCAGACTACATCTGGTGATAATAACATGAACAATACAATATCATACGACAAATGAGAACATGAACAACTTGCAACTGGGACACATTGACCCAAAGTTGGTTAGATTTCGTAGTCATTTTTTATCTTGGAGAGGTTTTTTCAGAAATGACCTCTGCTGTAAATCTTTTCATTAGTTTATTCTCCAAACCCATTTGCTGCTTGGTTCCTCTACAAAGACTTCTAATAAAAGTGCCAATTAGAGTGGTTGAAAGGGTAAAAAAATTCTGCCATATCTTGGAAATGTGGAGGCATAGGGCAGGGGACCACTTGCAAGGTCTTGTCTCCTTCCATCACCACTGTATTGGATCAGTGGTTGTAGGGATAGAAGAAATACTATGTAAGGCATGAACCCGAATCAAGATGTATAGTCCAAATTTCATTGGTTTGGCCTATAACCAGGCCTTGGTTCATGCTAATAAATGCAAGCATTGTGGTAATTCAAGTTCCCACCATTCATGATTTGATGAAGTCTGTTGCTCCAGGCTGCATAATCCTGCAGGATGAAATCTGGCACAGTTAGTGCTGGCTGGGAATTTTGTTGAAAATCAAATCAAAGTGATAATGTGATTGTGCTGTTGGCTAGCTGGCTGTGGGCCCATCCAGATGAGACCCATGTGATGCTGCTTGGAGGAAGTGACAAGAAGATGTAGTGAGGAAAATGTCTGCCTCTCTGATTAAGCATGTGTCTCCACATATTGTTTGAGTTCACAGTCCAGGGATCTAGTTAGGTTCTCAGCTGCTACTATACCATGAGGTGGTAACAAATGACCAGTACAACTTTTCTTCATTGATCTGTGGCCAAGAGGTTGCAATTTCCTTTGGGGGACATGTAGACCTGGCTACCGTAACCCATGCTTTTGTCACCTTGAGATTAGTTCACCGATTTGCACTCTCTCTGCGGCTACTCCTTAAATATATCCAGAAAGTCAAGCTGAATTCGATAGCTGGTGCAGAATTCGATAGCAATATCTCTTGCCAGGAGCATATTTCACCATTACTCTGTGATCTGTGTGGGCTGTCTGTTGTTTCCTGGGTAGAATTCATGGTGCTGGTTTTGCTCTGTAAAAAGCCCTATATGGCCTCGAATGTACTGGCCTCAGAGACCACCTCTCTTCCCTAGCTATACTGACACAATATCAGTGAGATAGACGATATGGTCATCCTGGTGCCATCTGTAATAGTGATGTTTGAAATGAGATGAAGTTTACCCATCCATGTAAACTGTGGTAGAGCTGACAGATGTTAAAAATAGTGTGCTCACTATCAGTCTCCATTGGATAGGAGCTAGTGGTGGAAAGGTAAAATGCTAGGTCTCCTGTTCCCACTCCCCCCAAGCCAGCTCACCCACTCCAGCTTTCTATCTTCTGTATCATTACGTACAATATGTGCCATTCTCCTCCAAGACAGGGCAACATGCTACCCTGCCAACTGATTTAATGAACTACCGTCAAAGTTCTTTTTAGTTCAAAAAAGTGGAGATAAGCCTGATTACCTTATGTTACCTTTCCTTTGTGACAGTGTTATGCATTTCTAGTCAGGAGAATCATAAATAATTATCAGTAGGCTTTCACACTGAGCGAGGATGATCTGAGCTATTGGTGCAGCTCCAGGGGTACATTTTTAAAGGCATGAAGGGCAGCTAAATGGAGTAGGGTGCCAACTTCCCGTGAAAGTCAGTGTGAAATAGGTGCTTAACTGCTTTTTGAAAATCTCCCCTTTGTAGTGCAACCAAAACAACGCACACGGAGTCCCCCACGTTGAGTCCTTTTGGAGCTAGTCTTCAGCACAGATCGCATGAGAAACAGCCTTGGGTAGTGATTTTCATGGGCTACCAAGAATCAGAGGGGTAGCCGTGTTAGTCTGGAATTGCAGAAGTGACAAAGAGTCCTGTGGCACCTTAAAGACTAACTAAAATTTTTTTAGAGCATCTTTCATGGGCTAATACCCACTTCGTCGGATGCATGCAGTGGAAGTGTCCAGGGGCAGGTACCAGTGTACCCCCAGGCTGCGTACCCCTGCATCAGAACAGCTTTAGCAAGAGCAGCTGGCATAATTCTACAAGAGAAACTCCAAAGAGAGTTTAACCTCGCCACTTCCTCAGAATGCCATGGGTACTAAATCGAAGTCATTCTGCAGGGGTCATATGGGTAGTACTGGCCCACTGGGATGTGAGGTTAGGATCTGATCTGGTTTCTTCATTCACAGCATGTCAGGGCTCTGAAGGCAGCCCAGTGAGCTATCAGAGACAGGAGCAGAAGCTGTCACTCTAGCCAACTCAAGGCACAGAATTGAAAATGCTCCTGGTCTCCCTACAGCTTTCTTTATCCAGGTCCCTCAAGATAGATCACACTTATAAACAGGTACACAACTATTTTGTGTGACAGAATGGTTCTCCATCCTGGCAGTCTACTTTTACAGCTAAGGTTTGTTTGCTACATGCTGCCAGAGAACCGGCTTTATGAAGGAAGACACACCAGTGCATGGGATTCAGTGACAAGGACAAGACCCGAGGAGTCACCTTCCCTGTGAAAAATTCATCACAATAGAGTGTGAAGCACAACTGTCAACAATTCAGATCCCTCCAGCAACTTAATGACAGTGAGTCTAAGCCTCCACTGGTGAGTGAGTATGGTATGTGGTTTTTTTTGTAGTTGGCAGCGGTAGCTTTTGGGGTGGAGGACTTGTTGGAGATATGTTGGGTAACTGTCAAATGATAAGCGGATAGTTTAAGACATGTGCAGTGTTTTACACTGGTTGAGGAAATGGGAAGAGGATTATTTTATTTAGTTCTTTGTAGAAGCAGCTGAAACCCTCCAGAATGTGTCTTGCATCATTACTAATAAACAAACAAATAGGCATTTTAGAATTGCTATGTTAGCTTATCTCCAAAATCACAAAGTCAGTACACGCTCACAAAGAAAATGCTAATTCATCAGCTTAAAAAAAATCCAACTGATAATGCTTAGATCTACTATATAGTTTATATATATATATTTTATCTAGGGCAGTAATAAGCTTATATACATCCATCCCACTTCTGAGTTTAGCGACAGCCATACACCCTTACTGTGGACATTGTTGTTGAATGGATGTAAATGAGAATAGCATTTGGCTACATATAAATATATATGCAATGAGGAGACGTTATTACATTCATATAATAAAAGTTATTAAGTTAGGGAAATTGTTTTTGAAAGTAAATGGTTGACATTTTCAAAGCAATACCGGTGACAGAGCCAGCGATCTTCCATTAATGGAATGTGAAAGTGAAGTTGATGAGTAGTAGCTATCCGCAGGTACTATAAGATTTAGGAAATATTCAAAAGCAACTGATAAATCAGCAGCTGTGTGCTCCAGATATTAAAATATTTACTCTGCCATTTCACTAAATTTGTCAGGCCTCTGACATTATTTAGAGTAGGTCTAGCATTAGGAATCAGATTTTTCTTTTTAAGGTGTATGGGTTAGCATTGTCTTTGCAATTTTGGAGATTAGCTGCAACTTCATGTTTTTTTTATGACGCAAGACACATAGTGGGAGGATTTCAGAGACTTAAATGAAGAATTAAAACCCACCTCAAAGTCTACCACTTCCTCATTCTATGCAAAATACTGTTCTCCTGCTGGCTTTTGAATGTTATGTAATTGCACTTGTGAAGTGTGAGAACTGGGGCACACATGGAGAGGAACTCTAACCAATCTTCTCACCATGCCTTCTCTCCTTTCCCTGCTGCATAGCCAGGCAGGGCCAGAAACAACAGGGGTTCACCCGTATCTTGTGGAAAATAGCAATGGAACACAAATTGTTAGACTCACTGTTGAGGGGAAAGCCCCGTAGATCAGCAACCCCATGATATCAGGTTAGATGTTGCTCTAAAGTAACGAGCCTCTCACTGCCTGCATGTTGGATTTTGTTTTAGACCCAGATCTGTGTTATACACCTGATGGAGAAAATAAAAATAGGGACGTATATTTCAAATGACACTCTTTTGCAGATATTCTTCAATGCCTTCCTCTTCCCCTCTCTTTTCTTAGCTCAGCTGGCAAGCTGAGGCCTGTGATTTCTTATTTAATTATTGCTCCTCTGTAAAAATGAACAACTTGTTCCGCTATAATTCATTTCCCCCTCCTTTGGGATCTTACACCGTAATCTTGATTTTTGCAGGTGGAATACATTTTGAAGATGAATCGCTAATGCGATGTAATTTTCATCAGCCTCGGTTCTTCAGTAATTGATTGGAACTCTCTCTCCTTTTCTTTAATGGGAGGACAGAGATCTTTTGTTCCTGAATGAGTTTGGAGATCCCCCCAGTTTCCGCATTACACGCACTATCAGCAGAGCTGCGCGGATGCACAGTGGAGTCTCTACACTTTCCTGGAGTAATGCCTAGAAAATAAAAGATTCTGAGTGAAATTCTCTTTCTCCCCTCTCTGCAAATGGGCCTTGTGTGGGGCCTGAGGGGAGTGGACAGAATCTGCCCTAGATAAAGCACAGTCTCTCTCTGTGACACCTGCTCCATCTCTATAGCTGGAATAATGGCCATGACCCATTGAGCACTCCCTACACAGGAGTTTGTGGCTACTAATCCCTGTGAATGCAGGATGACTGGCAAAGTCCCTGTCCCCTTGCTCCATTGAGATCAGCTCCTTCACATGCAGGATGGTGTTTCTGCTCTCTAGTTCCCTCTCAACCATGCTGCTGCTGTCTTAACTCCTAATAGGCCAGGTGAATTTCCCCACTGGGCACAGGCAATCAGCATTGTTTCCAGTAATTTCTTGCCATACTTTCTGTCTCGAGATGTATCAGCTTTCCTCTTTTACCCACCTGAAGGGGACCTTCAGTTCTGTTAATATTTCTTTCTTCTTGGTTATCAAGAATGTCAGTCCAAAGCTCCAGCTGTTTTTCTCGACGATGTGTCTGCAATATACTCAGATCTGTTTGCATATTCACTACCCAGTCACCCAAGGAGTTCAGCTCTCATTTTTAAACTGGCAAATGAAGATGGATTTACATTGGTTGAATTTCACTTATCGGTTCAGTTGGCTCTGAATCAGGTCCTGAATGCTTAAAGAAGATACATTCGCTTGGCCTGATTCTCAATGTCCTAAAGTCCACTCTAATGAAAATCAGACCCACAGTGTCTTTCTCACGTTAGTGGTTATGGGTATTTTGGAGAAAGAATTTTATGCTATCACCATGCTGAAGCTTAGGCAATCAGCCACTAGAAAGGGAAGAATAGGCTAGTGGTTAGGGTGCTAACTTTGGACTTGGGAGGAGTCTCAGGTCACTTCCCTGGTCCTCCACACACTTCCTGTGTGAACACATACAAGTTACATATTCTGTATGTCAGTTCCTAATCTGTAAAATGGGGATCATAACACATCCCTACCTTACTGGGTGTTCTGAGGATACACACATTAATAATAAAAGATTGAGAGGTGCTCAAATACTATGATAATGAGTCCAGATAAGTACCATAGAGAGAGATACTACAATGGCAGTGACCACATAAGCCCTCTGGATAAACTGAGGCTCAAGAACAAAACGGCCATCTTGTATTTTCCTACCAGTCACCATTTCTCCACTGGTTATTCAGGAAACAGTGAGGCAAAGAGGGAACAAATGTTTCAGGGAACAACATACCTTTAAACAAGGGATATAATTTAATCGTGTAAAAACTAAGTTATAGCCTGAAAAGTGACTGTAAAAATGCATTGCTGGTTCTGTGCTTCCTGTCACTCAGCAACTTCTTTGTCAATTTTACTCAGTTAATAAATAAAGAGACTTGTTTTCCCTCACTGGAAGCTCTGGGAGCTCTCCCTGGGATCTGAAATTCAAGCTAGGTTTTTCTGGCTCATTGGCAGGGATGACGATTCTGTGCCCAATCCTCTATGGGTTTTAGAAGGCAACAGTGATCACGTTACCTAGGCTAGATCTCAGGTAACAACTATTGGTGATTGTAGCAAAGTGGCCACCCCACCATACCCCGAGTGGCTTTTGTGGCATTGCAGCAGCTGTGCCTCAGTTTCCCTCTTGTGTTCTTCAGCCTGTTCTAGCTGTAGGAATGGCCTGATCCTCCAGCCAAGACCTCTTCAAGAGTCTGCCCTTCCCCTCCCCTGCCCCACATGCTGAGCTGTGAAGTCCTTTAACAAGTTCAACAGAAGTATAGATAAAACTAAATCTTCAGCCCCAATCAGGACCCACTTGTCTCCCTTGCAGACAAGCCTCAGCTATCATGCAATACCTTTGCATCTCTCCACAAGCTCCTCTGCCTTACTCCACACTGCAGTCTTGGCCTGGCCCAGTTCTCTGCCTTCCCAGGAGTTCAGGCAGGCTGTCATCCTTCAATAACTCCTGATCTTTCTTCAGGCTCACTGTCTGCTTCTCTGCCCCCTTCAGCATTCTTGGCCTTCCACCAGGCCCCTGCTCAGAGAGATGGAGCTCACCACATCTCTTCCTCTGGGTCTCCTCTCCCCACTGGCCTTTGGGGTCCTTTTTTAAAATCTATCCCCTCCACCAGACACCACCATCCTCAGGTGCAAAGAGGAAGATGACTAGCACTCCCAGCCTCCTTTAACCTGCTAGGTGCCTAACAGCGTTTATACTCTGTCACTGCAATGAATGTTCTCTCTCACGCTCTCTTATTGGGATTGCCTCTGCATTGGTAATGGGAGCAAAAACATAGCTCTGTCAGAGAGAGGCCCAGAGAGAATCTTGAAAACATATTGGAAAGGAGCAGATTGGACCAGTCAAAAATTACCATTCTTACACTGTCACATTTCTAACCACAACCATCCTGTCAGCCATATGTTTCATTTTAAAGAGACTGTGTTTACAACCAAAAGGCAGGCTAGCATTTTGCCAGATTGAGTACAAACTGAATTAAATAGGTTGTACTGGGGGCACAACCAGAGTCATATGATTGACGAGACTTCAATACAGTGAATATGCCGCATAGTCACAAATGATGCATATGTTTCAAATATCCAGTGTTGTATATTTCAGTCCATCCTGCTTGTCTTTTGCAGGGCCTTTGTTCTTCAAAGCATCCTACAAAGTGTAACTGATGTATCCTTATATCACCATGGTTAGGTAAGAAAGTGTTATTTTACAAGTGAGAAAATTCAGCTGGAAGAATCTGTCACTTGTCCAAGGCAGAGAGGGTGTCAGTGTCAGAGTTGAAATTAAAACTTCAGAACCCTGGGCTTTTACTCCTGTGCTCAGAATGACCAGACCATACCTCTCTTCAATATCTGATGGAGACTTTGTGTTTCTGGATATGATTTATATGGTACATTTCAGTATGTGTAATAGGAACATCCTATACTATGATGTTTACGATGTATGCATTTCATTATGCAGCGTATGTGTTTCACTATATGATAAATGCATTTCAGTTTCACTATAAATAGCTGGCATGAATTATGTCCCCAGTAACCTCTCATACAAAGCCTTTATGGTTTAGCTCTAAATCATAAATCCTGACATCCGTGCAGTTGATCCAAAATAATAAATAAATAAAAGGTGGATGTTTCAACCTCTTACTTGAAAAGCTTGACACTCCATATGGACCGAAATATCTACAGGTTAATCTTCTCCATGCAAGACCTCAAACTACAGTGCAACTTCAACACTACATTTTGCCACTCAGTATTTAATTTCACTCCCTGTGCGCATTGCAAACATTAAAATACATAGCACTGAACACTTTTCAAAGCAGTGCAAGAGATTAGGCCCCATATTCCTTTAAAAGTGACCACTGTGCATTGTTAAGTTGGAGAACACTTCAGTCTCCCTGGTCCCTGGTCAGATCTGAAGGATAAATTTTAAAACAGAAAAACTTTAAAAACAGACTCCAACGAGAAGCTACTGAACTGGAATTAATTTGCAAATTGGACACTATCAAATTAGGGTTAAACAGACACTAGGAATAACTGGGTCATTACACTAATTGAACCTATCTTAAGTATCCTCACACGTTCTTGTCAACTATCTGATATTGACCATCTTGATTATCACTACAAAAGGTTTTTTTTCTCCTGCTGATAATAGCCCATCTAAATTAAATATCATCTTAGAATTAGTGTGGCAACTTCCACCTTTACAAATTTTCTCTGTGTGTGTGTATATATATCTTATCTATTGTGTGTTCCATTCTATGCATCTGATGAAGTGGGCTATAGCCTATGAAAGTTTATGCTGAAATAAATTTGTTAGTCTCTAATGTGCCACAAGTACTCCTGTTCTTTTTATGGATATAGACTAACACAGCTGTTACTCTGAAACTTAACAAGTGCAAGGGCTCCAACAGACTGGCACATACAGTCAAGCTGACAGGGCTGGACAGGCCAGCCCCTAGCCCTGTACATCTCCATGCAGATCAACAGAATCAGCCTTGTGCAAGGGAGGTACAGTGTTTGTAGAGTTGGGCTGTGTTGCTTATGACATTTTCCTTCATTAGCAGAGATGCCTGTTTCAAACTCTTTTAAAAAACAGTTCCTAATGATGGGCCCTGAGAGATCAGTCTGTAGGGAAAGCTACTGAAAGAAGGCTTAATTTCTCCATTCAGACTGAGCCAAAATTTAAAGAGTGGGTTGGGCTTGTTCTGATTGATGAATTGGAGCTATGATTGGAGTGAGTTCACATAATCGTTTTCCCCCAGCCAGTGCGCCCATCCCATGATATGGATGCCTCCCAGAGACAATTGTGTTCGTTCATTTCTGTGCCATTGCAGACTAGACGTTTCCATTTGACTGGAAGGAGTTAAACAGTGTGGTCGCACTCATGGGTATTATATTCAAGTTCTGACAGATGTCCAAGTTCACTTTCTTCATAATTAAAGCACTCTTTGAACAGCATCTGAAGGGTTGTTGCCAGATCTTTTCTTTCAGCCTTTCTTCATTACATTTGAGATTCAGGTTTGGAATAAACCTAGGCAGAAACTTGAGAACCATGGGTAAATCCAGGCTATAGTCTACAACGAGAGAAAGCGACGTGGCTGGTATTGTGGATGAATATATTGCTGAGTCTTGTGTCTTATTCTAAGTGACATCTTACTAATGCAATCAGATTTGCAGTTTTCTTTGAAGCTTAGCAAACTAGTCATATTCACATATTTTCCACATTAAATTTAGGCTCTTTTTTTCTGTCGGTGAATATACTTTTTGGAAAACTTTCTTTCTTTGCAATTTTTCATCCCAACTTTCATTGAAAACTTTGTCTGTTGGTTGCTTCATTTTCAGTTAGTTTCCATTTTCCTGTTTATCAACTCTTGCTTCTGGTTGTTTTGAATTTTATTAATCATTTTGGCTGAGGACTCTCACACCAAGAAAATCATAAAGAGTCTCAAGACATATGACCAAATGTGGCTAGGACCCCTAGAATCAAAGACGAAACTCATTATGGTGATAGGAAACATGCTATGGATTCTGTTAACTGTGATGCAATAAATATCAAGATCTCTCCTACTCTGGTAAACAACTGAGACATTGCTTTTATGTGGCTGCTGTTATAAATGTATTCACAGCCAGTGTTTTACTGATATTGTCTTTTGTGCCCTACTCTGTGAAGAATGCTCAGCTTGCCACGCTTTCTAGTGCTACCTTGTTAATCTGGAGATTCTATCTGTAAGTGAATGCTCAATCTTGGAATGTCGTTAATGGAAAGTGTGAGTGAGGAGAAGGGATTCATTCTAGGCAGCCTTCTGATACTTCTGGGTAAAGTGGGCATATCCACTAGCAGAAAACAGTCAATCAGATTCTTCTTGAAGCTTGAAAGACACAGCAGCCCTGCCATTGACCTCACCAGAGAGGACTAATGTCACCTCAGAAAGATGAAGAGAATAAGCTTGGGCTAGCATTCTGTGTTCAGTGGCCATCAACTCTTCATGATCTTTCTCAAGGAGATTATCAGAGTCTGTCTGAGCTACAGTGGATGGGCCTGCTATGAACTGGAAGCATTTCTACATTGTTCTTAAGGGCAGCAGCTGGTCTATTTGCTGTAGACTGGAGAAGCTAATTTAGGGGACTATCTTGCACCTGTGTTTCTACAAATGCCTTAAATCTGAGGAAGGCTAAATTAGGTAGGATAGACAGAAAAGGATAGTTTTAATAACGTTAAATATAGTGGGAACTAGAGATAGCTAACACATTAAAGAACAGCAGACATCTCAAAGTAGGGCTGATGGGAAATTTTCCTTTAACATTTTTTTTGGTGGAATATGGGGTTTTTGACAAAACAAAAACTTTCGTGATTTCCTTTCCCCCCAGAAAATTGTAAACAGAAAGTATCTTGGTCTGTGTGTGGGGGATGGGGTGGGGGGGGAGGGAGGGGATTAATGATATTTGTTTCTGTCAAAATTTTCAAGAAAAACTAATTTCAGAGCTGGTTGACATTTTTGTTTGCTTTTTAAAGTCACTTCCCTGCCTTTTCCAATTATGGATGAGCAGGACCATATTTCTGTTGCTCACGGAGGGTAGATCAAAAACTGGGAAAATCAGGAGAAATAGGGTTTTGAGGTAAAAGTTGGGAAACGAAGTCACAAGTCGACCCAATTTAGTTTTAATCAATTTTCACTTTTATTTATACTATTACAGGCAGAATTATTATCACGTAGAGTGTCTGGACATACGTTTATACCAGACAAATAATAATGACAAGATGGGATCGGTGGATGGGCCCAAATTAGCACATTCTAGGGCACCAGGAAGTTCTTCCATCTTCCATGACCCCCTAGGTGAGGTCCTTCAGTCCCGTTTTTCTATTTCTGGCCCAGTGTTTCTCCAGTGTTTCTCCAGTTTGGGCCCATGCTCACTTAGGTCTTTTCTATATTTCTACATTGCAAATTACTTAATCTTTATCCAAATGGCTTTTAGCACATCAACCCTTTGGATTTCAGGTAACCCACACATTACGCATGCATACGCTTCAGTTACCCAACTTCTGTATTTCTTCTGCTGGGTTTGCAGTTTCTGGGTCATGTTGGTTTTGTCACCCTGCCGTGGGTCTTCCCAGAAAAAGGTAGGGTTTATTCATCATTACGTGCTTGTGTCTCTTTTACTTACATCTTCCAACACAATGGGTTTCCTTTGTTCTATGGGCAATAACAGTTTAAGCAGATTAGCAACACTATGTAAAAGATGAATTTGCAAAACATACTAGCAAGGCGGAGAGGCTTCCCTCTGACGCAGACAGGAGGAACCATTCCCTGCCTCCTAGTGGGCAGAAGCCAGCCTGGGCCTGCCCCTTGTGCCAGAAGTGGAGGGGCCACACAGGAAGTATAAAAGATGGGACCTCTGTCTCAGTTGATGGAGAGCCAGGGAAGGAGTCATACGCTGTTGCCTTGCTGCTGGTCCCTGAACCGGGAGCTGAGCTGTATCAACCGCTGCCTCTGGAGGAATCCCTGGAGGAGCTGCTGCCAGATGAATACCTGGAGGAGCTTCTGGAACTGTCACCCAGCAAACACCCTGAGGAACTTCTGGCTGCCGAGTACCTTGAGGGTCCACAAAGGCCTACAACCAGGTAGGAATAGGAAGTAGCTCAGGGAACCCAGACATTCGTCTGGTTGTATTTGCTGAAGCCATGGTCAGCGTGTTTCAGCAGAACCCCCATTGACTCTGTGAAGGGATTCCCGCCACTGTTAGGGCCCTGGGCTGGGACCTGGTCGAGTAGGATGGGCCCAGGATCCCCTACTTAGGCTTCACGGTCTGTCTTTGTTTGCCTTCTGTCCCAGCCAGGGAGATATTGCTTGATATTGCTCGGACTCCCTTAGAGGGATGAGCCTGATTGTACTGCTGCTTGCTCCAGCTAGGTGACTGGCTACAGACTGTTAAGGGTGTTAACCCCTTGTTGATTGGCTCTCAGCCGGTAGGTGGCACAGCGAGGCAGAGTGGCTTCCTTTGCCACAGACAAGGAAGTACCCCTCCAAGCCACTACACACACTTATTCCAGCAAAGACTTGTCCTAAGTTTTACCTCATCTGTACTCATTCATTAAATATAATTGCAATTAAAAATGTAGCTATCAAAGCTCTTAACCTTACCATTAACAATTCTTCATTTTCTATTTCAATGTTGTAAGTCAGTGTATGTTACTCTATGCTACTCTTGATCCCTTAGAAAAGGGAGCGGGAGTTATGGAAAACATCATTTCTAAACTTTTCTAAATATGGGTTTCTCATTCCAAGTCCAGTTTTGTTTGTGAATCGTACAAAGAAACTTCATTCATATTTTCCTGTGAATGCATTTGGAGAGGTGTCTCAGTTTAGGGGCCTTGATATTTTAGTTGCTTTTAATGGTGCCCCAGCAAGTGCATTTCCAAGAGTCTACGGTACCAAAACTTAGGAACTAACTTGATTGAGTGCTTCCTCTGATACACTCATGAATAATAAGATCTACTGACCCATGCTCTTTGGAGTGATGTATCAAAGGCTGGAATTTATATCCTCCTAAAGCTATTGTATAATAGGTAATCTCTCTGCACTTTGATTAATGACTCTTTGGATGTTGTTCCTTTTAGGATGGAGTCACAGGGGTTGCATAAGGCTGCACGGGATTTTTGATGAACTGTGGATTTGCTGTAGGTGGTCTCTTCTGGAGTGAGCTATTGGAGAAATTCATTCAGTTTACACACTTGAAAGTTAAGTGACTCTAGTTCAAGGGTGGGTACTGCACTCCCTCTGAATCATTCTGCATGTATTAAGTCTCTGCATTTTAGGAAGCCGTTTTGAATGTTTCTGTGGTAGATTTTGGTACCTAATGTATTTCTCATGGTTCCTCATGGGACCAGATGACATGACACCCCCAAATGGAAGGTTAACAAACATACCACTGAAATTAGGGAGCAAAGTTCTGTCTGAACAGAAGGACATTAGAATCATGTTAAATACACTGAGACCTAGAAGTTGTAACCTGATCTAGAGATTATGTATTAATTATATCGATGACTTAAGAATTCCCAGTTATCACTTTGAGGATAGACAGGTTCGTGTCCCAAGATCAGGCCTAATATTATTCAAATTATTGTATAGTTGGGAACCCCAATGCGCACAGCTGCAACACTCACACTATAGGAACTCTTCTGTATTTACAAATAGTTTATTAATACATTTACCACAATCACTAACACTCCAATACAGTAAGGTATCTTGAGATACTTCAGAATGTACCTCTGCATACCCATATATTCACATCATCCCTTACAGGACCACCATCTTTTTCATCACCATCACCTTCCCCATCATCACCAGTGGCCATCATTCTGGTACCTCCCAAGGGGTACATCTGCTTCTCCTACTGCCCCTATGCTGGGATGCAACTTTTGAAACAGGTTACACTGATGCCACTACTGTATATCTAGTGCATATTCAGTTGGGGTTTTTCCTCCTCTTATTAATGTTGGAGTGTCCTTCTCCTACAGGTTAGTATCTCAATGATCTCAACTTATTATCGTATATGTCAACTCGTTGCAATGGCCCTCTTGCGGTTAGGTATCTGTGGATGTAACTGAGGTACCTGTTGTTATCATGTACGTTGATTCATTGCCATGACACTCTTGTGGTTGGACTCACGTTCCTATGATTGGAAATTCTCCTTAAACACTCTTGTTTTAGCTCCCCTATACTTAGGGTTTTCTGTGGGGCCATTTATCTGTGCCAAAGTTCATAGGCCTCAAGCCTTCTGCTAAAACTGCTGATGCAAATGTCTTGTAGGGTACAGGCCTGTAGATTTCTTTCATTATAGCTGAATATAATGAAGGCAAGCTAGCCCTACTGGCTACAAAGCATAGTTAGCAATAGACCAAGTACTGTGGTAGGGTAAAAAAGCACACCTGGATATGTCTGGCATTATCCTACTGTTCTAAAAACATCAAGTTTTACTTCTGCAATAACAAATCATAGGGACAGGAATTGACATAATAGATCAGATCAGTGACCTACCCAGTCCAGTGTGCTGTATTTGTCAGTGGGCAGTACCACCTGCTTCAGAAGCTGTCACAAGAAACTCCACCGGGGCAGTTGTACAACTACCAAAGATTGTTCCTAACCCATATCACTTCAAGGTGGACTCATGCCCTTAAGAATTACAGTTTATATCCATTGTAATGCTTTATCCTGTTTTTATTATGAAAATGTTTAGTTCCCTTTTGAATCCAGCAAAGCTCTTTTTGCACCATAATAACTTGTGGCAGTGAGTTCCATAAGCTTAATTATGTGTCAAGTAAAAACAGATTTCTCTTTGTCAGGTTTAAATTTGCTGCTTTGCGATTTTATTGGATGTCTCTTTTTATTAATATTAAGAAAGAACACTAAGAGAAGAACAGGGCTGCCTTTTTCTACAGCATTATTTTATCTCTCTCTGTTCTTTCCCTATTGTTTGTTTAAGTGACTACTGTGTAACACAGGCAACAAAGAGGGATATATTTAAAGTACAGGAACTACAGGTTTATGACAAACCCATATTATTGTGATATATAAAGCAGTAAAATTTAGATTTTAAAAATAGCTTTTACTCTGTGCAAGTTTCTAAAACACATCTTAGCAAGCATATATTTTTAGAGCAATGAATGTTTCTGCTGATTGCTGTGGGTCAGGTGGTTAGATCAGAGAGATGCAGTGTCTTAGTTGTGGACAATTCCTTTTAGAAATGAAAAATATACAACAGTCATGTTTAACCTCTCGTGGTTTGTGACTTTAGATAAGTAGCCTTAAATCTCTCTCACAAACTCAAGTAGTTTCACCAATGCAATCGTATTGCTATGACTTAGTTATAAAATTAAATCTTAGAATAAATGAAACATCCGAGGGTAAAATTCCCACCATTGCAGACAATCAGTGCTAGGCTTAAGGGCCATAGAGAGCCTATTTCCACAATTTAATTGTGAATTAAGGGCTTAGACCTTGTGTTGGGCTCTGCACAAGGGTGAATTTCACTCTCTAGTGAGTTATCAGTGGAAATGCTCAGATATCTAAATGGCTGATTTGCTTTAAAATGACATCTTCCTTTGGACAGTTCTGGGAAAACAAGTCACAACTTGAATTTTAATGTCAACATTTGGAAGAATAGTTTCTATGTTTTATTTTTCTAATGCATTGTAAAATTTTAAAAAAATCAAAGTTAAATTAAATGGACGCTGTGGGCTAAGAAACTGTAGGTAATTCTAAAACAAGGGAAACGTCTATTGATTATGGGATATACTACTAATTTTTATCTCCATCGGGTCGAAAATGCGTGACAGAGAGAGACTTTTGCAAGTTAATTTCCTGTTGATCACCATTTACGTCCTTTTCGTGCTGACAGTCGAATTTGCAGTTTTAGCTCAGAAGGTCCCATCAGAATATGTTGTTTGTTTTTCACACATTTGAACCCTCATCTGACTTTTCACTCTGAGTTGCTTCTGAGCTCTTCTGAAAGCTTCTCAACACAAATATCCCACAATTTTCATGTAAAACAATAAATGAGCCTGCATTTCCCTTGAAGTAGGGCCTAGGTTTGTTTTGATGTTCCTGGAGTGAGTTTCATTTTTGTAACACAGCCAATTTGTGTAATTTCCAATTTTACTGAGAGCGCTTCCCACAATTCTAGTTATTTGGAGCGATCTCAGATTAATTTAGTCTTTTTTGGGGAATGAGGGGACGAGTTCAGCAAAGCATCTATACATGTGCTTAAAGCTAAGCACATGCTTAAGTCCAGTTGAAGTTAATGGGGTATGTGCTTAAGCGCTTTGCTGAATTTGGGTCTAAATGTCTTTAAATTGCTAGTAAGATGGAATAGATGCATTGCGGGTTGGTAACTCCGTGCAACACTCCTCCATAATTTTGCCAACAAATAATCAGAATAAGAAATACTTCATGTCAAGCCTATATTCTATTTTACTATACACAGGTCCATCACTGCCATTCTAATTTATATTCCATGGGATTGCACACAGAGTGCGCTACGATTCAACGTGAGTAAGAGCCACAGAGTCTGATCAATGGGAGCTTTTCCATTGACTCCCATGAGTTTTGCATTCGGCCCATAGAGAGAGGGAGATGCCTCAGGGCTAATTAAAGAGGAGTCTCTTGCGGCGATCTTCTAACTTGAATGTTTCTCAACACCATGGTTTACCTAAGTTAGAGGGTAGGTGTTTGAAAATTGTCAGTCTAGTCGGTTCCTCCAAATTTATGTTGGCATAGCTGAGAGCAGAATTTGGCCCAGATGACTTAAAGGTGTATCTCTCTTTTTTTTTAGCTGAAGTACTATGCGATTAACAGAATAGTTTTCCTGCAATTATTGATAACTGTCAAATGCCTGTGTCTCCTGACTTGCTTCAGCAATAGCAATCGAGATGTATAGCCTCCTCATGCTCTGTTGTTTCCATAACACAAGGACTGCAATCTGCTTTTCTGCTGCTGTCATCTGTGGCATTTCCCAGACCCCTTTCCAGGAACTGACTCATAGTTTGAGTCTGAACAGTCCTATTTCTTAGGAGTGCTTTAAAGTGTCTGCTTTGGGTGGGAGATGATATACAGTAGTCTGCTTTATTTACAATAACCTCTTTTCCAGTGAGGAAATATGTTTTACAATTTCCCTTTAAGAATGGATCTGTCGTTATGCCAACACAGATTCCATTCCCCAAGACATCCATGGCAATGACATATGGACATCTCACTTTTCCTGGTAAAATATGTTCTAGATAAATATAAATGCTCTTAAGTCCATAGGCACGTTGGAATCTCTGTCCTTTTGGAGGATTAGAGCTCTGGTCTCTCCTTTGCCTCTGAAATGGGATTTGATTTATTATAGTTCTCTGTGTAAATAGTAATATGTGATTTATGCCAGTGTTCTGCATGCAACAATGATTTCCCAAGTGATCATCTCCAAAGGGTGCAGAGAGAGGATGGAATGGCCTATTAGATTCAAGGCGATCCTAGCCATGCGCAAAATTGTAAGATTTAAGGATTCGTGTAAAGATATGAAGGGCAGAGATGAGGCTGATCTGCAAAGTTCAGATCTAAATCGGAACTTTTGCTAAGTTTATGGGTATGCTGAGGTTCCTGTCTGACCTTTATATATCTAGGGTCCAGCCAGGAAATTTGGATATGGTTAAAAACTTCTACCCAGTTGAGGGTTTTTTTGTTTGGGCCTAACATCAACATAAAAGCCACACAATATAGACAGTAAAGACAATACAAAGGTTCAGCAAGGGCAACCCGCCTAATTTAAGGTAATTATTCATAAAAGCAGTGGTACATTAAATCTTAATATATTTAGAAATTCAGCCTATCAGAACATCCAGCCTGCACAAAAGTAGTCATTTATGATTTTAAAAGTGAAGCTCATGCATGGACTTTCAATGGATTTCTAACCTCCAGGTTTTTATTAGATCGCCCCTTGTTGCACTTCCACCTGTCTGGGGTAGTGGGGAGGAGGTTGTAGTCACCAGAACTCCAAAGCATTCTTTCAGATCTGCAGGATGGAGGAATTAGGCCACTGGTTTTCCTTTCCTTGTATTTTTATGGAGAGGACAGCATAATGCTGATACAGATTTAAACAAGATGGTAGTTATTAAATGTGGGCAGGTATCTTGGTCCCATACCTCATGCCATACTGAAACCTAAAACTGATTTTAAAAAATCTGGAAACATGGGAAGGGTATTTTTTGTTCAATCAGACTTGGTCTGTTATATATCCCATGCCATGGTGATGAGCTTTGAGCCATCACTTGTACGTCTGTCTGGTATCATCAAATTCATAGACTCCTAGAATTTAAGGTCAGAAGGGATCATCATGATCATCTAGTTTGACCTCTTGCGCATTGCAGGCCACAGACTCTCATCCACCTACTCCTGTAACAGACCCATAACCTCTGGCTGAGTTACCAAAGTCCTTGAACTTCATGGTTTAAAGACTTCAAGTTATAGGGAATCCGCCATGTACACTTATTTAAACCTGCAAGTGACCCATGCCCCATGCTGCAGAGGAAGACCAAAAGTCCCCATGGTCTCTGCCCATCTTGACCCAGGGGAAAATTCCTTCCTGACCCCAAATATGATGATCATTTAGACCCAGAGCATGTGGACAAGATCCAGCATCCAGACACCTGGGAAAGAATTCTTTGTAGTAATTCAGAGCCTCCTCATCTAGTGTCCCATCACTGGCCATTGGAATTGGACCTGCCATTTTAGGTAGTCCCACATCCTCCATAAATTTACCAAACATTAACGTAATGTAGGCACATATAAAATAGTGTTTGTCTACAAGCAACACTTCGAAGATCAGTAAAGCTATAGAAACCAAAGGTGAAATTCTGACCCCACTAAAGTCAATGTCATTTTTGCCACTGACTTCAGTAGGGCCAGGATTTCACCCCAGATGATGTCAATCAGCACATCTCCCCTGATTGCAGTGGTGCTATGCTAAATTACACCAAATGGAGAGCTGGCCCATAATGCACTGAAGATGGTCACAGGGCTAGATTTTAGAAAGAACAAAGCCATTTCTTACTTTCACTGCTGCCAGGGATCCAGCTGGAGCTCTAATTACTAGTTCAAATGGTTAGAATGACCAGCACTATGTAAATTGGTTTGAGGCTGGTAAAATTCACTGGGCTTCACTCTTGTGTCACTTACCCTATTGTAAATCAGTAGTAACTCCGTTGAAGCTTAGTCTATGGAATCAGACCATTGTTAAACAGCTTATGAGTAAGGGGAGAATCAGGCCTCTTGCATCTTTTTTAAAAAGACTTTCCCATCCAGTTGTTCCTCTCCTATTTGTTTCCTTTCAAGCTTAAATCTTTTCCTTTTCTTTCTTTCTTTTTCCTGTGAGTGAATTTTGTCCCTGTGAAGGGTAGTGTCAGAATGAAATTTACAGGTCTCTATAATTCGGTCTCTTTCCTGCCCTCTCAGTTGACACTGGTGTGTCAGTGAATGAAAATGGGGTCAATAAAAACTGATCTAATAATGTGAAAAGATACTTTGCAGTTTGTGATGCCAAAGAAGCCTGTTGGCTAGAGAGACTTGCTGTCACAGACTGTTTACTCTTTCCGCCACAGTCTCTTGTCTGCCTTTTCCTGACGGAGATCTCTGTGGAAGCTTGTCTCTCTCACCAGCAGAAGTTGGTCCAATAAAAGATATTACCTCACCCACTTTGTTTTCCTTGGGGGATGATTGTGGCTTTGATGGTGTATTACTGCCAAAGAGAGAGAGTGGTCACAAATGACACTAGGCCTCACAAGTGTGTCCCATTGAAGGTTTAGCCCTGAATTCTTTAATCCACTCTCTTGTAGCAGCATGTTCTGATGTGTCTTAAACTCATCTTTATCTATTGACTTACTTGGCAATTTACCCTGTGTGCCTAATACCATATTCCTGATCTGGAGGAATTCTGCTTGAATGCCCGGGTCTCTCGTAATGTTCTAGCTTGTAGTCTCTCTATTTTCATTGAACGCCTCTCTAGGGTGAGCAGGTCATTTGCTTCACTTCATCAAATGTTTCATACGTTACAGTGCTTTGGTTCAATGGCAACCACATTACAATTAAACTCAACCAGCATTACCCTATAAGCACGGAGAGTAGCTGCAATGTTGAAACCATCCTGGTGTTTTGTTTTGTTTTGTTTTCTCCCTATCCAGAGAAGTGGTTCTCAATCTTTCACATACTAAGCCTCCCTTTTCTATAATAGGAAACCCTCAGCAGCCCTTTCCCATGTAGGGGGTTTGCTGAGACACCCCCCTCCCCCAAATTAGCAATATGGGAAAGGCAGGGCGGTCACTACTCTCTGACATCTGCTTGTGATCCCCTAGTTAAGAGCCCTACTTCTAAGACAGTAACTTCCTTCCGAGGGCAATCAGAACTGAGCCGCTTGTGGGCTGTAAAGCAGTTGTATTACTTTGATTTGTATAACATCCCACATTAATACACCCCTGCACGCCTTTGTAGATTGGTCTGAAGGTTTCAAAGCTTTTGTTTCTTACCATTAAAACAATACAGCTATTGGTGGTGGTGATGATGGCTCTGTGATTCTTCCATTTTATACTGGAGTGTCTTTTCTGATGCATTGCCCACAAACACGGTTTTGCATGTGCCTACAGTACGTTAAGCCCACATGTTTCCATTTATTCATCACTTTTTGGTCTTATTGCAATCCTAGGAGGTCTTTTCTTCCTTAATCATCTGTTTTATCTTCAGTTTTGAAATGATCAGCAAACTTTGGCGTCTGGTGCTTTATTTTCTTATCCTAACAAAGTACAAAGGATCTTATAACAAAGTCTTATCTCTCCCTAGTCACAACCTTTAGCTCCGGTTGCTCCTACTTGTAACCACTCACTGTATCCTGTTTTTGAGACTGTTTTCTGTCTATCAGGTTATGTGACCTCTCTGCCATGATGTCTTCTTGCTTTGCTGGTGATGGGTCTGATCCTTCAGACTTCTTTCAAATGAGCAATTGTGCACTTGATTAAGTCCAGGGGTCTCATGAAACCAGTGGGCTACTCAGGCAAGTGAGATTTAATCACGCTAGAGAACATTTGTGCCTGGCAGCAGTTTTGAATCAAGCAGCAACTCAGCGAATGATAAGCATGTGCCTGCCACATCCTTCCACAGTGAAGACGTGCATTTCCTGAATCCTGGTGAAGCCTGCAGTATTAACAGATTCAGTCTTCCTTCTCATAAATCCTCGTTTTCTACATCTGACCCAAGTTCCATGTCTCTCCATGTATTTCCAAATACATTCTAAATATTTTTCCCTTGTTATTTTCAATCTTATTGAGTACTTAATGTATTTATAAATGGAAAAAGCAACAGATACAGAGAGTAATAAGTGATAAATGATGCAAACATTCAGACAATGACTGCAAGCACAAATCACAGGATCAAGCCCTACCTCATCCTCCCAAACAGGAAAGGGAGACATTAAAGAAAAATGATAGGAAGGAGAATTAAGGAGCTTACAGCTCCTGAATGCTTAATGTGTGAGAGATAAGAACCTCAGATAGTCTTGGATTTCATTATTCTCCAGTCTGTCACTGACCATTTTGATATGAATCTGCATCCTGTTAATCATACACTCCATTTCTGCATTGCCAGTCTCCCAACTTTGGATAATTTATTACTGTCTGAATGCTGATAACGTCCAAGTAATATGCTGTTCTTACATAACTCATGGTTTCTGATGCATTGTATCTATACTACAGGATTGCATCATTACTGACATCCTGGTCAGAGCAGGGAATAACCGTGCTTAGCTGAACATTTGCTAAATATGACTTGTACTTGTGTCTGCTACTTTGATAGCTGGACCATGTTTGATGCACATTTAGCTGCAACCATTGTTAAAAGCTCTTAACACCAATTCAGTTCTGGAGCGTAGACAAAACTGTAGAGATCTGGGGTAAAATTCCGACCCTACTGAAGTCAATGTAATTTTTGCCATTGACCTCAGTAGGGCCAGGATTTCACCCCACATTCTCTCCAGCAGTTATAATGCTAATTGGGCTGCAATTGTTCCCAATGTACCATGTGCTCCTTTGCTTATGTCACTGTAGTTTTGATAATCTAAGGGTTTGGTAGCCATATGCCTTTTTAGAATGATGGTTTTCTGTTTGTCACGTCCAATCTTCAGGGTTTTACCCTCATTTAGAGTGCTTCCAGAACTAAGGCCTTGTCTACAATTAAACATTAGATCGGCCTAGCTAGGAGCCCCTTCATTAGATTGACCAACCCTTCCCACCCCAGATGCAGACACGACTAAGTTGATGGAGAATTCTTCCATTGACCTATCTATAGCCTCTCTGAGAGGTAGATGAACTGCAGAGACAGAACAGGCCCTTTTGTCAACCTAGGAAGCGTCTACCCTATGATGCTACAGCAGCACAGCTGTAGCTATGGGACTGTGGTGCAGGGACACGCTAAATTAAGCTCTCCACTAATTTCATCTCTCTCTTTCAAGTTAGGCCTGGTAGTTAAATACAGGTCACTTGAGAGGTCATATGGTGTAATGGAAAGAGCACAGGATTGGGAGAGAACAGGATCATGAATTCTGATCCTGCTTCTGCCCTATGTGGCCTTGTTGAAGACTTTTCACCTATCTGTCTTGATTTTCCAATCAGTAAATGGGTTTAATAATACCTATTTCAAAGGAGTGTTGTGAAAACTATTTAATTACTGTTTTACAGTGTTCCTAGCATATAGAACCTACTTATTCTGTTACATAAGCATATGGTATGCCACCATAAATAATGCAACACCCATGAAAAAAATATGGCTCATAACCCTACTTAGCTCTTATGTAGTGCTTTCCATCTGTACATCTCCAAGTGCTGTGCAAATGAAAGTATCGTTCGCTCCATTTTACAGATGGGGAAACTGAGGCACAGAGATTAAGATTGTGGGCTGGAGGTAGAGCTAGGAGTAGAAGCCACTTGTCCTGAGACCCAGTCCAATGCCTTCTCTATTGCATCCTACTGCTTCCCATAATAAACTGCTAAGTGACACTATTACAGGGGTCAGCAACCTTTCAGAAGTGGTGTGCCGAATCTTCATTTATTCTCTAATTTAAGGTTTCACATGCTGGTAATACATTTTAACATTTTTAGAAGGTCTCTTTCTATAAGTCTATAGTATAGAACTAAACTATTGTATGTAAAGTAAATACGGTTTAAAAAATGTTTAAGAAGCTTCATTTAAAATTAAATTAAAATGCAGAGCCCCCAAGACTGGTGGCCAGGACCTGGGCAGTGTGAGTGCCACTGAAAATCAGTCCCGCCTTTGGCACCCGTGTCATAGGTTGGCTACCCCTGCACTATTAGCTTGTCTGAATGCAAGAAGAGCAATTGTTTTCTGACCCATTCCCATTATTAGGTACAACCTGTACCGTGCTAAGAGATTTGGGCCTCAATTCAGTTAAGTATTTAAGCACCTGCTTAAAACTAAGAACCTTCTTAAATGTTTTGCTGAATCAAGGCTTTGGGGCCTGAAACAAAGCCTGGGGCTTTGGGTCTGGCCATTAAGCTCCTTTTTAGACAACGCTCCGTCCTTTTCCAACGGCAGAATCAAAATATCTCCCTTTCTTACCTGGAGATCAAGGCATTTCCCCCGCATCCCAAACCCTCTTATCTGTACTTAAGAAAAATAAACAAACAAAGAGCTAAGCTTTTTATATATAAACTGGCAACAAAGCAGTTTGCTTGCATATGCAATCATAGCCTCTCTGATACCACTGAGCAACACACCTCTCCCTGTACCTCTTCTTGCCGACCCCTAAAGTACCCAATTATCTAAGAATCCCAGACTGACTGAGTCTAGCTGGCCAGGCTGACGGTTATTTCAGCTCCAGATAGTCTATTTCAGCTATGTTCTGCTCCATATAAACTGGTAACATTCCATACATTGCAATTCACCTTTCCTTTCAGCTTCCAGGTACCAGGATCCTTTCTAAATACCTCTTTGGTTTTCTCTGATGCCCTTTGTTTTCATCCCTATTCTCCTGAGTAACCTCTCTGGGCTCTCTAGCCTGAGTGTTTGCTCCCAATCAGCCTCTTGTAATGGCACCAGCAAAATGCCACGTTGTGTCTCCATCTAGCAAAACATCAGCATCTTTTTTCTGGCTCCGCAGCGTCTTCACTATTGTGCTTTCCCTGTCACTGGGGAGAAAACAACCACCCAAAATCAGGGTCTGAAATTATTTTGGATTCTTAAAGGGAGAGTGTCAACTTGATTTTTTAAAAAATCTGCTATAAACAAATCCATTTCTGAATTTGTTTTTTAAAACATCTTTTAAACATTTGTGTAAGGTTTGGCCTCTCTTCTGTTATTGTTTAAGGGTTTTTCAGCAAGAGCAAAACTAATGTGACTTAGCAAGGGAAATAGGGAAATTGTCTGTACACAGAAGGCAGTGTCAGCAAACTGAAAAAGAATAGTTTTTCACTAACGTTTCACTTAGAGCAATCTGAGGCATTATTTGTATCTATAGCAGGTACAAAACATACCTACAGAAAGAAATGTAATTTTTAAATTCACAATGTCCCTTTAAATTTCATCTTCTATTAATTTTTTAAGCCGTGCAGTCTACCTTTTACCTTCAGTTTTGCTCTTACTTGTGCTGTCCACAAATATTTCTTTTTATTTATAGCAAAGCACCTGTCCCTAGCTCTAGGTGCTCTAGTAGGACATAAAATTTACAATATCAGAAATGTCAAAGAAACCTTGTTTTGCCTCCTGCACAGCTCTGGCATCAGGATTCCGAATTTCATTGTCACAACAGAGTCAGCTTGGACTAGAACATCCGCCACTGATGCTTCTAGCTATTGTTTCATCTGTCATGGGTCATTCGTAAACCATGCTGGCCTATGAGAGCAGGCAAAGACAGCAGACATCTCTGACCTAGATTCTGGGTTTACACAAGTGGATGACATCATGGATATGAGCAGTCCTAGTAAATTCATTGGGATGTTACTTGTGTGTGCACACTTTGCAGGACTGGGGCCTAAAACTGTATCGATACTTCACATCACCCTTATGGAGAGGTAATGGTTAATCCAAGAAATAGAAGCAGGAGCTTCTCAGCTACTGTATGTTCTTTCCCAAAATGGTTCCTGAAAAGAAAATCTGATGATTCCTTTCAGCTTAGAATGGCATTACTCATTCTCTGGTTAATTCACATCTTTCTTTCAAGATTTCTTTAAAAAAAAAGAAAAAGAAGACTTTGTTTAAGTAGGTCAGAGAGCGAGAGTTACGGTTTAAGATATCCCTACAAGCCATTAGCAAGTAACACAAATATGAGAGCACTAAATGAAAACCATGTTTTTTCCTGTGGATTTTATATATCTAGTGGTGAGAAGACAGAAGAGTGCTTCAGTATACTGTTTCAAAGTAACTTTCAATATTAACGAAAAATGCCTAAATGATGGCAATGGAAATTGAAGCCACGTATTGAGAATGCCTTTCTTAAAGGGCAGTAGCAATTAATATTTCCCCTCACTGCCCTGATCTGCTGAAACCCAATTCTGGTTACCTTTAGGGAGAAGAATATAGGAGACTTTGTGTCCATTCGTCCTTTCCTACTGGGCTGGGAAGCTTTCCTGGAATTGGCCTGTCGGAAGCCAGTATACTGGGCTAGATGGACCTTTGGTCTGACCCGGTATGGCCGAGGGATAGAGCCATTGTCTCCCCAGTGGGCTAAAAATAAGGCTTTACTTACTGTTCAAATTGGTGTGGAGAGTCAGACCCTTTTCTCTGTGTTCTCTTCTCTTTTCTCTCCCCAGAAGATGATCATTTACCCTGACTTAGGGCTAGGGCCAGACTAGAATGGAAATTCTGAATATATGGTTAGAGAAGGAGGTTTTCATATGCAACCTCACTGTAATGGGAGCAATCAATTACTCTGCCTCTCCTTTAAACATGCCATGGTCTTTTTGAGGGGAAAAAAGAGAGAATATGGGTTGAGTGCCTGGTATTTCAAGTGGGTATATGTAGTGTGGGTATTTATTTCTCCACTCTGCCCCTGAGGTTGTGGGGAGCCATTCAATACTAGGTGGTATGTGGTGTTTCTTTACAAATAGCCCTTCCTTGAGCTGGGGTCATGTGGTGCCCTGTCCTCACCATCTTTAAACATGAGTGATGACATGCCTAGCTCCCACCACATCTGTCCTGCAGTATCCTTTGAAGTGAACATGACAGGCTGGACAATTGTGATTATAGTTAAAGCTGGGACATTGTTGTAGTTTTATGGTTATGGTAGCAAACCCAGGCTGTGCAAACAGGGCTGTTGACAGCAAGGATTCGCCTTTTCCAGGATCTTTCCTTGGCTTAGTTTCCCTCCATTCAAACACCCTTCCAAGGCCCACTCTTTCGCAGCTCACTGGTGCCTAACTCCTTCCCTTCCTACCTGCCTTGTTCCAGAAGATCCCCGCCTTTACAACTCACCCAATGGAAAAGCAAACCCATGCTCTGAAACAGCTGGTTATATCACGCACACCACACCAGGGGTCCAGCCCTGTTCCCATTGCAGCTGGAGGGTTTCACTACTGACTCAAATGGAAGCAAGGTCTAATGGGTGTGATCTGGGGAAAATATTTAAATGTTAACAAAACCACACAGATCTGAAGACTTTATATTCTGCAGATAGCAGAACCAAAGCTCTCAGCTGTTTCCTAGCTCTTCTCCTGTTGGAGTTAGTGGGAGTTGTACCACTGGCTTCCACATGAGCAGAGTGAGGTCTATGCTCTACCTGTAACATGGAAAAAAATCAATACTGTGCCAATACTAATGCATGGAACAATAAGCTATAGATCTGTGTGCATCACCTCTGCTCTCTGTGGGATACGGTATTAAGTGTTTACATCCCACTGGTCCTTATGACCACCCTTTACAGAGGATGTATCGTTCCTCTCCTTCCATCCCTCCCTTTTCTCCTACCCCCTTGCCTCCCTACCTTCAATGGGCACGCCTACATGAGCACAACGCGTTGCAAGCTGGGGTGTGAACCTATGGCGGCCCAATCCACGAACTGTTCTTGTGGATTGGACCCTCTTAGGATGCACACTAAAATTTCCCTCTGTGGGTGCTCTTGTAGACGTTCCCAATGTCTCCTCTCTCCCATCCTTAGTTTTTTTCTTTAGCTAAACTTCTCACCCCCTTAAAACAGCTCCACGGTTTGTATTTTGTTCTAACATGACGCTTGCAAAATATCACATTGTTCAATCTGCTTCTATGCTATCTATATCCTTTCCTGCCCCCATCCTTGTGTCTGCCTTGTCTCTCTAGATGATAATCTCTTCAGGTCAGGAACTGTCCTTTTCTTTGTAGAGAGGAGGTCATGTTCTCAGTTGGGGCCTCTGAGTGCTCTCCTAACATAAATAATAAACATAACAAATGATAAGCATAATAAATGAACCACCCTGCTATTCCAATGAACTGTCGGCATGTGTCCTTCATTGATTGCCTCCTGGTTATTAAGGCACATTTTGAAATATCATAGAAAAGCCCAGTAGAATTTAATAGCAATGTCTAAACTTTCCATAGAAAGACCTCCCCATAGAATTTAATAGAGCAACATATCCCTTCCGTAGCCTATAAGATCATGTTCTGGGTTAGTTTCTAAATGTTTCTAAAGTGATTTCCATAGAAGCCTGTTACATTTCTATAGAATTCTGTTTGTGTCGTCCTTGTAAAATTCTGCAGGTTTTCATTATGGCAGAAAGGGGGTCCATTGTATTAGTTCAGAACAGTGAATGTCACATGAATCACTGCTAGTAGTAAAATAAAGCTACTGTACTCCATAAAGTTCCCCCATGGCAGTGGAAATATGTTAAGCTACATTTTTAAAATTGTATTTGGCCCATTCTATCATCTGTAAGAATGACTGTTGCAGCTCTGGTTAGTGTGAGCAAGGCTAGACAGGGAGGAATGGCTACATCCACATTTAACGAAAGAATTAATGCATGGATGCACATGAATGCAAACAAAGTCTCTTTGCTCTAATAAGTGATCTGGAAAGAGTCGCATTACACCTCGGTCCAAACAGTGGTCTAGGGGCATATTAACCAGACTGACTTTGCTAACAGTACCCCGAAGCCATCGTTGGGGATGAAACGAGCAGCCCAAATGTCAGCAGACTGTTCTGTAGTAGGTGAAATCAGATCTGTAGTTTGGGATGAAGGGGACATTTCAAACATTCAAAACTGCCCGACAGGAAGGATGGTGTTATAATTAAAGCACTGGACTGGAATTTGGCGTTCAGTTCCCACTGTTGCTCTGGTATCATCTTGGGCTCGTTTGTCACCATTGGCCCTGGTTCAGTTTCCACTGAAGTTGAGTAAAACTCCCATTAAAGTCAATGGTGCAGGATCAAATCATTAATCTCTGGGCATCAGTTTTTTAAATGGGTATTATAATCCTTCCTCTCTATCTGTCTTTTCTATTTAGGCCGTAAACCCATGCGTCTGTGCAGTGTCTAGCACAACAAGGCCCTGAAGTCACTTGGGACCTCTGGGTGTTACTGTAATATAAATAATTATACAATTATGCAAACAGTAGAAAGACTGTGTTCCTTGTTGAGACTCTCTCCTGGGCTCAGTCATAAGTCTCCATCTACATGGTGTTTCTGTTACTGCCATCTTGGTAGATCATTTTATAAGTGACCACGGTTTACTTCTGGGATTCACTTAATGAATTGTTAAATTACGTTTGCAGGTTAATTGAAGAATTGACATGAGTTTATGCATTAGAATGATCTGAGTGCTAATCCCGTCTGCACGTTTTGAATGCTCAGTTCAAAGTCAATAAGCATGCAATTGTATCTACTTTCCTCCCGTTCAATAAGTCTTGCAAAGACTCTGGCTCTTTTTGGGGTAGACAGCAACTCTTGGACTGCACAGCAACGGTCTCCCTTAGGAAAGGATATGAAAGGGCTTAAATGTACCCAGTGGAAAATACTTTTACAGTGAGTTGAATTAAACCTGATCAGGTTGTAGAGAGAGTAAGCCTGTCTTTATATAATTAACTGATATGTTTTATGGTTAACATTACTGCACATAAGTGCATACTTTTAACATGTGCGATTTGGTCCTGCCTGCCAGTGTATCCTTGTAAAAAAGAGACATTTATGCCTGAAATTATTTTTCTCTTGGTTAGACTATCGCCAGTAAACTATATTACATCTGCTAGAGTTGTGTGATGTGGGATTTCACTTAATCAGCAATGTCCACATTAATGAAAATAATGACCTGGAACTTTGCTGTGTACTCACAGGATGCTGAGTCATTAACATCATTAGCCAAATGCTAACTTCTTTGAGAACGTTTAAGTCAAGGTCTGTGGTTGAAGGAGGGGGAAAAAATGGTAGGGATACATTCATATAATGCTCAGGCCTTGGCTGACTAGATAGCAAGTGTGAAAAATCAGGAATGGATGTGGAAGGGGATTAATAGTGCCTATAAGACATAGCCCCTACTATTGGGACAGTCATGATTATATCAGGACATCTGGTCACCTTGCTTAGGCCAGGTATGACCCTAGGATAAGAGCACAGAAAATAAGTCTATGGAAAAATAGGAATGAAAACTGCAGGACTGGATTAACTTTTCAATTAACACACACACACACACGGGGTGCAAGGAATGTAATCATTCTATCATAACTGTGTGTATAAATAAGATGTTTGTGATGGTCTGGGTGCAAGTAGGAAGAAATACACATTTAAACAAAACATCTTAAATTCAAAACTGTTTTTTGATCCCTAAAATAATGCTACGATATTAAGAATTTAGTTTCAGAAAAAGAAGGGGCTTTGCACTTAGATGGTAAGATTTCTATTCCAGATGTGATGGCAGAAATACTGTATGCATTATATCATTGCAATTTGCATGTCATTAGATTCTGTAGAATTATGAGTAGAAAGAAACCCATTAGAAAATGTCCCATGAAGACCGACCCTGCATAGGTAGGGAGTTGGTCTGTATGATCTAATGGACTCCTACACCTCTAATGTTGATAATTCATACTGAGAGCTTTCCTGAAAATGATCAAGATCCAGCAATATGTGTTCAAATTGATTCGGGGGCGGCGGGTTACGTACTGAGTTAAGAGGAAAGATTAATTGCACCTGTTCCATGTAGCCTACGGGAGAAAAGCAACTAAATTGGCATTTGCAGAGATGGATAAGATTAGATGTTGGACTTCAGTGATTGTCATCTGCTGTAAGCAGCCAATAGTTTTGACTGATTTAATTTATGTAGACAGACAGAAAGTGGCTAATAGTGAAAGAGTGTTGGCCACATTAAATTTTAACTTAAGTTGTTTATTATCTATTAGCAGCTATATGCCCCAGCTGAGGCATGGGACAGAGACTTTATTTTCTCTTCTGTTTGTACGGGACCTGGTACATGACAGGGGCCCCTAGGCACTACTGCAATTACAAATCATACATCAGAACAATGATTTGGGGGCGCTACTGTGCTAGATCCTGTATATACACCAGGAAGAGGCGCTCTGGTTCTGAATGTTTGCAGCCCCGTGGCCTGCTAGAGGATTTCCATACGTAAGTACTCCACTCACCACTGCCCCCAGGAGTGGGAAAGGCAGCATATTCCTAAGGCGGGTCACGGGGAAAGCAGAGAAAACATTGAAATGGCACTTTTCTAACACTTAACAGACAAATCTCACTTACATTCCTAACGTAATGGAAGACTCCTCTTGTACTCCAAGGGGGCTGCTTTCAGAAAGCAGTGCTTGCTCTTGAAGCTTGTGGTGTAATCCAGCCTCTGAAAGTAAGATGCATCAAAGGATCCGACTGTGCTCGAAGCATGTTTGCAAAGCTGGGAATAGAAAAGCAACGGACTGGCCTCCGCCTCGGTAGATTAATGGGGCTGCAGCTGGTGAATCTTTAGATTAAAAAACTCTCCAGCTCCTGTTGTTTTATAAACGGGAAAGGAATGAGATGGATGTCAAGAGCCATGAAGACCAGCCTGATTGGTCTGAATGCCGAAACTGTGTTGAACTGAGTAATGGGAAAAGGACGTCTTTCCTATTTATGACAGGGGCTAAAAGGTTTTGCAAACCATGGGGAGTTGTTCCTTGTCTAAAGTGCTAAAAGGTAGGCTGACAAAAAATTGATTTAGCTTATTTTACTCCCAATGGTGCTTAATATACAGCCCCCACAGAAGAGAGAGGAGCAAAGCGAATAGGCAAAGAGTACCCCTCAAGAAGTGTGATGAATTAAACCTACTAATAACCACATGCCTAATAAATCAGATGCCCGAAACATCACTACTTTCGGTGTATTAACATGTCAGGAAATCTTGTAAAAATGTAACTTCACTCCCTGCTTATTTAACATTGAAACCTTGTTAGAGACCATAAACAAGGCCATGGGAGAGCTGCTCAGAAGAGTCAAGTCTTGCAGGTGTCACCTGCATCCAACATTCTAATTAAACCTTACAGTGCATGGTAAGCTGATAGAAGGTGGTGGCCTTTGACATGATATTTTGAGCACTCCAAAGGTTGCCCATGTATTACGCATACATGTTTCAAGCGAAAGACCATGTCAAGATCTATCCTCGGTGACCAGCTTCAATTTTGAACCCTCAAGCAATAAAATGTAACAATCGGGCATGTCCCTTTTGTGCAGTTTTGATTGTCAACGTTTTGTATTAGAAGATAAAATAGTGGCTGAACTGCAAGGTACTTTAGTTACTAAATAGTAAAGGCAGCCAGTGGTAGAAGGGTAGTTATAGGTAATGCAAGACTTTCAATGTATATATAATGGAATTCCACCATAAGGATCAGTTTGGGCAACCTTTCTTTTGAGCCGTGTACTGCTGCTAAGTGTAGGGGAGGGCTAACTCATATGGAGCCCACGTGTTTGGACACATTTGCCCTGTTGCATAAGGTAGGAAGGAACAGAATGGAAAGAATTTCTTTGTATTTTCAGACAAACGATGGCATTTTGTGCCTTTGTCAATGGCATTTTGTTAGTAGTTAAAAAAATAAAAATAAACCCTCCCATGAGCCCAAGAGTATGTCTATACAGCAGCTGAGAGGTCTTTCCCAGAGCAGGCAGAGACACGTGTTAGCTCTGAACAAGCTAGTGCACACAAAATAGCAGGGTGCAATTAGCCTCTGATTGACTTGCCTCGGGATGCAATGCCTAGTAGAACTCATTCCTTCTAAAATGGATGTCGTGCTGTCATGCATCCGTCTGATTGTATTATTTATATTGCAGGAGCACATAAGGACTGGGCACCCTTTGTGCTAAGCCCTGGACAAAGATATAACAAAAAGATGGTCAGAGAACAGGGGGAGATGAGAGGCAGAGGAAGCACACAGGAAAAGTGAGAGAGCCATGAGCAATGTAACAAGCAGTGGTTACAGCACACCAGCTGTTCCCAAGTATTTTTGTGTAGGCATCACTGCACAGGTGGTTTTTAAGGAGCGACATAAGAGACAAAGTGGTGGCTTTGCAACTGGGAGCTTCCTCCGTGTGTAGTCGGTGGCTATGGAAAAACCACAAATGATGCTCATCGAGCAAATGAGGCAAATGGACAATCAGCGGTGGCATCCCTGGTCTGGAGAAGAAGCAGGAGTCTGTCTCTATCATGTGGAAGAGATGATAGAGTGGGGGTGAGGACAGGCCAGGACTGGCCTTAAATTAAAGCCAAGTAGTTTGTGCTTGATGAAGTGGAAAGCAGGGGCAAGTGAATGGGTGCAAAGAGGAGGGTGATGTGGTTGAGTGATGAAGCAGAAAGATGATTTTACAGTAGTGGTTGAAGGGATTTAAGGAGGGCATTTGTGGAGGCCAGAAAGGAGAAGGCTGCAGCAGTCAAGATGCTCTGGGGGGATCTAGCTCTGTGGGTGAAGAAGGAAAGGCAGCTCTACCAGTCTGGATCTACATGCGATGACCATTCAGTATAATGACCAAGGAGACCGCAGCACCTTTCATTTGAAACCATGCCCAAGCTCCACCTGTGCCTGTGGTGAACTATAGGTACCAATGCTTGAACTCCTGCCACGTTGAATACTTATGTGAAAAGCACAAAGTTCTTTCCCTTCCTCAACCAGGCTGTAAAGGTCTGCTCAGCGAAGCACTGCTCTCCGGGAATAAGCTCTGAAATTAATATGAAAGTGAAAGTGGAGATACTGAACCACCCAGGGGCAGCAGTTATCTTGCGCCAACGTTAAATCTTTGACAGTGGTTGCACAAAAGCTGAATATCCAAGGCAGGAAACTAGTTTCTAGCTGGATTTAGTGTTACTGTCCACTATTTGTACTGCAGTTTGGTGCCTCTACGCCATGTTGCATAGAAATACCATTGTGCTGGGCACTGTACAAACATACAAGAAAACCCCAAAGACTTTCTAATCCAAACAATGTTCTTAAACATTCATAACTTTTAAAAGCCGATTAAATAGTTGCAAATTTTGCATTTATCTTCTCAATTTATAATGACCTGAGCCAGTATTCCAGATCCAAACATCCTGACATTTGGAGTGCTCGTGGCAGATGTTGAGGTTTGAGCCAATCTCTAGGATACAGTACACTTGATTGTTTTGTTTCATGAATCAGCAGAAAAGCGTGCAGCACTTTCTAGCATAAGTATGTTCTTATTTTAAGCCTTACTGAACAAATGAGAGATTGTTTTGCTCACAGGGTCCTTTGAGTGTGATTTGTTACTTGTAAGCTCCCTGCTTTTCATGGAGCAGGGGAAAGTTTATTGCAATCCACGAAGACCAGCTTACACAATGGTGCTTAAAAATAAAATCTAATAAACGTTTAACATTTTGACAAAGTTTGGCACATGTTCCAACAGTACCACATCTATGTTTTCTTAAAAAAAGCATACAAAGTACTAATATAAATGCCACCTCCATGGAGAAAAGGGCAAGCCTTCACTTTAATGCCTGTGAAATTATTCTGGAATTCAATCCATGGCACTATATCTAAGTCAAGCAGCATGGCAAGTTGCCGTATGCAGCTAATGCCCTACCAAAGGCAATGAGTTAAATACATACACATATATACACAAATCTTTTGTTTTGCTGTCAGTATGAATCACCACGCTTGATTCAAAATCAAATGTATGAAAAAAAGCGAGGGAGGAACTTTGTGGCTAGAGGAAAAGAATCTTTAAAGAACAGCTTGGAATTCTTTCAATGCATACGTCCCCACTTTTAGAACATTCTCTACAACTGAGATCTTCACTGTTTTCTCATCCCTCTTTATATTTCTCCTCTACATATTCAGTACGTTCCATGCTGTACTATCTTATATGGAAATCTTTTATTGCCATGCTGCAGAAAGCTATTTTGTTCCTATGCTTGAGGCACGGGGCTTCGATCAAGGAGAGCTGGGTTCAATTCCAGATTGTGCCGTGAGATTCCAGTGTGGCCATGGGTTAATCACTTAATCTCACTGTCTCTCAGTTCACTATCTCTAAAATGGGGCTGATAACCTTTCCTTGGTCTGTCCTGTCTATTTAGATTACAAGCTATTTTGGGCAAAGATTGCCTCATTAACTGCCTAGCACATGAGGCCTTGGCCTCCAGAAGGTATTACAGAAAACATAACGAGTAATAATGCTGTACAAGAATGTGGAACCAACAAGATGACAGGCAATAGTCATATATTTGCTCTAATATTTGCTGTATTGTCTCCAAGCAAGATCCAAAGCAGGGCACTGATATCCCTGTACAAAAATCAGGTTCATATCCAACCCACTGACAAAGTCACCTGAAGGCTGCTTAATGTTCTGTGCGAAGTGAGTTGATGCTCTCAGTCCAGTTCAAAAATCATCAATGTATTTGGGACCTAACAAGGACCCATCAGAGAGTCCAATCATTGAACTGGCATCCCTACTTGTCCCTCCAAGTCTGAGAGAATCCACAATGACAAAGCAGTGCTGGGAAAGCTGTTCTGAGGATTAAAAGAGGGCTTCCATTTCCAGTAGGGTTGACACCTGTCCAGGTTTTCCCAGGGTCTTCCCTTTTTTGAGCTACCCGTCTTTGGGAATCTGTAACAGTGCTCAGTGCACACTGTTCACTGTCCAGTTTTATGGGCTCAGGATCATCCGAAATGTCTTGTGTTTTGTTTTTTTGTGTGCCTCCGAGGTGGTATTTCTAATTTCCAGAATTATCCATCTTGGCATTCACAAGTGCTAGCTCCACATAAAAGAGATTTTTAAGAACCTTTATTATTTGTATTATGGTAGCAAGTAAAGCCCCCAACTGTAATGAGGATGCCATTGTGTTAGGTGCTGTACATACAGCTATTTTGAGGCAGTCCTGGCCCTTAACAATTTACCGTATAAGTAGACAAGGTAGACAAAGGGCGTGAGAGATGAAGGATTATTTATCCCCATTTTACAGGTGGGTAATGGTGGCACAGAGTAGTTAATTGACTTGCCCAAGGTTGGATGATTTCTGTGGTAAAGCTGGAAATGGAATGTGGTGCCAGGCCATAAAACCAATCCTTCCTCTCTGAGTCCAGCCACAGAATAAATAATGAGTCCGGAGGCACCTTAAAGACAAACAGATTTATTTGGACATAAGCTTTCATGGGTAAAAAACCACTTCTTCAGGTTGCTTCTGAAGAAGTGGAGTTCTTTATGCCCAAATAAATCTATTAGTCTTTACGGTGCCATTGGACTCCTTGTTGTTTTTGTGGATATAGATTAACATGACTACCCCTCTGAGAATAAATAATAATAGTTAGCTTCTATATAGCACAGTTCAGCTGTAGATCTCCATGCAGCAGATCCTCTGAGTGTTTTAGAGGAAAGAGAACTGGTGAATTGTCAGGCAGCCCAACTGCACAACTGTTTTATTTGTTGGATGCTTATTTTAAAATTTAGTCTGATGTAAGAGCTGCATCTGCCTTGGTTCCCGGAGGAGACCAGCAGGCTTCTGACTGTCCTTCCTTCAGCACACAAGGGGCTGCGTTTCAGGCATCAGCGAGAGTCAAGACTAAAAGCCAGGTTCTGGGTATTTGCTCCACTGATCCCACAAGGAGCACACCTCAGCTCCTGCACATGATTGTAGTTCCGGTGCTTCCTAGAGTGCTGAGTACATCCTCTCCGTGCACACTCTGTGCGCTAGACCTCTCAAGTGGGCGGGGAGTTGGAGGGACCATGGAACAGAGGACCATGCGTATGTGGGAGGCGGGGATATTAATGTTGCACCAGAATTCCGATCAGAGGTCTGGCTCGCTGCTGAGGTTCTGCACTGCCCACAGTGAAAGGGGTGTGGGAATGACACAATGAAATCATACGTGATTCAAAAGTGTGCATGTGTAATCATACACACGTGCACACACTCAGAAATCATAACAACCTTTAAGCAAAGCAATATATGCCTGCTTTGTTATTTAAACATTATAGTTCTTGTCCCTAGAAAAGCTACTTAAGATAATATATAAGAGTTCTAAAATGCATTAGTATTGTTTTCTCTCTCTCTGATGCCTGTGCAATCTAACTTGGGTTTACAAAAAAGGGACTAAGACATTTTTTAATAAAATCATCTTTAAACTAGTGTTTTCTGTTTAGAAAACTTTTCGCCTTGTGAGAATGTGTTAGTGTAATATCAATACACATTTTCAATTCATTTTTATAAGTTGTAAATTCTATTAGTGTGTTAGAAGATATTTGCATACATAGTTGCAGTAGTCATTCTTGTCGCTGAGAAATTCACCCTGCATTAAAGTGCTTAATAACATAATGCAACAATGTATTTGGAACATTTCTTTTAACTATTTCTAAACTCAACATAACTGGAATTTATGTCAAAATATATTGTCTCTAGCAGAGTTACCTCTGTTTGTCATGCTACTTATCCTACTGGAAGATGGTGAAAAACTGGAATGTATTAATAAAACTGTAGCAGTAAGGAGAGAAGATGTTCCCTTTCTGCTCATTTGCAGGAATACTGTGTGTATTTATAGATTTGGAAAGTGTTCAGGTTTTTTTTTATATGCTAGAGCCAAGACGTTTTCTCTGCACTGACGCCACTTCTTGTTTTGACCTGATCACTTGGGAGTTGGAGTTGCAGCACACAGGAGAGTAAGTTTAATCAATCATGTAACTTTGGGCCAAATTCTGTTCTCCATTCTAATGGTGATAAATCAACAGTAACTATACAGAAATCAGGTTTTCATCTCCATTACACCCATTGGGCTGGATGCTCAGTTCTTCCATTCCTGCACTTGGGGCAGGAATGAAGTGTGCAGGGAGGGAAGTACTGGTGGCTTTAAGCCATCTTTATAGTCTCCATATTCGGAGCCATTGAGGTGCCTTCCTGGCCTTGGGCATGAGAGCAGCTTCTTGACTGCTCTACCTTATGTTCTGCTTCTCTTGGCTCCCTATTGTCATGTGAAGCAGGGTACAGCCATAGTGCAGAGCACTCCAGCCGTGTCCCAGCCCATTTCTAAGTCATTCCCTCCATGGAGGAGAGAGACTGGGAGCAGAGCCAATGGAGAACCCTTACACCAGTTCTACATAGGGCAGGGAAGACTCCTAACCAGTGACAACATTTGTCCTGTAGGGGCCCCGCAAAGCTCAGTTCTGGGGCCCCTATCTGCAGGGACACCGTTATGCCATACAAAATGGCGTCCTCCACGCAGTGTGACCTCACATGCACTGTCATGCTGCATGGAGGATGCCATTTTGTAGAGCAAAATGGTGCCCTCCACACAGGTAGGGCATGTTCTGGCTCCATTACAATTGACTTTCTCACCATGGACATGTAACGCTGTCTTGGGGCCTGCTGTGATTACTTGGGTTGCAGTGCCTAATGCCACCATTTCTCCTGACGAGGGGGTATTCTTCATGGACCGTTTCCACACACCTTAAGCCTTTTACACTGCCAAAGCAGCATAAAATAGCTGTGACAAAACCGAGAGTTGGGCCCATTGACGTCTGTGGCATTACTGTGGATTCGCACTGGTGTAACAGAACCGAATGTGTCCCTCTCTCTTTAACTGAAGGGTGGGAGGAGAGAATTTTATTAAAGGTAAAAAAATAATGATGAGAGAGAAAGGAGGCGGTTTCTGTGAGGGTTTCTCTTATATTTACACAGAACTGATGGTGCTGGTAGAATCCCATTGAAAAGCATAGAGCAAAAAAGCATATAAAAGCCTACTGGGCTCAAAAAGCAGTGTCAGGTGCAAAGAGAAAAAGAGTTGGTAGAAAATTGGACCCCTTTCACCTTGTCGTACAAGGAGAACAGTGTTGGATGATACAGGGAAGAATGGAGGTCAGACAAATTGGACTATCAACAGGGAGACAGAAGTTAATGAAATTTATAGGAAGGGGAAATTTCTGTGAAGAGAGGAAAAATCCATCATGACAGAGGACAGTGTATGTCATGAAATACAATCAGTCATAGCAGGTCTGTGTTGTTTGGTTGAGTTCCGGAGCTAAGACACAGGCAGAACTTCTAGAACTGGGGGTGGGATGTGGGGGGAGTAGTCTATGCCCTTTAAGGAGGCAATGTTTTAAGATATTAGAGTAAAAATATAGACTAGCCCATACTTCATGTTGTTCATTCAAACACAGTTGATATTTAAATTTTAATTAAGTTTTAATGCCTAGTTCTAACTCAGGCAAAAGTCCCATTGGCTTCCTTGGGAATTTTGCCTGAATCAAAATTGTAGGATTGAGCCCCCAAGTTTTGTTTGTGTTCAGAAAAAAACAAATCAATAAAATATACCCAAGTGGGATGACAAATCATATAAAGCCTTCTAGAGTATTACGTTTTACCTCTGTACTTTGCCTGAGGATGTTGTGTGGGTACAAAGAATGAAGTTTGGCTATATCCTACTATAAATAGTCATATAAGAGTTGGAAAGTTATTTATTATATAATGTCCCTAATAAATTATATATGTCCTCTAGGGAAGGAATTAATTACAAGCTGAGTATTGTTAGTTATAATGCCAGGAGAGTAGATTAGAATCATTCCAATCTGCATTAAAACCAACTTCTAAAAAAAGAAATGAATAAAACATGAGAGAGAAAAATGAAAGAACATGGCTGTCATTGGCTGTGGAGCTAATCAGTCTGCATATGGGGCCAGATTTTCAAATGTATTTAGGTACCTAAAGATATGCACTGAGTGGGACACTGACAAAGCCCTAAGCAAGTTATGCCCCTGCCTCCTGGGAGTTTGAAAATCTGACCCAGCAAGTTTAGCAATGCTCTAAATACAACTGCTATTATTATTGTTGCAATCTAGTTTCTGTGGAAGGTCCTCTGGTATTACGGTGCATAAAACCCTGAGAGACACTGGTTACAGACGGTGGTTTTCAGCCTTCGACTGTATGGGTTTTCCAGAGACAAATAAGCACCATTCTCCCCACATTAGAGAAGTCATGAAACAGTTTCACTTGCCCGGGATCATTCAGTGAGTCAGTGCAGCGCTGCCTCCCCTGAACCCTAGACTACGGGTGGATCCTGCAAGGTGCTGACACTCTGATCCAGCAACACCTTTATGTACGTGCTAATCTTTATCACGTTGTGAGGAGTGCTATGGAAATCACTGCGGCTACTCACATCCTTAAAGCTAAGCATGCACGTAAGTGCTTTGTTGGTTTGGGGTCAGAGTACACAGCATCCTATCTTGCTGTACGAGACTGTAGGAGTTAGCTAAAATAGGGGATGGGCCTAGATTGTGGCTTTTTTGCCCCCATGTGCGTGGCTCAAAAATACGTGGCCCCAAAAGGAGAATCTTTCACGTGACCAATGTGAAACTTGATTTGTGTTTACTGCTGTGGTAAAGCCCAGTGACTCTGTGGACAGAGCAAAAGATCACCGGAAAATGGCAATACAGTTATTCCTTTTGAGAGAGCACAAAGCAAAGCTACCCTTTGTTCTCCCACAGGTACGCTTTAGTAATTGTCTCATTACGCCACTCTTCAGATCCCTCTCTCCCTGATGTCTGGGTATGCAAAGGTCTTTGCAAAATAATCTGGTCTCATCTTCTCCTCTAATGCTCAGCAAAATTCCTATGCCCTGGCTAATCTACTGCAGTCCTTTCTTCCTATGGTAATCCCTGGTCCATAGTGACATCTTTTTGTGTGTCATGTTGGCTGGCCCTGGTTCAGGGCGGAGTCATAATGTGATCAAAAGAGCTTACTCCACTGAATGATAAAATGAATGTTCCTCTCTCTGTGTTGCATATCATAAAATAGTCGTTAATGCTAATGTCTAGGACTTTCTGAAGTGGTTTTCCTTCATAATTCAGGCCTTGAGAACTGGTATGCACTGACCTCACCCCTATTTACTGGTGCAGCCTCCATGGCAAAGGACAAGGCGTACTTAAACCCAGTCCTCCAAGTAACCCTTTGTTCTCTCTTGAAGCTCTTTTTTCTTTTTCTGCTTTTCAGGTTTGCTTTTGCACCATTGGACTGTACAACTGCCCCTTTGATATCCCAGTTCAACCTGTTTAATGGTAAGTATTTAACGTTCAGCCTGAAAACCTTTCATAATTTAGCAGCCGACTTCACTTGACTTTAAGAAAGTATCAGTATAAGTAACAAATTAATCCAGATTATTTAAACTTCTCCAAGCATCAGTTACATTAACAATTAGCTAAAGTAGATTCAAGATCAGAGACTGAAAGTTTGCCATTTCATCCTGCAGGGTTGTTTTTTTTGTGGGGGGGGGGGATAAAAATGTGATTACTAAATCATAGCTTCCCCCAACAGATGTGTTGTTCTATTTAGTGGCAGTTAGGTGCAATACATGGAAGCTTAAGGCAAATGGCTTTGCAACAGTACTGCTTAGCTGACTGATCAATAATTATTTATGGTGTAACCTTAATGCTTCCATTAAAGAAAGGAAAAGCATCAATATGTTTTGTTTTGGCAATGCTTACTGTGGATATTTAATTATTGACAAAGATGGGCAAGTTCAACACACAAATGCAGACCATTGCTGGGGGTTTGATTACAACACAGGACTAAAGTGTCCGTTGAGCCTTGCCTTGTGTGGTCATGCAAACAAGTGTCAACTGGACATAAATTAGGATAGTAGTGCTGATGTTTCATGCTGATGGATTTGACTTCTTTTTCTATTATTCTGCATAATGTTTCTTGAGGTTATCCATTTTTTCTCTTTCCATGTGGTGTCCACATTATCACTGCTGTAGAAGTTGTATTGGCGGCATCCTTAAAGCATATCCAAAATATTATCATAATCTTCTCCTTACCGTATTTGATGCTTTAGATTGGTTTGCTCCACTTTAGACTTTCTGATGCTGTCAGAAACTCTTTCCAATGGTCTCCAAAGATCTTCCACTGGCATTTACTTTGAAATGAGTTATCAATTTCTGCTGTAGATGTCCAGGACTCTTCTCCATAAAGGAGGACAGATATGATGCTGGTGTTAAAAGCGTGTGTTTTTGTGTTGCTGACAATCATGCTTTTCCAAATCTTTTCAAGTTTAAGAAAGTTTTTTGCTGCTTTCGATATTCATTGCTTGAGATCTAACTCCCTGGATAGGTAAAATGACTGACTTCTACTGGAGGTTTTTTGTCCACTATAATGGTTACTTTGAGGACATTGGGAGACATATATTTTGTCTTCCCCTTGTAGATAAACAAGCCAGCTTGTTTTGCTGCATCTGCGAAAAGCGGAGTCTATTTTTCCCTTAAACAATGTGTTGAACCAAGCTGGACAATGTCATCAGCAAAAATGAACCAATCATTTGTGCTTTATCATCTGTCCATAAAATTCCTCAGTTGCCTTCTGTGGTTATTTTCCTCATGACATAGTCAATGATCAGTGCAAACCATAGTGGGGCCGTAATACATCCTTGCTTTAGTTCAGTTGTCACTACAAATCATTGGCTGATGTGATCACCATCTCTGAAGGTGCATTTGGCGTTATCATCATTTGCTGGAATTCCATAACATATCATAATTCTCCAAAGATACTGCCAATAGCCTTCAGGAGATCTATAACAGTTATCATGGGGCGAGGCAGGGTGGGGGATGGGTTGCCACACCACACTTTGGTCTATAATATGTCTGAGAACAATAATATGGTCTACACTTTATCTCAATGGCCTAACACCTGCTGCTACTTCCCACAAGAGGTCTGTTTCTTTCTGATGATGATGCACATGATTCTCCTAGGCACCAAGTGTAATGTGATTCCTCTTTAATTATTGTAGTAGGTAGGGTCACCCTTTTTTGGCAGTTTTAACAAGGAGGCCTCTCTTCCACTGGGTTGGCTTCTTTTCTTCATTCTATATTCTATCCCCAAACACAAGGAAAGTATGGAAGGCTGTTTCGTCATGTGCTTTAATAACCTCTTCAGTAATATCCGCCTTTCCAGCTGCCTTCACATTTTTCAGCTTACAGACAGGTTTTTCTAATTTGTTCCTAAGTCAATATAAAGCTCACATGGCAGATCTTTATCACACATTTCTAGTAGTTCCTTTGGGTTCGATCGATTTAAAACAGCCTGAAAATGTTCCACTCATGATTTCCTGTGTTCTTCTGCACTAAGAGTCTTTCCACTTGCGTCTTGAATACAGCCTCCAGTACTTCTAAAATTTCCTTTTAGCTGTTTGATTGTCTTATACAAGGTTGTAAAGTCACCTCTTTGGTTCGCTTCTTCAGTTTTCTGCCAATATATGCCCTTTTATCTCTTTTTAACACTCCTTGTTACCTTTTACCTAGAGCTCTTCATTCCCCTGCCACTTGTTTGTCTCTTCACATCTCAGCATTCATGAGTTTTGCTTTACACTTCTCTTTTTCAAGCAGCATCATTAATCATTCTTCCCTTTTAGATTTCCTCATTCTTGGAACTGTCTTTGCACTTTCTAGTAGCACACTCTTATGTTTTCCCATAAAGTATCAGTATCTAGCTTTTCTTCAGTTAACTCCACTAGAACATGGAACCTGTTCTTCCGTTGAAACTGAGGGGCACCTTTTGTTTGGGTCTTTTAACTGTGTGCTGCTGATGCGTGGACTTCTTTTAACCTCCTTCGTTCTCTTTAACTTAATCTTTGATTTAGCAATACAAAAATTATGCTCACTGCCCACATTTGCTCCCCTTTACACACATAGCTCTGCCAATGTGCTGTGAAAAGTTCTTGACAGATTTGTTACCTATCTTGTTCTTTGTAGTACAATACGGGGAAGGAGGGGGTTTCCATGTCACTTTATGGATTTCTTTATAAGGAAATATTGTCCCACTTCTCACTAGGTTGTTCACACTGCAAATTTCTACTCATTGTTCACCATTTTGGTTCATGTACCAACCCCTGCCACACTTGCTGATAGTTTTATCCAACCCATCATTGTTACTTCCAATCTTTGTGTTGAAATCATGCATAGTCACTGACGATATCTTGTTTTGGGACCTTGGTTAACACATCCTGAAAGAAATCATAAAAAGCATCCTCAGCTGGCTTTTTGTTGATTAGGGCATGGTTTGGTATGACTATTTGCTAGTATGCAGAATGCAGGCTGAAAATGAGCACCAGTAATTTTTTCATTGACTGATTCCCACTCAAACAGTGCTCTGTTTCATTTCAAATTCAGATTGCTACACCAGCATGATGTCTACCATCCCTCATCTAGCGGGTTTGCTGGTACACCTGGCATCCACACTAGGGCTGTATTCAGCCATGCTAATAGCAAACCCATTTGACATTGCGGAACTGTGTCATTCTAGAGCTCTCGGATGACCAGCACTAGCTGCAGAACTTCCAGCCCAAAACATAATACCTCCCACGACTCTGATGATATCATGGCAAGCATGGGGTTGAAATCTGTTACTTCCCTGGTGCAGCTGATCAGCCTGGCTGGTTGGCACATGGGGGTATGAACAGTCATGCAACATTCCCCATCCTCCTAGCTCTGAGGAGTATAACTCTGTTGAGTTGGGGCCATTCAACACTCATTCAGTGGAAGCGGTACATTACTTTCTAGAGGAAGTTAGTACATCGGGGCTCAAGAGAGTCTTGACAGAATAGGTTGCAGTTGATTCAGGTACATGGGGATGGGTGCAATAGCAGAATATAAAAGAGCCTGCATTAAAGCCAGTGGGAAAGGTGGTGTATAGCAGTTAATGCTGATATGAATTGTTCTAAGATCCAAGTTCTAAGTTGTAGACTGACAAACACTTGTTTAGAGAAATCATATATCCATGGTAGACCAAGTCAAAAGTCATCCAAATCCTAGAAAAAATTATGGAGTCGTGGACGTGTTTGATGATAACAACCTGCTTTATTTTTAATGGTTTTGTACAAGCCCACTATGCAGCATTTGAAAATGCTGATATATTACTTTTTTTTTTTTGAATATTAAAAAATCTTGCAACAGATATAAGCAAACCGATTATCTTTCTATTTTTTAGTGGTATATCCTTTAAATGTTTACAAGCTGTAATTAATCACACTCGATTTAAACAACATGTTGTACATTCCCGGCTCTTGAGCTTCAGTTGATTTCTTTTACCTCTCAGAACGTCACTTCATCATGAGAACAAACACCACACGGTCCTTATGCACAAGCATAGACAAGCCATGTGCTGCAACTGATGCCAATCCTTAGAACTGGTTCTTTGGCCTCCAAGGTGCTAATAGATCCAATCACAAGTTTCTAGCCGCCAAATTTAGTCTGTCATGTACACAATTCCTCCTGATGTCAATGGATGGGAACTTCACAAGAATATCTATAGGCAGAATTTGGCCCTCATTGTAGTTGTTTTTGCGCATTGCTGAGATCTTGAAAATATCTGTGCTTAACTACATTTTTGTCATTACTGACTTTTTTGCAATTTTGCAGAATATCGGGGGTTAACGCAAACATACGCAATTAGTTTGTATATGGGTTGCTGTGGAAGGGCTACTCGCATGAGTAAGTGCTTCTCACTGTGAGTCAGGCTTCCAGAATAGAAGATGTGCTACTACAGGCTTCAAGAGTATTTAGAAACTGAATTTCTCAAGATCTGTTATGTGCTTATAAACATGTCATATTGTCTGATAACTATAATTAGGTCCGGTCTATACTGTTTTTCTTTTGCACACGTGTGATAAGCTCTGTCTTAATTACATTAGAAGTTTGCACAAAGATATAATTATTGTGGTGCAAATATATTGAGTCCAGCCTAGAGCTGGGTGAATAAGAGATTTTTGGGATTGCTGGCAATTTCAGGCCAAAAAAACCCTGAAATTGTTAACATCTTTCTGCCAGTTGAAAAATTGGAAAACATTTCATTTGACCTGAAGCAAAATGTTTCCGGGTGAGTCTGATCATCTTTGAATTTTAAAAAATAAAATTAAATGAAAAGTCATTTTGAATTGAAACAAATCAAAACATTTCATTGCAAAAATATCAAAAGAAAATGTTTTTAGAATTTTTTAAAGGTGGTTGTGGGTTTTTTTGAACCAAAAGGGTCTGGTGAAATTGACACAAAATTGTGAAATATTTGTGTTGCCAAATCGGCATTTCTTTGCCAAACACCTTGACATGTTATATAGCATTCCTGGGTAGATTTTTATGGAGATTTTTCAGGGGGCAGAAGTTTGCTTGAAAGGAGCTAGGAAAGTAGGAAGTCTGAAGGTTTGTTTGATTATTTTTGTTTCCATGTAGGCCTTGTTGGTTGTGTCCTGTCTTGATATTTTAATATAAATGGTTTTATGTCAGTTCTATGATGAGTGCAGAGTTTAAGACAGGTACAGTTATTCAGTCAGAATAAATGAATATTTTTCATTGTTCATTTCAGAGCTATCTCTGGTAACATAAAAATGATTTGTAGCAATGCTATTATATACTGTAGGTTTCCTCAAGGAGAGACGGAATAAGTCTTACTCAGTGATAAACTGACTCACTGCATTTAGATTTTTCATTCCTTTTAAAATAAGTACATGTAAGCAATGATTGCCTGAAACTGCCTGGATTTCATGTAAGTGACACATCTTTGGCAAACAGTAGTTTTTGTTAATAGTTTAAAGCAAGACATTCTTCGGTGTTTGGCATAAGTCTGACACAGAGGACTTTTGTGCTTCAGGTGCATCAGCTTGAATAGATCTTCAAACACCGATTAGAAGAATACACGATTGACATTCTAGAAGTCCCTTGGTTTCTGTTCTTATATAAATAATTTAGGACATCGTCACATATCTTGCTTCATAAGCAGCCCTACTAAAGCCTGACACTGAATAAGGTACTACTTATCTGGGGTGAGTGGCATAATTGTATGCTATATAAAGAGTGAGGCTAGAAACTAAAAGGAGAATTAATAACTACCAGGTAACTAAACCCCTGCCAGTGGCATTACTAAAAAATGAAAATCTTCTCTCTCTAAATAGATATGGAAAGAAGTAAATTAGACTTTGCTTTGTTTGATTTTATTTTCCACTAAATAATTGTGTGCAGTGGGCGTTACAGCTTATGCAATGCTTTTATTGATCCTAGCAAGAACTCCCTGGTTGAAAAAGACTAAATTATAAAGTTCAAAGAAATAACATTCAAGGCAACATTAAAATCTATCCTTCTCCAGCAATATTGCATTGACAACACACAACTCCTGCACAAAAGGATTATTTATTCTCCAAAAAACACAAGATAATTTTTGATGTAAGATGAGGTCTTTTTTTTTTTTTTACAGTTGCTTGCACTATGATATTTTTGGGTTGGAAAAATATTAAATAAAGCTGAATGCTTCCCTTTTTTATTGCATAAATGGTAGCTAGCAGGCCAAAGTGAACAAACAAAGGCTACAGGGCTCTCATTAGCTTAGAATTTTTCTGGTAAAAGGGAGTAGAAGATGTAAATGGTGCGATCTTATTGCTCTTCTTTACATGTTTGGCTCTCATCTGGATGGCCCAAATTTAAAGTAGTTACAGAAACTATGGGAAGGTTAATCCTATTCTGTCAGAAATGAATGAGAGTGCTGGTGCTGGCTGCAGTGGTAGTAGGATTGGTCCCTGTAATGGGGTGGTTACCCCGCTCCCAAAATAAAGGGTAAAACAGCCCTGGAGTGGGCTGTTGCTGGATAGAAAGCAGCAAACTTGGGCTGTTGCTGGGAGAAAGCAGCAAACCCAGGCTGACTGGAATTGCAGCCCAGCTGTGGCTGGGTCAATTATGGCCCAGCTGGCCCTGATAGAAGGACTGAGAGTTTGGAGCTCAAAGACTTTCTTTAGCTACACTGAGAGAGGAGGACCTGGCTGCCTGAGAAGCTGAGGAGCGGACCTAGGCTGGAGCCGTGCTGGGGAAGGGAGAGGCTGAGGTGGGGAGTTCAGGCCTGGCGATCTCCCAGGCTGCAGGCCCGCTACAAAGGCCTAAAGAAGGTACTGGGGTTAGACAGAGGCTATTGGGCCAAAACCCCCTTGCCTATGATTGTTATACTGCAGTCGGCTCCAGGGAGTGGGAGCTTGATGATGACTGGTAATAGCCCAGACTGAGGCAAGGTGGGGCTCAGAGGATTGGGGTTCCTCAGGTAGGGGAGACCCAGCGGCAGAGTGTGGGGGTAATGCCAGGGGGCAGCACCCCAGGTAAAGGGCACTGGAGTCCAGGGAGGTACATGGGGCCAGCGGACAGCGAGACACCGGCCTGCAGAGTGCGCTCTGGCTGCGAAAGAGCTTGTTCCCAGACAACCAGCAGGAGGTGCCGCAGGGGTGAGCTGTCCTGCCATCGCAGTCCCCTTGTGCTGTAAATTGATGTAGCCAGAGGGAAATACCAGGAATTTGGTAGCTTTATCAGAGCTATCATAACAATCATAGAATCACAGAGTATCAGGGTTGGAAGGGACCTCAGGAAATCATCTAGTCCAACCCCCTGCTCAGAGCAGGACCAATCCCCAACCAAATCACCCCAGCCAGGGCTTTGTCAAGCTGACCTTAAAAACCTCTAAGGAAGGAGATTCCACTACCTCCCTAGGTAACCCATTCCAATAAAAAAGCAAAGGGTCCAAATGTCTTTTCCTTCAATGCAAACAAATTACAGATGAAAAATCCAATACTCCCAGGGCAAATGTACTTGATTTGGCATTGCAAAAACTGAGTGGAATGGGCTGAAATCTGTCCTCAATGACATGTGCAACCTAATGTAAGTATGCATTAGAAAGACTTCCTACCCCAAAAATTTGTCAAGTGAGGTTTGAATGTTTTGCACAACAAATATGTTTTGCACAACAAGCCCGTCTGAGCTAAAGGAAGTTAACTGGCAGTAGTAGAAAGGCTCTTATCCTCTTTTTGGACCAGCCAGTAGAAGGAGACTCATGACATAATGAACGAATGGATTAATCAGGTGTATTGCTTATTGGGTTGCACAGGTGTTTAGAGGGACGGAGTTTGCCCATTGTACTTTTAACTGAATCTGCTCATTAGGGAAAGATTTTATTTTGTGTGCCCTTGGGAAACATCTCAGTTATAGACAATGTGAACACAAATCCAATTATTTGTCACACATTTGTCATAACTTTCCCTGCCATCAAAAAGACTTCTCACAGCCTACCTTCTCCGCCTTGATCTTGCTGTGAAATGCTGGATTTGACACACAATAGGCTGTTCCAGGGCCTCAGACCGTGATGCCAAAATCGGAACTGTAACTTCACTGCAGGATCAAGCATCAGCACAAGCTGGGCTGGGGAGAGAAATGGTCTAATTAGAACACAGATCTGTTTCCCAATAGTCAGCAGTCAATGAGGAGAATACAGAACATCCCAAAAAGTAATAGGAATGCTCTTGCTAAGTTTGACAGAAGTCGTCTCTGTAAAATGCCCTTTATCTTTTGTTTACTGTTGAATTGGGCTTGTGCTGCCAACATTTTAACAAAGGACTCCCACAAAAATAACCCCTCTTAGCTATCTTCTAGGAGAGCATGCCCTTAAGCGGAGGAAGAGAGTGGAAATGCGGATCAGATTTGTTTTTCCACTTAGTGACTTGCTCTTCTAACCATAACCAAGGAGAGAGGCAGCCTCACTTAGCAATCGGTGGTCGACTAAGTGCGTTTGCTGGAAATGTTTATATTTCGCTCTTCAAATGTACTGAGTCTATTAATATAATAACACAGGTTTGGCCAGAGTAATGTGGAAGTGGAGGGCAAGGGTTGGGAGTGGGAGGCATAACCTCCTCCAAGAGCATTTTTTATCAAATATGAGCTATTAGATGCATGCTGCTCCAGTCCAAAGGAGTATTTATGAGCCGCGGGGATACGTCATCTCTGTGGGGATAAGTATAGACTAGAGAAAGGAGGGGAATTCCACCCACAGCAAGGAAATCACCCCAGCCTTCCTTTCCTTTTTATAGCAGAATTTTAACAATGGGTTCCCATCAATACGCTGAGTCACTTTGGACAATCCTGTGCTAGTTTTAGAGTATAGCAGTCCTCCAGGAAGCAGGCTACCTGGATTATTTCCTCTCAATCAAGCAGCTTTATTTATGAGTGGGAAAGGCTATGAGTGAGTTCCTCTTTCTCAGGGACTCAATGTCCTTGTGGATTCCTGAAATCTATATGATGCAACCAACCAACTCCTGACCTCCTCTCCCATAGCAGGGTTCTGACACCCTTACTCCAGGCATCGTCCCCTTGGAACCAACTGGATTATTGATGGAATTATCCAACATAAGTAAGGAGATTGGAAACTGGCTATTGGATTTTACTCGGGCCTCATTCTGACAGGTTTGCAAGGAAGTTAATGGGAAATGGCTCATTGAGCAAAAACAGAGGAGTTGATTCTTCACTCCTTATTAGTCACTTTAAGCTGTAGTTACTCACTTGAACAGTCTCATTGAATTCAAGGACCTCAGGATGTGTCTTGTAATAATATACCTTTAGTTAGATATGGATTACCATTAACATAGAATCATAGGACTGGAAAGTCATAGGACTCGAGAGGTCATCTAGTTCAATCTCCTACACTCATGGCAGGACTAAGTATTATCTAGACCATCCCTGACAGGTGTTTGTTTAACCTGCTCTTAAAAATCTCCCATGATGGAGATTCCACATCTTCCCTAGTAAATTTATTCCAGTGGTTAACCACCATGACAGGACGTTTTTCCTAATATCCAACCTAAACAGCCTTTGCTGCAGTTTAAGCCCATTGCTTCTTGTCCTCTCCTCAGAGGTTAAGAAAAACAATTTTTCTCCCTCCTCCTTGTAACAACTTTTCATGTATTTAAAAACTGTTATCATCTCCCTGCCACCAGCACCGCTTCCCGCCCTCAGTCTTCTCTTCACCGGACTAAACAAACCCAATTTTTTCAATCTTCCCTCATAGGTCATGTTTTCTGGACCTTTAATTATTTTTGTTGCTCTTCTCTGGGCTCTCTCCAATTCATTCGCATCTTTCCTGAAAGATGGGGAAGAATGATTTCTCATGTCTTGCACTATCAGACCTGTTATCTTCTATTCTAGGTACAGAAAGCTACCATGGTTGTGCCAGATACTGTAGGTACTTCATTGGGACTGCGAATGTTGAGGGTCTACTTCTCCTCTTGCTCTTACCAGTGTAACTCCATGGACCTACTCATTTACACCAGCGTAAGTGAGATCTGAGGAGTTCACGATATCACAGTGACACTCTTGGCCCGTGAACCTGAACATAATAGATTGTTGTATACTGTACAGTATCCTCCAGCTCTAATAGTGCAAATGGTTCCCAGAGTTGACATGAAAAGAACACAGTGTACATGGCCTAATGAGAGAGGTGACATTTGTTTCATACAGCTCGATCCTCTTCCAGAAAAATAATATACTCACACCCTTTCGTTCAGTCATTATTTTTCATTGTTGCAAGACACAGATATATACAGTATAATTCATGACCCTTTATAAAAACAAGGAAGTACATTAACACGTCTTTTATTTTAGAGAAACTCAAGGCCTGTACCCAGTTATAAATCCCTCTCTTTGTTCTTTTCTGTAGATTTATAAATATAACTGCATTTGCTTCAGTGCCTATTAGACATATGTTTCGACCTGTTCATCCAAACTTTAACTGTTTTCAGATTAAAATAGTTTCTGAGAGGTGTTTCTCAGCCTGTAGCTGAGCTCCTGCCAAGCCTATGTTCTCCCACAAAAAGGAAAATGCTGAGCATTAATAAAAAAAATAGCATTAGTCAGGAGATGATGATAAATAGTACATTGTGGCATGTGGCAGAACAAAAAATGTACTTTGTATTTAGTGGATTTTAACCATGGCAACTACTGTATTTTTAATAGAGGAAAATAGAAATTATACCTCTTATTGAAAGGAAAAAAAAGAGACTCAGAGCTGAATTTTCAGTTGGGTTCCACAATTGCTCCGGCAAAATTTGCATGCAGTTCCATTTTGCACATTCAAAACCTGCATTTGTACATCTAGAATAGGTCACAGTGCAAGCGAATCCACATGCTCTGTGTTGCTATTGGCCTTTGCTTGCATATTTACCAGTGGTTGCACAGGTAAATACAGGTGCTGCATACACAGAACTAAGGAGAACCCAAACACGACTGACGTATCTGAATGTTCTGAGTTTTGAGAAGAAATTTGGAGTCAAATACCTGGATCTGAATCCACTCGTGGGATTGTCACTCCAGATTAAATCCCAAACTGGAAAGGACCTGCTTCTTGGATCTAGCTCGGTTTCTTAGACTGTAGGAAATCCCATGAGAATCTTGGTTCTCGTCGCATCAGAGATCGTAAATTGTGCTCTGCCACGTGGGGCCAAAATCTCACAAGGAACATGTGATACTTTGGTAGTCAAATCCGACCCATAGACTAAAATACATCTAAAGCCTCTTTGCCCAGCTGCGAACAAGATGGGTCTTTATAGATAGATCCATCCATCTGTAACTCAACTTGATAAGGCCAAAACTGGATACTTAATCTTTCTCTCAAATACTCCTCATTCAGATTTTAAATACTGTCCCCAAATCCAAACCCATCACAATTCAATGAGTAATGTACAATATTCATACAATCCATGAAAATAGAGCTTTATAGTAGTATGGTGCAAGGGATGCTCTTCAGGTTTCACTCATCATTTTTAATACCTCATTAGAAATAACCTCTCTTTACCTTCTCTTTCTCTTTTTGTATTTGACAAAGGCTGTTTTTATTCTGTTTTGCACAGAACCATGACAGCTTTTCCCTTTCATGTCTTTATTAACATAAGCACCATCACTACTGATATCAGTCATGTTAGCAGCACAGTTCTGGGAGCAGCATTTATCAGCGGACATTCCCTCTTGAAGCCGGATGGTAGCACAGGAAAAATATTGCAAGGTTAGGCCTCGAGAGTAGATGTTTTTCCTTCACCCTTTCTTGGGGTGGGGGGGACTTAAATTATATAGCATTCAAATAGATTTTCTGATTCATTTAAATAAGTAAGATAGATGAAAACCCTAAAGGGGCCCAATCCTGCCAGGTGCTCTGAGCACACTGAACTCCCAGTCACATGCCCTAAAGGAGTTGAGGGCATTCAGAACTGGAGAATTTCCTTAGTTTTCTTTTAAGACTGCAGAAGGAGACTAGCTTGAGCATAAATCATGATGACCTTGATCCAAAACTCACTGAAGCCAATGAGGATCTTGGCTTTCCTTTTAATGGGAGTTGGATCAGGCTCTATAATATTCATCAGTGAAGGAACAAAAAGGACTAGAAGATAAAGAAAAGGGGAGGGGAGAAGCTAGTGATGAAATTCACTCCTCCTATAGGGCTACTTAAAGGCATTAGCCTCAAATAGGTCTTAAGTGGGACTTTAATCTTGAGTGAGCCTGTACCAACCAAACCTTGCAGCAGCAGCAAGTCTGAGAGCTGGGGTTGCTAACTTGGTAATATTTAAAAACCAGCTACTCCAGTAGGAGTGGCAGAATCTCCCTTGCCCTTCCTCTTCCACCTGAGGTTCCGTTCCCATCCACTCCTCTTCTCCCTTCTTCCTCATCACTCGCTGCTTTTTCCCTCCCATTCCTTCTGCCCGGATCTGGAGGGATTCGCCTGTGGAGCCGTGGCTGGGAGGTGCAGCTGCCCAATGCAAGTAGGAGGTTGCCCCAGCTAAGAAAGGCCTGGTGCGGGGGACGACCCAGCATCTGCCCACCTGCAGTAACCAGACTTTGGGTTTCCAGTCAGAAGATCTGATCGGACACTGTCAGATTCCCTTTTCAACCTGACTTACCAGTCAAAAACCGGGCATTGGCCACCCTACTCAGAGCCCAGGTCAACTGACTCAGGCTTGCTCTGTGGGGCTAAAAACAGCAGTGTAGACATGCAAGCTCAGGCCGGAGCTTAAGGTCCAAGACCTTCCCCAAATCTGCTAATAACTGGTGCCCTTGACTGACGTCTCATCTGAGAGGCCAGGAATGGATGTCGCTGATACCTGGACTTTTCCCTTACCCATGGGAACATAGGATTTGCTGTACCAGATCAGACCAATGGGTCATCAAGTCTGGGGCTTTATTTATTGGCAGAAGCTTGTCTCTGAGGCTTCAGGAGAAAGATAATGAATTGGCCCTAAATTTGTCCATCCCTCTTGTAATTCAATGGATGTTTGTTTTTAATTAGCCCTTTAGCAGGAGTGCTGGAACTAGGGGTTCTGGGGATACAGCAGTATCCCCTGGCTCGACGTGGTTTCCATCATTATACAAGGTTTACAGTTTTGTTCAGTGGCTTTTAGCATCCTCATGATAAAAAGTGTTCCAATGCCACTGCTTCTAGTGGTGGTCATGCAAAGCAGGACAGGCCAATGTGAGGAAATGTTCACTGTCTGAGCTGTGCCGTATTACATTAGACCGAAGGGACCAACTCAGAACACTTCTTAAGAACATGCTTGACTTCTGTGGGTCTTAAGAACATGCTTAAAGTTGAACACTTGCTTACGTGCTGCTCTGAAGAGGGATACTGGCTTGAACAGGAGCCTAACATCTTTCACAAGTGCTAAATCCACTTCTAAAGTAATGACTGACTTTTATTTTTAACAAAGGATGAAGAAGCAGAGAACTACTTAAGGCAGTTGCCATAATTCCAGGGGAGGTACTGGAGGAGTTAGACTCTGCAGATAACTGTGAGAACGGTTATAAAACGCATATTGGGCAGACAAACTACCAGGTCTACAGAGCATACACCCAGAAAATGAATAGAAAAAAATACCACTGTGACAACTGGCAAACACAATACCACTATTCATGAAAAGGACATGCTATAGCAAGTTAAGTCATTATGAAAAGGTTAGATTATACATCCGCATGGGATAAATTATTAAAAACCATTTTATAAGATTCTGAGTGGGTTGGGAAAAAATATACCACTGTTTTTAAATGTGGGATGTGAACAATTTAATATCTGTTCTTAAAGGGTCATTTAGACTATGGGCTGTCCTGCTTCTCTCACAAAGGTGCTATGGGAGAGCTCATCACTCCAACTGGTAGGATGAAGGCAAAGACCCCAGAACCGGCAAAGAAGAATACTGGTGATTCACCTTCAGAAATATTAAATATTTCCCAAGAGGTAATGATGAGATCTACAGACTGTTTGTACAACTGCACTCTAGTCTATTTTATAGAATGAATTTGGCTTCTTTGTTACCGTTTGCTTCTTGGAAAATGTTTTAAACATAAGTTTAAATAGATGTTATTTATATCACATGTCTAAAGGTGCCATCTGAGACTGGGGTTCCATTGTGCTAGATACTGTACATATACCAATCAATAGACAAGGCCTGCCCCCAAATGCTTACACTAAATAAACAAAGCAAGGCCGGAGAGGAAACAACTAACCCAAGGCCACACAGCAGATGATTGGTACAGGAGGGAATAGAACCCACATCTCTTGACTCTCATATCATTCCCCTACCCACTAGACCACTGTCTGTCAGTATCACTGCAGTGTAACATTGTGTATGAAATATTGAAGTCTATATGCCAAATAAGATGTTTATGAAGATGGTTCTTATGTAGTCTTGTATCTGAAAGAACTGAGACCAAGACAGCAAAATATATATGCATACTATAATTGTCAGCTTTATGGTATGATACATATTAGCAACATGTTTATTGTTAAGGAAATCTTCCCCATGCTGCTCCTCACTACAATCTGGAAAAATGATTGAGATCAGTTCTGGGATTTATTTCTTGCTCACAATCAGGTGTAGTAATTAAACAAATGTACAGTATTGTTTTCACCAGATGTGTACAGTGGAGCATTCTAGACTAACATTTGCTTTTAATATTTCCCATGGGTTCATATAGCTTTCTGTTTTTATTTATGTCTTTATAATATTTGAATTAACTCCTGTGCAATACTGTCAATGGAAATAATAAATCCTTCCTGACCCCTGAAGGCAATCAGCTTATTCCCCAAAGCATGAGTATTGATTATTCTTATCTTAGAATGAACAGCTATAAATGTTGAGTAGTCTTGTCCAGTGTGGCAGGTGCTATGTTTCCAAATAGTACAAAATGCCAAAATACCATACTACCCCAAATTTTCAAGCATTTATTAATTTATTATAATGTCATGATAGCGAATAGTAATATAGCCATCATATTACAGAATTCTAACTCCAGATTTGCCTTTTGTAAAATATATTCAAACCATGGATTGGGTAAAAGAGAGATTTCATTTGCTGAGGGTCAGATGGAGATTAAAGCTCTGAGATAAAAAGAAATGCTGTGCTATTTCAACTAGTCCAGTTTCCAAAAGAAAAAGTAGTAATTCACACAATGACAGTCAGCATAAATACTCAATAAGTTGTGCAATAGATTTTATAAATAAAGAGGAGGAAAATAGATATTTGATTTAGTCATCCGCTTCTGGTACCAGCAGGTTACAAGAATTAGTCTGTCTAGTATAGTATAGCCGATCAAATCATTGTAATTCAAATCTTCCTCTTACTTTCCCCGAGCAAAACAAAGTAATAGGGATAAAAAATGGTGCTTAAATTGTTCTGCTCTACTCTACATAACGGGCCCCATCTGACCTGTGAGTAATATTATGCATATAAGTATTCCTATTGTTTAAGGTGTGATACAGATACTCACATGCATAAGTCTTTACAGGGCCAGGATTATAATGGTTAATATTATAAAGTTAACTCATTTGGTTAATAAAAGCGATACAATTCATCCCTGCTGTCACTCCTTTCAATTCGGCAAGGACACACCAGGAATGAATATGGTCTCATGGTACATGAATTTAGTTGGGTATCATTTAAGGAGGAGCTTTCTAAAGGCACAAATGAGACTTAGATGCCCAGTTCCCACTGACTGTCAATAGGAGTTGGGTACAAGTTCCTAGGGTCCCTTAGAAAATCCTAGCCTAGATAATGTCCACCCAATGTTTTTATTATTAATGGTGGTGAAGTGAGGGGAGTTAGCTGGAGTTCCTACCAATGTGATACCCTGCCCTTTAACACTGAGATAACTGAGCCTTACTCATGGGCCAGATCGAAGAGAATGACCAAATCACTGTGTCCTGAGAGAAATATAATGCAAAGTTCATCACTGTCACATGTAGTGGAAAGACTCCTACTGACGTCAGTTGGCCTTGGGTCAGGACTCTCACTTAATGCAAGCACAGTCTGCTTCCTGATGTTAGGGTCACTGCTCCAATGGGCATGAAATGGGCACATGAACAAAACTGGAGAAAATGCAAAATCGTTCCTCTTAGTCTCTCATCATTAGTCATCTTGGGGGTGATTTTTTCGCAGATTATTAATTTGTTGGCCCACGTGTAGAAATAAGGGCAGCTCAAATGTAGGCATTTTTTTCATATAACGCCTGAGTGAATACAATCCAGTTCTGAATAGATTTGGATTGTCAGCCTTTTGGGACTGTGAAAGGTCCTAAAATCTGGCGGGTAGTATAGACGTACCCTTGGAGGTCCCAAAATCTGGCGAGTAGTATAGACATACACTTGGATATCCCACAAAAGGCTTCCACAGGACGGGGGGGAAAGGCAGGAATGATGTCACTGAAATGTGGTTTCTTCCTTAAACATCTCCAGGGTCCTGGGTTGGGTCTTCTTCAGTGATGATCCCAGCCCTCAATATTTAGTAGGTTATAAGGCACATACCCTGCCTGTGGTTATGTGCACTCAACATTCACTGTCTTTCTATAGGAGATGTGCAAAAGCACCTGAGAGCAGAAATTGCATCTAGTTGTATTTGACAGGAAATATATAAACCAGCTTATACTGTACCAATTCAGAAAAACCTTTCATGCTCTTTTATGGAAAAAAAAAATCCCCCACTCCAAACTCCAGCCAACTAATGACTGGCTAAGTCTGAGGCTTGTGCTCTGAACTGTACCGGCAAGAGAAGTTCTCTTTGGGCACCTTGCAGGAAAACAGGGAGACGAAAAGCCTTATGAAAATTCCGAAAAATGATGTTTTAGTGTTTGACCAACTGTGCCCAGCTGCTGCTGAGTGAAGAAAAATGCTAGGAACACGCCAAGGAGAAAAAGATCAGCAGGGGTGGGAGATTTTATTTGTATTGAACATTTTTCTGCCTCCAAGAAGAGGAGATAGAATGAACTACCTGCAGGGGATGTGCCTGCCTTTACTAATGGAAATACCTAATTATACTTGTATGCAGTTCAAGAGTTAACCTATCCTTACATGACCGGCCAGCTCCTCAGTGGCTGTAAATGGGCATTGCTTTGATTTCAGTGGATTTAGCCCCATTAACTCCAGCTGAGGGTCAAACCCCAATTATTTTGAAAAAAGCTTCTAAACCACCAGTTTCCCCCCGTACCCCCACCCCCATGCACACACGTACAAACTGCTTGTGCTGTAAAACCAAAATCCTTATTTTTTCAGATCAGGTTCTTAGGGGCTAAGGTCTCTTTGTAAATCCAGGACACGCAGGCACTGGGGTGATCCATCACCTCATTACATTAACATGCGATGCTGTGCATTGTACGGAGGAGAAGGTTGTCTGGTCAGCATGGGAATCAGGCCAGGAACAAATAAAGAAGTTAGGAATCTGATTATGTCTGGGTCAATTCTGTATGTGCCACAGCGTCTCCATTTCCCTGCTGTCAGCTGGTTTTTTGTCTCTTCAATTCCTCCATCCCACACATGAGGTGAAAGTATCCAGCTAGCTAAGGCATCTTGATTAGTTCCAGCACCTTGCTGATTTCTTAACAATGCACTTGTTAGGAGAGCTGAGCTGAATTGCAGATCAGGTTAGGAGGAAATTGGACATTTTCAGCTCCAGATAAGCATTGACTGCTTTAATATGGGCCTGGCTCCCTATAGCCCCTGAGGCCAGGGGCGTCTGGAGGCACCAGCACAGCAAGGAGGCGGCCTGCTGGTCACTGTCAGAGTGACAGCAGTCAGGCGGCCTTTGGTGGCACTCCTGCCGTAGGTCCGCTGGTCCCACAGATTAGGCGGCATTTCGGTGGTGGGTATGTTGAAGCTGAGGGACCAGTGGACCTCCCACAGAAATGCCGCTGAATAGGTGGGACCAGAGGACCTTCCGCAGACATGCTGCCGAAGGCCACCTGATTGCCGCGCTTGGGGCAGCAAAAAACATAGAGCCGCCCCTACCTGAGGCCCATTACGGCCGCCAGGAATGGCTGGAGTGTAGAGGGACTCTGCGTGTACCTCCTTTTTCCTGGTTATGCCCCATACAGTTAGGCTCTGAAGAGGCTGGCATAGGGAACTGTTTACAGCTTTGCACTCTGTAAGAATTCCCTCTGCAAGGGAGCCCCTTTTTCACCACTGGAGCCAGCATAAAGGGCTCCTAGCAAGATGCGGATGAATATGGCTCCCGGTTTCTATGACCACTAGCTTACAAGAGGACCTCTGCCACTAATTGGTTCCTCCAGCACTTGCACCAGGAAATTGTCCCCTACACTTTCCAAAAACTTCCTGAATTGTCTGTGCACTGCTGTATTGTTCTCTTTAATTCTTTATCAGTTGAATCCCCTTTTAGCTTTCCTGTTATTTGATCTGTGATTGATATACGTTTACGTGAGTCATCCTGCATGCCCTTTTTGAATATTGGCACAGTGTTAGCACCTTCCTAGTCTTTTGGAATGTCCTCCGTGCTCCAAGATTTTTTTAAATAAAATAACATCAGCCACTGGTTTAGGACCCTGGGGAGCAAATTAGCCAGGCCTGATCATTTGAAAAAAGTTAATTCCTAATAGATAACCCCTAGCACCCTCCTCAGTTGCTAGTGAACTAGAAAGTACCTCAGCATCCTCCTAAGAAATGCTTTTCAGATACAGAACGTAAATATTTATTGAACAGCTCCACCTTTTCTGCATTGTTATTAGCAATTTTACCGTCTTCATCTAGCAATAGGCCTATAATATATAGCGATGTTAGGTGTAAAGGGTTAGGGAGAAATAGAAGAACGAATGGAAAAAAAATCACAGAGGTAGATCATCAGCTCTTTTGACTACAGCTGGAGTGAAACAGCCTGGCCCTATTGATCACAGTTAGTGTAAAGTGCTATCGCTACTGATTTGAAGTTAGAGCTGTTCAGCAAAAATTTGAAAAATTTCAGCTGAAAACAAGAAGTTTTGATTCAGAAATACCACTGCATGATGCCTTATGGGAGTCGTAGTTTGGGTGCCTTGTGTCCTCATTCTCTTTTACAGCTAGGGCTCTCTGGTGGGACTATATCTCCTATGATGCACCATGGTCTGCCTTCTTGTTGAAGCACTGTGGTGCATCATGGGACATATAGTCTGGCAGGGGAATCTGAGGAGACTGGGGGCTTTTGTTTAAAAAAAAGAAGTCATTCTTTTGTGGAAAGTAGATGCTTTTCAGAAGAAAAATGTTCAGTCAAAAATACATTTTTCCATTGAAAAACATTTTCAAGTGAAAATTTTCACCCAGTCCTGCTTGAAATCAAGGAAACCTATTTTTGCATCAGGATCTGGCCTATGGTTTTGCTTCCACTTCCTCTAAGTGCCAACATGACTTCAGTGGCAGTTTTTGGCCCTTTTAGCACTTTAACCCATTTTCCAATGTAAAAAATTAAAATGGAAACTCTTAAATAATCCCAGTTTTGTTTTCATAATAGAAAATGACTTGAAAATGGCTGCCAGGCTACAGACTGCAGGACATGACTAAAGCAGGAACAGCCACTAGCAGGAACCCTCCATGACGATGGTAACACCAGTTTTTATTTGGCCTTCCTCTCTCATGCAGCTCCTTTGTTTCTTTAGCTTTAGTTACCTTGCTCACTTCTGGATTTGTATTTATTTTGACTGTGCCTTATTATTCTCAGTTAATTTACAAATTACAGGATATCTTAATTAGTCTATGGCTCCAGAACTCATGCTGATGTCTTTCAGGGGCCTTTCTTCATAGCAGAAAAAACACACGCAACATCCTGAGCTCCTGTCAGGATTCACCCTGGAGATTAACATTGTCATGCAGTTAGTACTGGTTTTCCGTCCCTTTTACTGCTAGCAGGGAGGGCAAATTAAGAGTAATTTTAGATGTTTCAGTAAGAAACTAGAAAACATTTCTCATAAATATAATCAGGAAGGATCAGACTCTTTTTTTCCTATAACATTTGGATTTTGTTCTGGTCACCAGTATGTCATCCTACTATTGTAAACTGTGCCTTGCTGTTAGCAATTTGTCTGAGAATGGATGGTGCATTTGTGAATGGAAATGAGCTGGTATACACTGACATGAGGAAAAGATCTCTGCTGTTGTATGCAGTTGATACAAATCACATTCTGCTTTGCACTGTACATCAGGAATGTTAAGATGCTCCATTGAACCATTCTTTGGATTTGAAAAGATCAGGTTTGCAAATAATTTATGAACAACTAACCTGATAATTCAACAAGAGAGTCAGAGAATCAATGTTTAAAGAACAGAGAAACAAAGAGGTTTATGCATGATGACTTACGGTTCAAGGTGTGTATCTATCAGGTGCAAGTACTGTCCAGTGGCGGCAGATGGAGACTGAGAGACAGGACTTTTGAATTCTATTAATAAGTTTGCCACTGGCTTTCCAATGTGACCTTTTGTCAATTATGTAGCCACCTAATTCTTCTATGGTCTGATTTTCAAGTTTTTGTCAGAAAGTGGATGGAAAATCTTCCAAATTCAGAATGAAAAATCCTCACTGAAACGCTTTGTGTTTCTGTTTGTTTCCTCTCAAAATAAATTTAAAGGAATTCATTCAAAGCCTTTTCCTTTTGCTCTCTCTTTCTTAACATTGCACCTTGTACATATGTTCCTCATACAGAAGATTTCTTTTTCACAGGTCAGTTGTCTCTTTCGTCTGTTAACATATTTTGAGTAGGGCTGTCAAGTGATTAAAAAAAATCATCACGATAAATCGCACTATTAAACAATAATAGAATGCCATTTATTTAAATATTTTTGTGTGTTTTCTACGTTTTCAAATTAATTGATTTCAATTACAGCACACAATACAAAGTGTACAGTGCTCACTTTATTTTTTTTATTACAAGTATTTGTAATAAAAACTAAAGAAATAGTATTTTTCAATTCACCTAATACAAGTACTGTAGTGCAATCTCTATCATGAAAGTTGAACTTGCAAATGTAAAGCTATTTACAAAAAAACTATATTCAAAAATAAAACAACGTAACATTTAGAGCCTGCAAGTCCACTCAGTCCTACTTCTTGTTCCACCAATCGCTCAGAAAAAATACATTTGTTTACATTTGCAGGAGCTAAACCCCCCCCCCCCGTTTGTTTTCTTGGTGCTTATATGAGGTGTTATTGTAGGGAAAACACAGTTTTCTTATGTGTTAGAATAACTGAAACTGTCTGATTATGCAGCTGAGTGCTTTTTCAACTGAAATAGAAGGCTGAATATCCATCTGTAAAATTCTTGATTCCTGTCAATGTTGTTTTCCATCACACTAATGGAGAGTGGAGTGACAGCTACTCTTTATAGAGAACAACAACTTAAGAATGAGAATTCTCTCTCAAGTTCTATAAGTAACAAGTTCATGCTAGTTTTAACTTTTGGATATGATGGTTGTGGAGATCACTCAAGACTTTCATAAACCAAGTGTGACAAAGCTCTGTCCTTATCTTCATGGATCCTGCGTTTCCTGGCGGATTTTGACTAGCCTCAGTGGCTCACTGTGACCCTCCACGGAGCCCTTCTCTCTCTGGAGACAAGGTCACAGCCTATTGAGCCATTTTCATCACAAACCAGTGAGGAGAAGCTATCCTTCCTGGCACAGTCTCTATTGTCTCCCAATCTCAGAGACTAATTAGGGGAGGCAGAAAGGGGGGAGCCCAGGCCCGCCCTCTACTCTGGGCTCCAGCCCAGGGACCCTAATAGTATCAGCTAAGATGGCTGACCTTTTATCCACAAAACACAATACAATTCCCTGGGCTACTTCCCCACAGCAGTCCCCACTTCTTCAAACTCCACTTCACCCCTACCTCAGGGCCTCCTTCCTTCTGGATGATATGTTGTCCACCACTCAGTCTCACCAACAGCATAACTTCCTTCCACAGCTCCTGACACCAACAGCCCACCTGAGTAACTGGGAGGTTTTTATCTGGATTCAGCCAGTCTCTGATTGGCTTCAGGTGTCCCAATTAGGCTAGCTGTTTCTACTCCTTTCTAGAAGGTTCTTAATTGGCCCCAGGTGTCTTGATTGGCCTGGAGTAGCCTTTGTTTGGCTATCCAGGGAACAGGGACCTGCACACCCTGAGACTAATGTACTTGCCTTCCAGCACTCTCCTATATCCTTCTGGTCTGACTCCATCACACAAGGAAGGAGATGGAACTTTTATTTAGCACAACAGCCTGGATCTGTGATTTTTTTTTAAAGCCAGAAAAGAATGGATTAACATTTATAAATGCTAGGTTGATCAGTAACACAAATAAGTAAGGCAAATTAACCTTTGCAGCACATCACATGGAGATAAACTGACAGTGGAAAGCTCTGAAAAAAGTTCCCGTGTCCTTGAAGTAATTTGCAGCAAATCAGTATATAATCCATTGCACATTTTGGTACTATGCCAGTCAGCCTCTAGAATGCAAATTTCCAAGAAGTTAACAAAGATAAGTGAAAGTACAAGGGCACGCTGTAACTGGTAAGCCAATGTTCTTGCTATAGTGGCTTTATATCCTTTCATGCAATTTCATATACTTTGGGACTAGGATTATAATGTTTAGCCAAGGGCCAAATCTGCTTTATCAATATCTTCATTAGACATACTATAGAGAATCCCGTTAATTAAGGCCCATATTTCCCACCTTTTTTCCCCAAAATTTCAAGAGACTTTCCTTATTTTATTTTTATTTCTTCAGCCTCAAAATTAGGGTCAAAAACATTACATTTGTCCCCCACATATGTATATTTTCTTCTCATGGACTACATGTCCAGCAATCCTTCATTGTGATTGGGTCCAGTCTGCAGAAACAATTTGCTGCTGAATCCAGTAGGTTGCTTCCTCCTCTTACGGGGCCCACCCACTGGGAAGGCCTCCTGAATGGACTGTGACAGAACACACACACCTATTTAATAAGATATAGTTATACATATAGAACATGCTATCACAGAGCTATAACAATACTAGAGAAAACTGTATCGTAAAAGGAATTTTATATCTCAAACTTTTCCATATGGAGGAAAGGAATCTAACTTCACAATCTGAGTTGATGCCACCAAAAAGAATTACCTCAAAACCAAAGGTGGATCAGGATTGATGGATATGCTGTCTTCAAAAAAAGAGACATTGTAGATGGGGACGACAAATTTCCCGTTCTTGAGTGAAAGCATGTGCAGCAGTCCCATGTGGCAGGATGCAGATGACAGTGAGTTTAGAAGAATAAGAAGGTCTACTCACAGAAGAGAGAGAGAGCAACTTTTTTCCTGGTAGAGATGTCTGGGAATTTTTGAGCATTAACATGTTACGATTTGGAAGACTTCTGGCAGATGAAATATCATCAATCTGATGAGGCGTTCAGATCCAACTTGCAGGGCTTTCTGAAGGCCAAAATAATGGACGATGTAGATGCCTTACATACTTCTTCAGCAAATTTAAGTGCTCTTTGCCTGTTAGAAGTAAATGCTGAGCGACTGGAATGGGGCATAATATCTTCTGATGGCTCCATATTCTTGTATTTATAGAACTCTGTAGTGCAATTGGTGTTCCCTTTGACAACATTCACTACCTTCTTGCATGTACCTCTAGAGTGATATAATATGAACAGTTGCTGTGATTTTCTCGCACTGCTTAATTTTTTCCATATATTTAAATATGGCATTACATTATGACTGTCCTATGTCAGGCTTTTTTCTGTTAGTTGGATTGCTGTGGAGCAGAAAGATGGTAGTGCCAGCTTAGGGATTCAAGAGAATATACAAAGGGAACCTACAGGAGTGTTTAGAAGTATCCCTGTGTAGATGAATTCTTCCATTTTTTTTCCCTAGCCAAGAGCTAAACAAACTAAAATAAAAATACAACTATGGCAACGTTGATGATGACAAATAACAAGGGAATTGAGATCCAATTCACTGACTTTGAAACTCATGGATGTCCCTTAAAGTGTACACATTTGAGCAATTTAGACACACACTGCAGTTTTCCACGGGAAGGATAGGAACAAATTCTTAGTCACACTAGTGAAAACCAGTCGAAAGCCACAGCAGATATGGTTCTTGCTGGTATTCCTAAATCACAAGGAGCTGTCTCTGGGGAGAGCATACTCTTTCCTGTGTCAGCTGTGTAAAAAATTGAGACATCTCCTGCATGTACGGTGTGCATTTGCTTTTCACTAACATGTTTTTGTCATGATGGAGATAGTAAAGGAGGAAAAGGATTGGGGCTGGTGTGAATAAGGAATGCTGAAGAGTCAGCCAAATACTCTGAATATTCTCTGAAAGCTTGGGTAGACATTGCTTATTAAGATCCACACAAAGGCAATATGTGTAGCTACAACTTGTGTAGCAGATCACTCCCACTGGTAATAATGGCTGCATTACTGAAAAAATATTTTGTACACAGATAAATCGTTCCCTTAATGTTTCTTCATTACATGATATGCAAAAGATACATAACATACATTGGCATTGAGCTCTGCATGTTCCCTTTTGCTTACCTAACTTTTCTTTTAGCAGTAAATTTCAGTCTGTGCAAGAAATGCCCCCTACTAGTGGTACACTTTTTGCTGAGTACTTGAATTTGTCTCTTAAATAGAATCAAATCGTTCACATGGGCTTATTCCAAAGTCAAACCTGCAATCTGGACCTGCAATGTGACCTTGACCTTGACCAAGTCATGTCACGTCTCTGTGCCTTTATTTCTCCTCTCCCTTATTGTCTGTCTTGTCTATTTAGATTTGAAGCTGTATGGGGCAGGGACTCTCTTACTACCTGTATGTCCGGTGCATAACCCAATGGGCTCTTTAGGTGCTACCAAACTACAAATACTGATTTATTCTTGTTGATTTCTTCAGCAGAAAGAATTTTGCCACAGCTGAAAGATTTGTCTATTGGGACAGAGGCTTCAGTGAGACCATTGGTGTTTAGATCACACACACACACACAGACATAACAGACAGAAAGGTGTTTTAATCAAGTGCCCAGCCTCCAATTAGATCCAAATTTAACACCTGTGGGAAATTACAGCAAGTAATTCAAGGAGACCATACGACTTCGTGAATTCATTAGGCACCCACTGAGAATTAGAGAACATTAGTAAAAATAATTATATGGAAACTATAGCGTTCAAACAGAATGCTGTGCCCTGTTCATACCAAGCTCTCAACGTATGCAGAATTCCAGAGGGGGAAAATCAGACTTGATTAAGAACATGTTTCACTTTTTCTTTTTTTATTAAGGTTTATATTAATTTTAACTTTTAAGTGCAACCATCGCAATGCAAGAAAGCAAAACAAAAATGAAACAAACAGCTTTAAAATAACAATGTAGTGTAGTACTAACATACATATGCAAAATATGTTTCTACTTAAACTGTACAATCAAAATAATGAGCGCTTTACAGCTAATGGTGGGAACCCCACAGACAAGGCAGCATGAGAAAGTATGAAAGAAGATGGGGAAAAGGGGGAAGAGTCCAGAGGAAGGGGGAGGGAGGTCTTGAGCGGCCACTGGGTCTTTGGGTGTTCCTTAACTAAATGTTTCTAAAAATAGTTCTTCAGACACATGTAGTTCATCCTGGTGGGAGAAGTGATCCTTTCTCTGGCAAGAGAGGTCTGAATACCACTGTTCTAATATGTGCATTGATTTACTTTTCCACCTCTGTAAAATCATTTGCTTTGTGATCACCGGCTGTTCTCAGAAACCATGAATGCTGGGCAGATGAAAGGCCAAATTCGTGGGTAAGTATCCTAACGTGTAGTTCTCAGCTGATGTTTGATTGCTAAAGCCCCAAATCATTTTAATTCTAGTAACAGCTTCTTTTGGCAGATGTTCAGCCCACATGTGCAGGAGTGTGCCTTTATTGCCAGCATGTGTCTGAAGGAAGAGCTTTAATCTTAGTCTTTGCAGAGTCCAACACATTCTAAGTGCAATTTTTACTTGAATTAAACATAAAACTATAGAGGCATTACATAATACGGTTGACCCTAGTGTAGCCTTTAAAGGATACTCCCAGGTTTTAGTAATATCTTCAAGATTCGGAGTCCCACTTCATCGAAAAGGCAGAAAGAAATGGGTCTGGAGAGTTTGTGGAACATCTCTATTATGCCCTGTTCGTCAGATGAGTCTGACAGTCCCATGGTGCCTGGGTCCAAGTGATAGGTCAAGAAATGTTTTAGCTGTATATGTTGTCATATTGCTGTGATTAGGAGGTTGTACTGATGATATAGGATGTGGCATGTACTGATGATATAGGAAGCATCATCAACAAGCTGGGAGAAGCATCTAATGCCTCCATACCTCCATTCAATTAGCTGGTTGCTAATCTGCAAGTCACCGTTTTCCCGCAGAGTTGGCTTTATATGGTGGGGGGTGAAAATGAAATCTCTTGGTCGATATGGTCCAGGTTGTCCAATCTAACTTGCTGCACTATAACTGTCTGTGTGGATCCGGCTGACGAACATTAATAGTTTAACATAGATATGCTCTTAATATTTATTGGGTAACTTTTGTATTAAAATGGAAGTTCTGAATGTTATACACGTGTTTAAGAGCAATGTATCAGCTTGGTATGAACGGCTCAATCCTTAATCCACTGAAGTCGGTAAGTGTTGTGTCATTGACTGCACTGGGTATAGGATTGGGCCCTAAATTGAATTTAAACTAATTCTTTCCTGTTTACGAAGCAGTCACTAAAACTCATTTTATTAGGAGGCAAAATCAGTCCCTTGAGCAATGTAGCAGTACTGCAGCCCATCCCCCTTAAACATGTCCCAGTAAGTGGCGTCTATCATACCTGCAGCGTTCCCTCTAATTTTTCCCACTCATGTGCAGAATGAAATTTATTATGTGCACCAATATGGAGGTGATGTGTGACATCATCTCCATATTGGTGCACAGTGACAGGGTGCTAGCAGAAAAACTGCTTAGCCAACCCTCTGTCACTCCAGCTCCAATGAAGTGAGGTAAATTGGAGCTGGGTAGAGCCCCTGGCCCTGCCTGGTGAAGCAGGAAGAGCTGCTGCCTCTTCAGGCTGGGGCTGGATAAAAGCTCCAGGGGAAGGAAGCCGGGGGTGGGGGGAGCTGGGAAGAGGGGAAGCTGCACTAAGAGAAAGTAGGGAGGAATAGCTTGCCCCCTCTCTCCTGCTGGTAGACAAGCAGAAAGGGATTGTGTATATTGTGGTGAACAGGTGGTGGCAACACTCCTTGTGAAATAAAGCACAAGGTGAGCACTGCAACCAAGGACTCTGCGTGACTTTCTGGGTCAAACAGGGGCAGGAGCCAGGAGGGCCTTGCGGAAACCCTGTTACACTCACATAACAAAATTCATGTGGCGGGGTGAGGCTGAGAGGTTCGGAGTGTGGGATGGAGCTCAGGGCTAGGACAGAGGATTGGGGTGCAGGGAGGGTGAAGGCTCTGGTGGGTGTGTGGGTTCAGGGCTGGGGCAGAGGGTAGGGATGTGTGGGGTGGGGGTGAGGGATCTGGGGTGCAGTGGGGATCCCTGGAGCTTCAGTGGGGAGAGAGGATTCCCTCCCCAGCTCTCTCTCTTTCTCCGTGGTAGCACCTGGGCTGGTGGGGAGAGGCCGGGTTGGGTCAGGGCCAGGGGCGGGGCTCTGCAGCAGGTCCGGGGCTGGGGAGAGACATCTCTCGAAGCCACAACCTTGAGAGCCTGTGCAGCACTAAATAGGCAGCTACACAGCTTAGAGGGGACTTAGCCCAGACCCCCATCACGTTGGGTCTTATATAGATACTACTTTGTTTTTGTAACTTGGCCAGAATCACCGCTATGACATGCTATGATAATATACAGCTTTTACATGTGGTAATATGTGAATAGTAATAGGTCTGGCTCCCACTGAAGTAGCAGGCTTAGGACTAATATATAATTTTAAAAGAAATGTCGCTATTGGTAGAAGAATCTGCTTATATCGTATTTAAGTGTTCAGGAGCGGTTTCATTTTTAAATGCAATACTTAAGGCCAGTTCAAAAGATTACTATACTCAGAAATGATCATCATTCTTTTAGTGTATGTTGACATTTATTAAAGACCATCCCCGCTCTCATTGAAGCTAATGGCAAAGGGTTGGATCCAAAATATGTAAAGCCAGATGCAGAATGCTAGACTAGGGATCTGGAGATCTGTGTTCTAGTTTCTGCTCTGACATTGACCTGCTATTGACTTCAGGTAAGTCCTTTCACTTCTCCATACAGCCATTTCCCCTTGCATCCTTTGCCTTGTCTATTTAGACTGTAAGTTCATTGGAGCAGGAACTGCCTCTTACTGTTATGCTTGTACAGCCCCTAGCACAATGCGAATCTCAGTGGAGGCCTTTCGGCACTACTTTAATAATTTTGATGATAATGTTAAAGCCAAGTGAGTCCATCCATTGACTTCAATGGGCTTTGAGTCAGGCCCAGAATTCACATTGTCTTCAAGGCAACAGGAACAGGTACTTAGTGCATCTCTAGAATCTACTGTTAATATTTCCCTCCACATAAGCAGCACCTCTTGGATCCTGCATTGTTCATCTTCTGCATATCAGATATCTGCATGTCATAAGACTTTTACAGATCTACAAACACCAAGCAAAAGTCAGTGTGTGTTGTGCTACAAAAAAAAGTTTCAAGCCCAGAAACAAAGGAGTTAAATTAAACTCGTTCCCTTGCCTGCTCTGTTTCCAAAGAGCCCAACCTTCCCATGCAAATTCCCTTTTAATTAATCTAATAACACTCTACTTTATTCCTAATTTACTACCCCCTTCAACAAGCACTGTAATATTTGTGCAATGCATATGTATAAATCATTGCTGCCCTTCTGTACTTTTTTAGTTACCTAGTTCTTTCAAGGTCAGTAACCTACTTTATAGCTTTCATCTGGTTTAAATAGTCTGCTGTTACCTTTTACACTTCCCTTCGTAGCCCATTCCTGTTTAGATGGCAGCAGCTGCATCTTCTCAAGCAGCTATTGATCCATGTCCCCTTGCTAAAGGTTGCTAACTTCATCAGCAGTAATGACAGAGATTACATCTGTGTGAGGGCTTGTCTACATTTACCATGGGAGTGATGCACGGCGATCGATGCATCGGCAGTCGATTTAGCGGGTCTAGTGAAGATCAGCTAAATCAACGGCAGATCACTCTCCCATTGACTCCTGTACTCACCGGGTCAAGACGAGTAAGGGGAGTCGATGGGAGAGCATAGTGTAGATCTAAGCTGTGTAGACTTGCGTTACGCTATTCATGTAGCTCAAATTGTGTGGCTTAGGTGGACTTTTCCCTGTAGCGCAGACAAGGCCTAAGGTTCACTTTTATGCCTCTTGCTGATTGGAAAGGGGCTCATGATTTCCAGTTTTAATGCTAATCGCCATCCTTTTGATCAACATTTCTAAAACACAAGTGGAGAAAATATCTTCTGTACAGCATCCCCGTTCTGATGCCCCTAAACTCTCAGCTCCTAGATCATAAAGAAGAAGTTAATCAATCTCAACTGAATGTACAAAGCCTTAAATACTATTGACTGTGTCAAGAGCCAAATACGGGCCTGCTTAACTACATGCTTAACTTTCAGCATGTCCCATTTTTAAAGTGATTTTGTCATGAGAGGGTTTCAGAGTACGGTATCTTAAAGGCTGCTGACCTCCTAATTTTATACAAGTGCTAGCTCACATGTATGATGTCAGTATAAACATGGAACTGCACTCTAAAGCACTATGTCTGTGAAGCCCCAGATTTTGTACTGGGGCCATGTAACTGTCTTCAAGTTCATTGCTCAAAAGGAAAATCCCTCTCTTCTGCAGCAAGGCATGGTAGATTTCCAGGCCCAATTAGTGTTTCAGGACATGAACTACTATCCTTTAACACCCCCACAATCGCAGTGCGCTTTTTGAGTTCCCTTCATTGGCCACAGAAGGGAAAGTGAAATGATTTAGCAGTCAGCAAAGTCACGTACATGAGCTGGATGTGTTATTCACACACTGTGACACTCCATTGCTGGTGTAATGGTGGGCTGAGTCCCCTTAAGCATAGGTGGAGTGGTGAGGAGCTAGACAAACTTATGAGCGTAGTTGTATGACGAGGTGGCTTGTGATAGTAAGATGCAGGGCTCATCAGCCCAGGGGCTCACTTCTGGATCATGTCTTTTGTTCCTAAAGCTCATGCTTTCACCCAGCCACTGGCAGGGGTCAGAAAGGAATCTCCCCTCCCCTTACAATGTAAGGGGGTGTTAATCTCCTCCCTCTCAAGTGTTAGAGGTGGCCATGGCTGGAGGCGGCACATTGGACAGGGTGGGCTAGTGCTTGGAGCTGGAACCGAGCATTGTCTCTCACAGGTGCTTGGTTCTTGCTCACATGCTTAGGGTCTAGCTGGTCACCAAATGTGGTTTTGGGAACTCCACAAGTCAGATGAGCAGTGTTTTCGAGGGCTTTTTTTCCTGCCTTCCTCTGCAGTGTGTAAGGGTGCAGGTCACTTGCCAGCATTGTTAGGGTGTACGTCACTTAATCATTTCTCTGCCATTATCAGGGCCTTGATCACTGGTGCACCACAGACCATCCAGTTCTCTGCCTGGGACACATAATAGCCTAAGGTCCCATGGGCTGTAATTTGGTCTCATTTCGGGTGTTGAGTTTGGAGTGCGGATGCTGGATGGGTTAGTGGCCTGTGATATACTGGAGATCAGACCAGCTGATCTGGTGGTTCCTTGTGGCCTCAAACTACATTGTGAAAAATTTCAGAATTTTAAAGTTTTTTCTGCCGGATTCAGTTAGAAATCTCCTTGATTGGACGTGATAGAATGCCCATCTCTGACCTGCTACTGCAGCATGACATAGTGGAAACAAAATCTTCTTGAAGTAAGATGGCAACACATTCCCTATGGCCCTCCCCACTCAGTATAGCTGTGTGGTGAGCAGAAATATGGTCAAGAACAAATGGATATAAACTGGCTATCAGCTAGTTTAGACTTGAAATTAGATGAAGGTTTCTAACCATCAGAGGAATGAAATTCTGCACCAGCCTTCGGAGGGGAGCAGTCGGAGTGAACCGCTCCCCCGACTTGTTTCAAGACTGAGCTTGATACGTTTATGGAGGGGATGGTATGACAAGATGGCCTACAATGTCATATAGACAGTCTGTGACTGCTAGCAGCAAATATCTCCAGTGGCCAGAGACGGGACACTGGATAGGGAGGACTCTGACTTCAGTGAATTTTTTCCCAGGTGTCTTGCAGGTGGGTCTCAATGACATACTCAGGGTCTAACTGATCGCCATATTTGGGGCTGAGAAGGAATTTCCTCTTCAGTCATATTGGCAGAAACTCTGGTGGTTTTTGCCTTCCTCTGTAGCATGTGGTCACTTGCAAGTGGATTCTCTGTAGCTTGAAGTCTTTAAATCATGTTTTCAGGACTTCAGTAGCTCAACCAGATGTTACGAGTTAGCCACAGGAGTAGGTGGGTGAGGTTCTGTGGCCTGGAATGTGCAGGAGGTCAGAGTGGATGATCATGATGGTCCCTTCTGGGGACCAGTCTATGTGCTTTGCCTTTGTGAACTGCCTCCATTCAATAAGTGACACTTATCTTTCCCAGCACCAGAATAATTGTTGGCTCTCCCTGAGTGACACTCCCTGAGTGGGCACATGATGGAGATCAGGTCCAACTCACACATGGATACACCAGAAATGCACTTAGCTTTTAGGACACTATTGACACGTATGGACATCACCCACACTTTTCACCTTCACTATGTTTAAATGGCTCTGTTTTGGCTTATTGCTATATTGCCAACCAAGCGTGGGATTTTGGGTGAAGGAGAGAGAGGAGGAGGCAAGCCAGAGTGGAGTGACGGAGAGAAGAGGTTTGAATTCGGAGGCCTGGAGTGATCCGTTCTGCTTTCTCTCTGTGTCCTAATGGATTTTTTCATTCCAAGAGAAGAGTGGGGAGAAAAGAGGTGGCTGGCCTTGCTCACCTTTACTAGAGATTCAGTAATGTGACCTCTTAGACTACATCAGATTGATTTCTTCTGATAATCGAGACAGGAAGAGCTTGGGGCATTTCCTCAGCAAAGCTCTGTCACATAGAGGCCAGACTGTATGCAGTTTTGATTTTTTTGGTGATCTAGGGCAGGCAGGACTCAAAGGTAGTACTCCCGAAATGCGATCAGTTCTCCTTTTGCTGATCATTTGTGCACCAGTGCCATTATTTATAGAAGCCATCCGGTGTGGTTCATTTGATAAAACCTACGGGAGCTCCGGTGCGGTGATTCCGCAGAAGCAGTGCCAGCTGCAGCCCAACGTGGAACCTGCTGGCAAGACCTTACCGTGAGTTTCCCCTTTCTGTCGCAAAGGGCCATGCTTTCGTCTGGGAACTCTAATGGCATCGTAGAGGTGAGTGGCACAACCAACCCTGTCAATCAGAAACAAAACTCAGCACCCCTGATTGCTACTCCAGGTGTCTCACAAGTTGATTGCCGTTCATGAAGCCTACAGATGGAATGGAAAAACTTTATGCTCAGTGTGATCCAAACTGCCCTGGAGCGTATATATGTCAATGTCATATATATTAGAAAATTATAGTGAGTACTCAGAGTGAGTGACTGTAACCATAACCTTATTCTATCTTTTTTTAGCATCGGAGTTACAGCACATATGCCAGCATATTTGTCCATATGCCTCTTGCAACCAGAAGGAAGAAAAAAGCAGTAAAATTTTCCAAGGTGCTTAAGTGATTTAGGAGCCTAAACCCCATTTACTTTGACTTATGCACATAGGAGCAATTGACTTTTGAGAATGGGGGTTAGGCATCTTTTAAAATGTTACCCTTTATGTATTAGGGAGCCCAGTCCAGCTTTAAATAGTGCCTATCCAACTCTAACTGAAGGTGGATTTTTTTGCTTTCTTGGAATCTTGACTAGTTATCAGAGAATCGTATTATATCAAGTACTTTTTAAGAGTAAAAACCACAAAATTAAAGGCCAGGAGAATGCTGGGGTTGGTTCTTGCTGCTCCGACAACTCAAAGCTGTCTACCAGAGCACCACAAACCTACTCCAGTGTCCCAGTGAATCTACCCCAAAAGTCGACTTGCTCATCTGTTAGATATTGCCAAGATTTCCCTGCTCTATTTGCAGTCAGTAAATGCAAATTAGGGTCTAGGGGACTTATTTTCTTCCTCTTCTTTTTATTCCTTTCTTAGCCCACAATCTGACATTGGAGAGGACCTTCGTGTTTCTAAACTGAAACCACGTTGGTCAAATGCACAAGTGTAGGGGCTGGGAAGGAACTCCTGTTGTTTTTCTCTTGTTTGTTTCCCCTCACCTGCCATAGCCAATTTCTGAAATCATTCCAAACAGCTGAGGTTAGTTTAGGACGCCTAATCTCTGCAAGTTGGATCTAAATTCCAGGACCAGGACACAGCATTTGAATTTCTTCACCAGCCATTTAAATCTAATTCTCAAAAATCTCTGAAAAAGTGTGAGAAATAGTTTGGGGTTTTGGTCGTTGTTTAATTATTTATTAATTAAATAATTATTATTTATTTATTATAAACGTTGTTTATAATAAGGTCTGATTCTTCACCCTCTGCTCAGACCAAACTCTCATTGACTTCAGCTGATCAAACCAAAATCCTTAAGAAGCAGAAAGCAAGTAGCAAAGACAAGGGTATTCGATCTTTATGGATAACTGTCCAATTGACTCAAATGGGAACTTGGCAGGGTATTCTCCATAATCAAACTTGGTTGCAAAAATTCCTTATTGTCCTGTCCCTGCTCAAGGAAAGCATTGCTAGCAGCTCTGACATGCCACATGTCAAACAGAATGAGCAAAATCATCTCGCTGTTAGTGTCGGGGTTTATTTAACTCCCTCACAATTCAGCCTTGGCTTCCTCCTGGCTCCTTTGATGGAATAAGTGACACCCACCCTATTCCCGCCATAACTTGCCTCTCACATTGTGCTGGCTCAACTAAGCTGGACAGAGCAATGTAGGGGGAGCAGGATCAAGTCTCCTCCTCCTCTCTACCCTCACGTGTCTATTTGCCTGGTCCTCACCTATTCAGTGTGAGGACCAGGCAATAGGCAGTCCGGCCTAGCAGTCGCAACTGGACTGGTGTCCACATAGCCAGTGAGCTGTGATCTGAGTAATTCCTAGAGCTGGGTTCGATAAGCAAGAGTTAGGCCGAGGTCAGAGACTGGAGATCAGAGGTAGTACCCGGCTGGAATCAAGGGGCAAGGTCAGATGGGGGTTGGAAACCAGAGATCAGAAAGCAAGGTACCATCTGGAGCCAGAGCAGGCCAGACATCCACATGGTTGCCCAGCAACTTCCTGGGGCACCCTCCAAGGTTAAGTACTGCTCATGGGCCAATCAGAAGGCTGCAGGGTACTGTCACTCTGGACCTTTTGGGTGGTACTTCCTGTTGTGCTTTAGCTCCACAGGGCTCATTGAAGAGAGCTGTATAGGGCCTCCTGGTGGTAATGTGGGACTGTCAGCTACTCTGGGCACTGCAGACCTGAGTTCTAATCCCACAGATTGGGATGCCTGTGTGAAGAAATAGAGAGGACACTTTATGCTCTAATACTTCCCCACCCAGGCCCTTAGGCCAGCTCTCATTTGAGCCCTGATCCAGCTAAGTACATGCTTCATTTGTTTGCATCAGTGCCTTTAGGACAGTGCAAAATAGGTATGTCATGATATCCCACCAAAATGGACATAAATCAAACCCCAAGTTAAGAGATCACAGCATACACTCAGTCATCTTTCTCTTGGCATTTTAATGTACAGGGAAAAATCAGGTGTAATAAAAATTATGAGATGTTCCCATGAAAAGTGAAACATTAAAGAATATTGATTGCCTTAAAATGGCCTAGAAGTCAGAAATATTTATATACTCGGAAGTTTTCAAGCCCTGACATAAACTATAGATGTATATTCTCATTCGGCCCAGACATCACTGATAGCCTGCTAACATGGAAAGTGTTTTGGCTTTCCACTAATGAAAAATAATAATTTAAAGCCAAAATGTATTTGAAATTAAATCAGAAGGGGAAATGATTAATTTCAAAGATGACAGTATTCTAGAATGATCTCTCCAAGATGGGAAAACATTTCATGGTTGAAAGTGATTTGAATGATGATAATCTTCAAAATATTCAGGGCTGAAAAAGTTTCCTAAATGCGGTTTTTAAAATAGATGTTAGGAGACAGCTTCTATTTTCTGAAAGCGTTCTGGAACCGCAGCAACTGATGCTGCTTCACTTAAAGGCAAACAAGAATGAGAACTCAGCAGAAAGGAAACGAGATGCTCTGAATATTTGCATGCTGGCCTTGCAAATAAGAAAGAGAAGGCGAAGTAGCAAAGCTGGGAAAGTAATTTTAAGGGTTTGACTTTAATCTACGGAAACAATTCAATTCAAAATGCATCCACCCATGCCTGCAACTCACACACGGCTAAATTTTGCAGTCATTATCTAGTCCAGTGGTTCTCAGACTTTTGTATTGGTGACCCCTTTCAAATAGCAAGCCTCTGAGTGTAACCCCCCTTATAAATTAAAAACACTTTTTAATATATTTAAAACTCTTATAAATGCTAGATGCAAAGCGGGATTTGGGGTGGAGGCTGACAGCTCATGACCCCCCATATAATAACCTCATGACCCCCTTAGGGGTCCTGAATCCAGTCTGAGAACCCCTGATCTAATCCTTCCTCCTTGGTTGGATGGGAGTTTTAGCTGATGAAGAACTACAGCACTTAGCTCAGGGTAGAGCAAGGATAAACTGGCTTCTGCCTCTCTTGCAGAATTATATGGCCCCTGAACCATATCATCTGAACACCTTACAGGCCATTGATTCTCACAACACCAGGTGAGTTATTAGTGCTATTATCCCTATTGTACACACAGGGACAGGTAGAGTGACCAGACAGCAAATGAGAAAAATTGTGACAGGAAGTGGTGAGTAATAGGAGCCTATATAAGAAAAAAGACCCCCAAATCAGGACTGTTCCTATGAAATCAGGCATCTGCATTGTAAACCTGGGTCTCTCAGATCCAGGCTTGTGGTGTCCGTGTTTCCAAGCCTGAGTGTTCATGCTGCATTGTAAACCTGGTTTTACAGCTATTGTACCTGGGTGTCTCAGTCATCCTAATATGGCCATACTGCACTACACAGATCCTCGGATTCTGGCCTGTGGCTTGAGCTGCATCCACACCACAAAATGTCGGGGTTTGGACATAATCCGAATGATCCATATGTAATGATAGGGTCTAAATTAGCTGTGACCACTCAAAAAAGAGAGCTGGGGGTCAATGTGGAGAGTTCTCTGAAAACATCCACTCAATGTGCAGTGGCAGTCAACAAAGTGAACAGAATGTTGGGAATCATTAGGAAGGGAATAAATACTAAGACAGAAAATACCATATTGCCTATGTATAAATCCCTGGTATGCCCATGAATGGTATGTCTTGAATACGGCGTGCAGCTTTGGTTGCCCCATCTCAGAAAAGATATTGGAAAAGGCACTGGAAAAGGGCAACAAAAATGATTAGGGTAAGGAACAGTTTCCATATGAGGAAAGATGAATAAGACTCAGACTTTTCAGCTTGGAAAAGAGATGATTAAGGGGGGATTGGATTGAGGTCTGTAAAATCCATGGTGTGGAGAAAGTAAATAACGAAGTGTTACTTACTCCTTTTCATAACACAGGAACTAGGGGGCACCCAATGAAATTAACAGGCAGCAGGTTTAAAACAAACAAAAGGGAGTATCTCTTCTCACAACGCACAGTAACTTGTGGAGCTCTATGCCAGGAGATGTTGGAAAGCAAAGACTATAACAGGGTTCAAAAAAGAACTAGATAAGTTCATGGAAGATAGGTCCATCAGTGGCTAGTAGCCAAGATGGGCAGGGATGCAAAACCATGCTCTGAAATGTCCCTAGCTTCTGTTGCCAGAAGCTGGGAATGGGCATCAGGGGATGAATCCCTTGATGATTCCCTGTTCTGTTCATTCCCTCTGGAGCACCTGGCATTGGCCACTGTCAGAAGACAGGGTACTGGGCTGGATGGACGTTTGGCCTGACCCAGCCTGGCCATTCTTATGTTCACTGCAGCTGGGAGAGTGCGGCCCAGCTCAGGTAGACACATACTTGCTTTGCTTGAGCTAGTGCACTAAAAATAGATGCATAGCCAGGCCAGCCTGGGTCTGCAGGTAGGCATCTAACGTGGGTGTGCAGATGTAGCCTGGTCTACCCAGGTCTAGCCTGGGTCTGCAAGTAAGTGTCTAACCTGAGTTACTCCCAGCTATACTGCTATTTTTAGCATGCTAGCTCAACTCTGTCTACCCAAGCTGGGAAGCCCACTCATATACTGTATGTGACTCGCCCAAGATCATATAAAAGTTTTATGGCAGAATATGGAGTTGCGCTGTGGATCCCTGAGTCACAGGCTAGTTACTTAACCATGGAACCTCCTTTCTCTGAAGCCCGGGGTAGAATTAGATCCTCTAAAATGCCACCCTTTGTCTGCTTTTGGAAGAATAAAACTCAGTCCGTACCCTTTCTTAGAATCTGAAAAGTTCGTCTAAATGCTTTCCCACTTTGGGTCCTTTTGGGTTGGAACAGAAATTCCAGAGTACCACAAGAAAGGCTGTGCCTGTGGTATTTCTGGTGTGGCTAGAACGGGAATTAGAAATACCAGAAATCTCACATGAGAGCCTACCCGGTTTTGTAGACGCAAGGGGCGGGGAGGTAACCGGAATCTTGCTCTGGTTTTACACTGATGCAATTGCACCGATCTCAGTGGGGTAGCTCCCAATTTACATCGACGAAAGGAAAGTCAGAGTCAAGTCTGTGGATAAGAGTCTGCATTGGCTGAACAACAAATCTTTGGAAGTTCACTTGTCTGTAGTTAAAAGGCAGAAGGGCGCCAGGGAAGTGCGGAATTGGCAGACTTAAAGCCAAGTTTCCTGGATTTTGCAGAGGTTGTCAAATTCTTAGGGTTGGATCCTCAGCTGGTTTGAATGCACACAGGTCCTCTGGCTTCTGGCCCATCAAAATCCTTACGAGTGTTTTTTGGTGTTTAATGCTATGGGCCAATCTGTCTCCTAATAATGGAAAACAAATGATGATGGTGGCATCTGCTGTGGGATTCTGGAACCCAATAACCTACTAAAACACACACACATCTCTTGTTAGTAGATTTTACATTTTGCCAGAGGCCACTGAATTGCAGTTCTCCAGCAGGTGTGAATATTCTTATCTAACTGCTGCCATGAAATGCCTCACCTACATAGCTCCACAATTGGCAGGAGAATCAGTTACTTGAACTATGTACGAGCTGAGAACTCTCCTTTAGCTTCTATGCTGATGTACTTTTCATACTGAGATAACTAGAGGCTTAAAAAGTAACTTAAGGGCCCACCATGCTTTGTCATTTAAACTGATGAAAGTCAGTCAGCTAAGAACAGTTGGAAGGTGCAATCACGTACACAGTGGGTTGGAGAAAAGTCAGTAGGTTTTAGATGCCATATGGCATGCAGTGAAATCTCTGCAAATACCAGAGGGTATCATGAAGAACTTTGCTTAAATGGTTAGGAAGGTTTTGGAATCTCCATCATTGGAGATTTTTAAGAGTAGGTTAGACAAACGCCTGTCAGGAATGGTCTAGATAATACTTAGTCCTGTCATGAGTGCAGGGGACTGGACTAGATGACCTCTCAAGGTCCGTGCCAGTCCTATGAGTCTATGACTTCAGCAAGCTACATGATGTGCACATAAACAACAAATGACAATATCAATTGTAATTGTTTTACACTAAACTATATGTAGGGTAACGGGGCACTACGTCAGCCTCGGGAATTGTGAAAATTGTGGCATAATTAATTGCAAAGTAGCTGCATCATTGTCTTGTTGCAGGAATGCCAAATCCAGCTTTTTAGCTCCGTTTTTACCTTTTCCCAATGCACACAAGACGATTCCTATTTTGATGTGTTACTATTTAAAGGAGAACCAGGCAGAATTAGACTCAATAAAATGAAACCTGACCCAACCTTTTGGCCAAAGCTCTAAAGAAACTCAAATCAAACCTTTGGAAGTTTGAAAATGTTCAGTATCTTCCCCTAGTCCCACACCAACTATCTTCTAGTTCTCAGTACTTCTGCACATCCTACTTCTAACTTAAAGCATGAAGCAAAGGCCACTGAATTCAGTGAAGACTCCCACTGATTTTTGGTAGCCTTTGCATCAGACCCCGAAGTGAGAATTATTTTCCTTTACTGAAAACACTTTTTACATAGGTGTAGCGGGGTGGCTACCCGCTCCCAGCCAGAAAGGCTTAAAACAGCCTGGGAAAGACCTGGGGCTGGGAGCAAGCAACCTCCCAGGCTGATTGGGAGGCAGGCTCAGCTGGGTGGCCATGCCCCAGACAGACCGGCTGGCCCTTGTAAAGGGGCTGCTGGTTTACAGCAGAGAGAAAGTCTCCTTCTCTAGCTGAGGAGGCAGACTGGCCTGGCTGCTGGGGAGCTTGACAGAGTACCTAGTGTGGAGCGGGGCTGGGCCAGGCAAGAGGAGCTGGGGAAGCTCTGGCCTGGAAACCCCCAGGCTGCAGGCCTAGGAGACACCCCAGTCAAGGGGGGTCTGCAGGGGGCAGCCCCTGGCTCTAGAGGCAGCAGGCCAGTCCTCCTTGCTAATGATGAATGACGATGATCCTGCAGTCTGCCCCAGTGAATGGGGGCAAGGGATGGCTGGCAGTTGCTTAGACTGAGGCAAGGTGGGGTTCAGAGAGTTGGGGGTTCCCCAGGGAGGGGAGACCCAGAGAGAGATTGTGGGGTTACTGCCAAGGGGCAGCACCCCAGGCAAAGGGCATCGGGGTCCAGGGAGGGATACGGGGCCAGAAGCAAGAGGGACTACAACCGGCAGAGGGCGCTCCAGACGCTGGTGAGAGCTAATTCCCTGGACGACCAGCAGGAGGCGCCGTCGGGTGAGTCAGTGCACGCCTACAATAGGGAAAACAAAATGTGAAAGGAGAGTGAAAAATTGGAGGATAAATGCAATTTTCTAGCTAGTAGCACATGGTCTAAATCATGCCTGTATAATTGGCATGGACGTTGCTACCCTTGCCAAAAACCCCCCCAAAAAACCCTCAACACCCACTGGGAATGAATAGAGAACTGCTGGAGTAAAAATTACAGTCACTACACTAGCTGTTTGCAACAACTTGAAGGCTTAATAGTGTTCCCCATCAGCTTGTGCAGTAGAAGAAAACTATGGTCATTAACCAACATTAATACCAAGATGGCTGAAATTCCTTCTTTGCATGTCTTCTTTTGTTTTCTTTTGGTTACAACTAAAACGACAGATGACTAGCTCCCATCGTTAATCTACCATGGATACCATACACATGAGTTTACATCCAGGGCCATGACTTTAGCTGACTTTTTTCTACTGAGAGTGGAAAATATGGTAGCATCAAGGGCCCTAAATAGAACCGAGGCCCTATTGAGCTAGGAGACAGTTCCTGCCTTGGAGAGCTTACAGCCTCGAAGACATAGATAGGGGGCGAGGAAGGAGGCCTAATATATAAGGTATGTGGGAGTGACCAATACAGGCATGTCACGTCTTACGCTGATTCAACTTACGCAATTTCCACTTTACGCGGTCCGCAAAAACAAAAAAAGAAAGGAAAATATTTTTTAAAAAAGTTCCTGCAGGGGGCGGAATTTCACCTCCCATTGAAGTCAATGGGTTCTGGCTATACGCAGTTTCCGCTTTACGCAGTAACCGCAGAATGGAACCCTCGCGCAAGACGCACCACTCTTGTACTTGTTATGTTAGTTGCATGTTTTGTAGTTTTTGTTTGCATGTTACTGTGTGCATACATCAGCTTGGTTACACAATGGCCCTATTTGTGTTGGAAGTCCAGCATGTGTGAGTTCATATCAAGTAATTACATGCCTCTCTCTCTAATTTACACATAAAAATGTGGCTTTTGTGCACACAAACAGGCATGTCTGAAAATTTTGATGCACATGCATAAATGTGTAAAACCTTGTTAGAAATTTGGCTTGGTACTGTGTGTTTGTGTTTTATAATACATATTTGTTGATTTGTATATTCGATATTTAGCACCATTAGTGTTTGTGTATTGCTTTCACACATCATATTTTGGCAAGTCATGCAGTATTTTCTTTTTTAAAGAAATAATTTATTTTGCTCCCTCTTTCAATCCATTTTTGCCTTTCCCTTTCCTTCCCCATGTGGTGTTCCTGAACTCTTCTGATGCCCATTCCACTATCATGTCTGGACATGTCTCTGCCAAACAGTCTGTGGGACATCTCTAACAGACTGCCTGATAGGTTTAACTGCACAGTCTCTGTGAATGACCTCCACCAGGCCACTCTGAAAGGACTTATGGGCCCTGGACCTTTCGCTGGGTGATTTTATTTGTATTGTATTTAGAGCCAACAGGGTACAAGATGCTGTTCAAAGATTAAAGACAGAGACTGTGCCTGCCTGAAGGTGCTTGCCAACTGGAACAGACAGACAGCACAGTTCAAATGACCAGGGTCCCAGCTTCAAATAACTCTGTGTTCTAGTTAAGGTCCTAGTTAGCTTCCTTATAATTCCTGAGGCCATTGAGTTGTGTACCATGCACCCCGATTTAGCTCTGTAAATCGTGGTCAGAGTCAAATATCTGCGTCTTACTCCAACGGGGGAATGGATCTGTTTCCCTAGAACACTGAAGGGGTGTCTACACTGCAAGTGCAGTTGTGAGTACAGCCTGAGTAGGCCTATCAGGCTAACTTTAATCCACCTAGCTTAGGTAACAAGAGTAGCGATGATATGGCAGCATGGGGTTCGGAGCATGTGACCCACTTGCGTATGTACCCAGGGTCCTTGATGGGCCTGTTCTGTTGCGACTAGCCTCTGCTGAAGCCAATGCCTCCACGTCTTCATAGAATCATAGACTATCAGGGTTGGAAGGGACCTCAGGAGGTCATCTAGTCCAACCCCCTGCTCAATGCAGGACCAATCCCCAGCTAAGTCATCTTCATATTGTTACCTTGCTTGATTAAAGCTAGCAGGGGTGTGCTTACCTGTGCTACAATCACACCTCCGCTTGCAGTATAGACACACCCATAAGGATGAATGGCCTGATTCTGCATGGGCCTGCACATTTGGGGAAGAGATGTGTTTGGGCCTGGTCTAGGAAAAGAAATTAATTATGCTCCAGGCCGCAGCACAAAAATGCACACACTACTGTGTACCTGAATTCAGGCACAATTGCCGGTGCATATTGGTTAGGTGCTATCTCTGTAAAGGGGACAATCTTCGAGAGCCAAGTGATCCGAGTCTAGTAGTGAGCTACAGTTGTTGGTGATCTTCCACTGGGATGACTGTGAAATCAGGTCAGAGACAGAAACCAGGAGGAAGGGGAGGAGTGTAAATCTATCTATCATGCTACTAGCATGGGAGTGACACTTTTAGAAAAATGATGTAATGTTAATATTGGCGGAACTATGCTGTTATATCTGTTAAGACTTTGAACATGCCTACTGTGTGTCTGTGGTCCAATTCCCCCCTTACGCACTCCAGGTGAACAGTAGTGTAATTCTGCTTGCTTCGTTTGATTTGGTCCTGATTGACAACCGGGTAAATAAGAAGAGAATAAGTCCTCTATGCTGCTAGAAACTACATAGTCCACTCTGCGTGACACGGTTATGTATTTTGGATGCCAGAGCAAACCCTTAGAGAAATGCTATGGGATTCAACAGCAGTCACCCCAAAGACCACAGTAGCACTCTTACAAGATTTAGTTATTGGGATAATTACTGTAGGATACTGTACTACAGTGCATTTTTTTCTTAAGGAAAGTCGACTGATTTATCCATTCTTAGTGTTCATGCAACTTAGCATCACTAGAAACAGAGCAAAATGTGAAACAGAAACAAAAAAGTCAATATAGTCTTTTGTCAGTATGGTCTCCCAAGAGCTGGTTGTCCCTTTCTTCTTGTTTGATATTCCTACCTCTCCCCCGCTCCCCACCTTCAGCTATGGTCCCATGTCTCTTCTTGCTAGTTAAACTTTTGTTATCTCAATGTTGGCCAGATATTAGGGAAGACTTCCTGATGGTGAAATGGGGAATACTTTCCCAAGGGAAGAAGCAGTGACTACTGACTCACTTCAGAGATTAGAAAACTAGACTGGCCAGAATACTAAACTATGTGGTGGCTGGAGCAAGCCTGCAATTGGCAGAGAGCCTGTGAGGACTTTTTCATATGTAGCTTTGCTGATTCAAAAATTTTACCATATGGATCCCTAGTGACTTCTGTATTCAGTGTTCTTTTCATATAGACCCAAGAAGCTACCCACATGGCTCTGAGTGCAGGCTTGGGGCCTTAGATTGTATGCTCTTCAGGGCAGGGACCCTGTCTGAATTGTCTATGAAATGCCACACAAACTAATGATGCTGCAGTCTTAAAAACAAACCAGTAAACTTGAATCTCTTCTCATTCTATGGAGTTTCCTAAACCACCATCAAGACTGGACTGGACCTTGCTTCCGCCCCAGTACACTTGTCTCACAAGCAGCCTACAGTTCCACTCAGGGCTTGACGTTGCTTTGGGATTTTCGGGATGTTGAGTTGCTTTCCAGCTAGTTTGGCTACTTTTATTCTCCTGCTGTATACAGATGTTTATTGCTAAGCGGCTGCAAGCATGTACTTCAGAGCAACCTAAGACAAGGCATCTCCAGCTGCAGTTCAGAGGTTGCCAAAGACTGCTCTTATTGGCAGTTTTCCGTCAATCTTGTTACTAGAAGTTCTAGCCCGAGCAGCGATTTTGGCAAACTTCAGAATCTGCATGAAGTTTATATCAGTTCACTGCAGTTCAAGTTGCCAGCAGTTCAGTAGTTCTTTCAAACTACTTGAATCTCAGTCAAAAGATTTAAAGTAATCCATCCGTTTAACCTTTTAAGGAGGCATTTTAACGTGCATAAACTTTTATTTTTTCCAATCATCATCATCATCATCATCATCACCGAAGCTGTTTTTAGAATATCCTTGCAATGTGAAGAAGATTTAAAATCCAGTTGCATGTTTATTTTCAGTATCATATGTAATAGTTTCCAAATTATCTGTGACAACACATAGGGTATACACTAAGTAGATTTATAGGGATATCCATTGATTTGCCAGTCACTTATTCCATGAGGTCTTCGATGGCAGTATTAAAATAAATATTTACAAAACTCCAGTCTTTCAAACAATTTCACAAGCCATGACTTTATATTAGTCAGGATTTTATCAACAACACAACGACATCGTTCTGAACCTACCAAAGACACGATTCAATGCAGACATTTCTCGAAATTCATCCCAGCAAGCCTGTGGGCTCACCCTTAACTGGCCTCCACAACCTCCCACAAGTTTCTGCCGCTTGAAAGCCAGAAGCATTTCCTATTCAACTGGTCTGACAAAATCCTTTGTGGTCCCAAGTGATGGCTTTTCTTTACATTCATCCCTAGCATACTCCACCAATCATGTCTGCTAAAAATCCCTTTGGAGAGAGGAAATAAAATGCCACATCATTTTTGCTGCATAGAACAGAACATTGCTCTGTAATGAATTCCAGGGGAAGAAGCAGGCCATTGAGAATGAGAAACCAAACAAAGCGACGTCCTTCTGCTCTCAAACCTACAGCTCTCAGTTTCACTGCTGCTCTCCTGGAACATTGTTTGGAATAAATGTAGGCACTGCATTTGAATGTAAAGATGAACTTGTAGTGGTTTTTCACACCCCCAGAATTTCTTGCCATTGACATTTTCTGTGGCTTTAACATTTCCCACTCCTTGGACTGATTCTTTTGGAGAGCTAAAGGCCTGCATTCTACCAATGTTTAAAATAGTATGCAAATTGGATTGCCCCACACTTCAAACAAGACAGTTGTGTCATACAGTGATTTAATGTATCAGAATACAAACCTGAAGGCAGAGCCTCAGCTGTTGTTAACAGTCAGAGCTCCACTTAAGTCAATGCAACTCTAATTTACACCAGCTGCGGGTCTGCCCTCAGTGGTATTGTCCACCTTGGGTTTCTGCATATAGCATAGATCAGTTAGTGGTGGCTATACACTACACCTGGGAGGTTGTGCACAGTCAAGGAAGTGGGTGCATTAGAATCAAATTGGGAGGAAATGGTCAAAATGAACAATCTGGATGTATTCAGCACCAGGGAAAATTGTGTATTATGTTAGACTTCATATCACCTAGTTAGTCTTCATTTTACACCCAACAGTGCTAGGACGATTCCTTGTTTTTCATAAATGGCTTGTAAACTGACTAGAGTTGGATCTGCAATTATAGTCACACACACAGTAATGTAACAATGTTGTCATTTGTTCCTGATAATGTGCTGGGCATTTTCCAGACAGAAAGAAGAAACAAAGGAATCATAGAATATCAGGGTTGGAAGAGACCTCAGGAGGTCATCTAGTCCAACTCCCGGCTCAAACTAAATCATCCCAGCCAGGGCTTTGACAAGCTCGAGCCTTAAAAACCTCTAAGGATGGAGATTCCACCACCTCCGTCGGTAACCCTAGGAGCTTACAAACTAAAGATAGTCAGGAGTAAGAGGGGAAAGATCCAACAGTACGAGTAGAGAGCAAAGGGAGAGAAGGTTCAGTGTCAGTCACTCTCAAACTTTGACACAAATAATGTCATTTGTGACTATTTCATGGTATCTCTTACAAATACCTACCTAAAATTCCCTAATTCTATTTATCTGCTACTTCGCTCTAGGTTGCAGCTTCTTTGACCCTTTCTTCTAATTATAGGTCAGATGGTGAACAATAGCACAGGGATGACTTGCTGAGTAAGGTATGATGTTACACCAGGAGTCTCAAACATGCGGCTCGCGAAGCCCTTCCCTGTGGCCTGCCAAGCGCCCTGGCGCCCCCCGATCCTAGCAGTTTCTGGGAGGGAGGGGCCAGAAGCGGAGGCTTCTCTGCTGCCTGGCTGGGCCGCTGCCGAGCCCCGGCTTCCAGGCTCTGCTGCTGCGGCTTCAATGAATGAGCTGGGGTGACGCTTCCCAGGAGCCCTCTGCAGCGGTGGCCAGGAGCAGTAAGCCAGGCTCCCCGCCGTCCTCCCGCCTCCCTCTGCGGGAGGCTTACCAGTCCTGGCCACCGCTGCAGAGGGCTCCTGCGAAGCACCCTGGCTGGGCCGTTGCTGAACCCCGGCTTCTGGGCACTGCTGCTGCAGCCTCAATGAACAAGCTGGGGTGGCGCTTCGTAGGTTATGAGGATCCATTTGGGAGAGGGAGACTTTATAAGATGGGCTGAAATTTCTGTCAGATTTATCAGCATATTACATTTGAAAAAAGCTTGAATCACCTGAGGCTGGTAATTTCTTATTAAATTAGATTTGTTTGCTTGTGTTTCCAGCTCTGGACTTCCTATATTTTCTTGCTTTGTTTGCCAAACAGATGTTGGCGGTACCTAGCGCTTTCCAGGCAGGAGCAGGGAGTTGCGTGCTCAGAGGAGGAGGCGGGGCAGGGGTGGGACCTCATGGAAGGGGTGGGGTGGGGGCAGGGCCTGGGGCAGCGGGGGAGGTGGGGCGTGTCAGTGATGCGGCCCTTGGGCCAATGCACTAGTCCTCATGCGGCCCTCGTGGTCATTTGAGTTTGAGACCCCTGTGTTACACGAATAAAGGAATAGATCACTGCCCTGTAGAGGTTATGCTCAGCTAATCAGAATGGAAACATACCATGTGATTTACATGACCAATCACAACTGAATAACAGCTTGAATTTTGAATACTGAGGATAGAATATTTGCAGTGAACTGTTCACAATCTTTCCATTGAGTAATTTTTTTTTAAAAAAAACCCCAAATTGATCATTTAATTTAAAAATAAGCTAAATGCACTGGTACATTAATTGCTCACTCTATCTGTAACAGATATGTGGGGTGAGGAGAGGGAGAGAGAGAATTATCTTAGTTGCTGTCTTTCTTCCACTTCCTATACAACAGGAGCACTGCTATTGGAAGCAATCCATGCAAAATAATGTTAACTGCTAGCAAACTTTATCTGAACAAAAATGCACTGGGTCTGAGATTTTGCTTGGCTCAAATTTTGAAAAGTAAGTAGTACATTACACAATAAAACAACTGAATAATTAAACATTGGTTTAAATATTTATTGTGCTATGAGAAACTAAATTTTTATTGGAACTGAACTAACCATGAATTTATATTTGCTTGTAGTCTCTGTGGACTTTTGTACTACTTAATAATATAGTAATATTCATAAATCATACCAGAGTTTTCAAATTTCCTCAGAAGTGACCTGGGCCAGGGACCCGTAACAACTTGCTGAGAGACTTAAAATTAAACTCAGCTGTAATAGCATCGCGACTACTTTATGGTTAGTTTGGTTGCTATGAAGATACATATAAAGGAACTAGAATGTATGGTAAGGGTAAGACGGAACATTAATTTAGTAACATATAATTGTCACACTACCAAAATGTATCTAATGTTTTGCTGATTTATTGCACATGGCAAAACAGGGGGTTTTCAAAGGAATAGGAAAATTAAATTGCACAATAAAATATATAAATACAACCAAACAAAATCAGGAAAATACCAGAGACAGAATGAAACCTATCAATTGTTATTGCCATACTCTGTTTCTTTTGTATCCAGACTGTATGTATTTTAAAAGTATAGTATGTCATCAGCTTTAAAAGGAAAAGATATACAATATTGTCCATAGTCCACTAAACTGGCACTTTTTTTTATGCGCTTTGAACTGTGATTCTTAAAATAGATGCTACCCCGCTGGAAAACATTTTCTTGTAAATGCAGCTTTAGAACTTCAGGAAAAATTATTTACACTGAATAGAGAATAATGACAAAGCCCAACATTTTGAAGTTATTATAGCTATTTGTTTTTCCTTTAGTTTCTTTTACCACAGAATGAAAGGATAAAAATGATTTTTCGGTATTTATAGGCCTGACCTTTTGGTCCGTATGCAGGCAAACTCCGATTGAACTCAATGAGTATCTGGGCCCAGATCATACATATCCTTTCTTCATTCCACCCCTCCCTGAGGGCTAGAGTTTAATCTCACAGACACTCAGTGGGGTTACATCACTGCCACTGAGATCAGGCATTGGACCTGAAATTCTGCAGTACTGTATTTGGTTAACTCCAGCCAGTGCTACTGATGGCACAAATCAAAATGTATTTCCTTGAATTACTTTGCATATTTAAAATTATTTTTCATTTGCATGATCTGCAAAGAAAATACACGTTTTAGTTCATTCCTGCTTTGTACCAAAATAACTCCTGTTTCCAATTATCATATGCTCTTGTACTCCACTTTTTCGAATGATCATACCAAACACAAAATGTTAAATTGCCACCACAGCCCATAACTCATCCCTACACTCAACCAAGAAAGAAAAAAGGAGGGCCGGTCATTTGTGGTTACAAGAATCACAATAAAATGTGGTACTTGATGATGTTGTTCCTCTTTAACCATCATCTATATGTTTTTCTAACTGTTAGAACCTCAATTTTCTCTCTGAACTTGTAATCAGCCTTTTATTTTTATGCTTATTACTCTTCCTGAGAATTACAGAATTTACTGAGTTCACCAACATGTGTTCTACAAATTGGTACATGCTTCAGACCATCATTAATTTATATAGGAAAAGAAATTAGTCCCTGAGGTGACTTCTGAATATTTCCACTTGTGGGTGTGTTCCCCAGGGCTCTTGAGCTTCAGGAATCTTCTAGCTATGCAGTAATGGTCAAGACCTCGGAAGTGGCTTCATTAATCCCTCCTCTCATCAAAGCTGAACTCTTGCTCCATGCCCACAGAATCTTTCTTGGTTTTCACCCAGAAATCTCCTGTTACCTTTGTTCTTGTGGTTGAAACATTTTCAACAGATCCTTGGTAGCTGGATAATTTTCTGTAGTGTCTTTACCCTTGTGTGATTTGGATTTGTGGATCATTGCTGGATTGCTTCTGGGGTCATCACACTGAATACAAAAGGCCTGGAGCAAAAGAACATGTCTAAGTAGTGCGATTTGTGCCCTTCCATCCGCCCAAAGTTGGATGCATTTACCTGCCACTTCAGAGAAGGCCATTTTCCAGATGGTTGTTTGGCACACTGGACCTTTACACTGTTGGCCTGAAAGGTCATATTGGTTCCAGAGCTTTCTTTTGGACTGATATCCTTTAAACCAGCCTTGTACAATTAGCCTTGCCTGCCAACCCTGAGTTTTCAAGGGAAAGGGTTTCAGACAAGGAAGGCCTGGGAGACCCCCAGTGGGAAAGACAGACAGAGTATGGATGTGATGGGGATTTTCGAGAGTTTGGTTTCAGGAATGATTTTGGTATGTCAATAAATCCAGCCCCAAGGAGGGGTGTTCTTCACCAGGGAAGAGTTTGTTGTGGTACTTTTGACTGAGAGCCCTGAGAAGTGGGGAAACTGAGGCGGAGTGACTGCATAGCCACACCTGGCCTTAAGGGGGTGTTTGGGAAGTGGTCTGCCCTGTGACAAGGACTCCGTCCAAATTCCTTGGTTCTGAAAATGTCTCTGTTCCTTCATTGATACTGATCCCTAGGACTCCATCTTGCTTTTACCCTCTTTGTACATATTGTGAGGCCCTCAGTGCTGATGCACTTCCATCTTCTGCACATGACCCATTCCTCACTGCAGAGATCTGAGGAAGTTCACTTTGGAGTCTGGGAGATGAATGAGTCATCTTCTGACTCGAGGTCTCTGTGTTGGGGCCCGCCTGCATTCTCCTCCATACAATCCAGAATGAGCTTTGAGGTTCCCTTGACAGCCCTCATGACAAGGACATGGTAATTTCCAGAGGTTCACATTTCCCCTCAGGCTTCTCTAAGAGCTTCTTTTATGCAGCCTCTCAAACTGCCTGGGCTGAGTCTCTGCAGATTTCTTTTTTCTTATTTCTCTTCCTTTAAGCATGGATGAGGTGGCTATATTGGCAGGAATCTCCTGTAGTCAGGAGACCATAAGATGCCAACTGAGAAGCCTACTCCTTTAACCCAGTCTTTGATCTTTCCCAAAGTAGCTAAGGTGCAATTGCCACCCTTTAGCAGCGTAACCGCTCCCTCTTGAGCTACTTCTGGGCAGCATGTACAATGATTATCTCAGAACCATATAAAGAGGAAGCAAGGCATGGTGGTAACCAGTCCTCAGTGGCTGACCACATAGCTCCAGGATCTTCTGCTTCCCCTGAAGGCCACCATCATGTCTGGATCTGTCTCATCACTGGCTTTCTGCTGACAGTTTCAGGAGTTACAAATTCAGGTGGTACATTACAAATATCTTTTGAGCAACAAATACCAAGCAGCAGTAAAAGCACATAACACTTACCCTGTATATATTCCAGCAAGCAGATGGTATAAATTAATGTATTAGCCATTTAATATGGCAGCTGAAATGAATCACAGCTAAACTCATGGCCTACATGCATTACCTCAGAAAAGTATCAGTATTCCAGCATATTCAGCCAGGTATTTAATCATTTGGACTTTCAGTAATGGCTCCATATTCTTGTGCCTGGTGCACATTAGTGCAGTATAAAGTAATGAGAATATAACATAGTATCCTCTTCCAGTTACATTGTAATTATTTATTGTCAGTAATTGCTGCCTTTGTGAAGTATTAACCCTTGCCCAGTTACAGTGCACACATGTAACCAAAGTGTTGCAGCTTGTAACGACTTAGCCACACTATTTAACCTTGCGTCACTATCAAAGAACTAGTGCAAAATAAAAATACAGTACATTAAGGCAATAAAATAAACTCTGGTGTGATTTGAGAAAGCTGTTCTGAAAGACAAAGATGTTGTATGTTTCTTTTCAGCATAAAGCATTTAGTGAAAAAACGTGGGAGATGTTTTGCAGCAATATTTTCTGAATAGTGTGACGGAGTCAGACCCGAAGGATATAGGAGAGTGCTGGAAGGCAGGTATATTAGTCTCAGGATGTGCAGGTCCCTGTTCCCTGGATAGCCAAACAAAGGCTACTCCAGACCAATCAAGACACCTGGGGCCAATTAAGAACCTTCTAGAAAGGAGTAGAAACAGCTAGCCTAATTGGGACACCTGAAGCCAATCAGGGATTGGCTGAATCCAGATAAAAACCTCCCAGTTGGTCAGGTGGGCTGTGGGTGTCAGGAGCTGTGGAAGGAGGTTGTGCTGTTGGTGAGACTGAGTGGTGGACAACATATCATCCAGAAGGAAGGAGGCCCTGAGGTAAGGGTGAAGTGGAGTTTGAAGAAGCAGGGACTGCTGTGGGGAGGTAGCCCAGGGAATTGTATTGTGTTTTGTGGATAAAAGGTCAGCCATCTTAGCTGATACTATTAGGGTCCCTGGGCTGGAGCCCGGAGTAGAGGGTGGGCCCAGGCTCCCCTTTTTTCCAACTTCCATACTGGCCTGTGATGAAGGTAACTCACTAGGTGGTGACTCTTGCCAATTATACTGAGAAAGGGAGGTCACTCTGGGGTCTAGATGAGTTTCTGAGGCCCCTCAATCTGCCAGGAAGCGCAGGACCCCCGAGTACAAACTTGGAGCTTTGCCACAATAGTTAAAGTCACAGAAACAAAATGGCATTTGTTTTTGTTTGTTTGCTTGCTTTTCTCCTTGCAGCTGTCTGAGAAAAGCATCAGCATTTCTAGACTTTTTGAAGATTGCCTGTTATTTCAAACCAGTGCTCCAGTATTAGATGGTTAACTAAATTGATCTTTCCTATGGAAATCTGGCATTTGTCAGGCTTGAGTGTGAGGGCGACTCACTTGTGGATCTATTTGCTTCTCTGTTCATTTACACAAGTCCCTTCCCTTTAATCAGACATGTAGATGGATACCTAGAAGAGAGAAAAGGCTCATAAAAATAAAGAAAGTCATTTCTATTGATAGATGAACCTTGCAAGTGTCGGAAATCTGATGCAGATGCTTATCTGAATTTATCTCCACCTGTTTAGATTGGAAATCTCACAAAAGAGCCCCTTTCTTCTCACTGAGATTCCCAAGGCTTGTTGGTTTCAGATGAGTCACAAATACCAGGAGAGAGTGGTATTTTTTTCATAGGGTTTCTGTCCTTCTGCCAGGAACCAAAAGTGCTGTGTTCTGCCATAAAAATTATTTTATTTGAAAATTAACCACATTTTATAAGCTGAAAAAAGAATTCTGGTTTCATTCAGTTCCCAATTCTGATTGAAGGGTTGGGTCAAATGATCAAAACTGGTTCACCCACCCCAACTTATTTCAGAGGAAATGTGTCTTGGTAGAATGATGCTATGGAAATTGACAAGGAATCTGCGCCTCCTAGTAATTCTGTGACTCACTTGAATTAAAAGTATCCCGGGTTACTTATAATACCTTAAAATAATAGAATGACCTTGCTGCTACTGGAGAAGGGACGATTGATTGCTACTGCTGTGACCGGACACAGCGGGTTACCTTCCATCCCATCCCATTCCCCAGTGTCCCGGCAGCTGATGTCATAATAAAGCCAATCTGGATAAGTCTTAAAATGTATTAGTGACAGAAATATGAGGATTGCTGCTGCTGAGAGTTTGCTTTGGACTTTTATTCAGTGATCTTTAGATAAAGCTTAGAAAGAGCATAAAGTAATTGAAAGTGCCTGTTCCTCCCCTTCCTACTGTCACATCAGGAGCGTGAATAATGCAACTTTACTGCAGGTGATTTGATAATTTGGGGAGATTTGGGGGGAAGAGAGAAGTTTATTACAAAGGACAGTTCAATATGTGACTGTGATGGGGTGGACCAGCCCCGCACTGGGATAGAGGGGGTTAACCACTCCCTCTTAGCAGAGGAAGCCCCACCCCGGAAGCCCTACTGGGCATGCTCACACTGTCAGAGCAGTATAAAAGCCTGCCAGACTACTCAATCGGAGCTGGCTGCCGGAGAGGAAGGATGCTCTGCGGAGGCTCCAGCCCGGACCAGGTACAACCTTTACCAGGGAGACCTGAAGAACCGGGAGTGCGGATCAAAGGCCTACGGCGAGGGAGACCCGAGCAAGCGGTGGTAGCTGCTGAGGATCCCAGAAACCCTGGAGTTACTGGAGCTACAGGAAGTAGAGGACTGGTGGGAAGGGACCCAGGGAAGGGAAGGTCAGCGTGTTGCGGTCAGGATCCCCGCTGACACCGAGCGGGAGTATTCCGCCTGGACAGGGCCCTGGGTTGGAGCCCGGTGAAGGTGGGAGGGTCTGGGCTCCCCCCACTGGGGGTTGTTAACCCTCCTTTTTTTCCCCAAGACTCAACTTATTCATAGAGACTCTGGCCATTGGGCCACACTGCCGCAGAGGCAGTGCGTATAGAACCTTCAGCTGACAAGCCGCACACCCCCATTAGGGGAGGCAAGAGAGAAAGGGACTCTGGCCATTGGGCCACGCCACCATAGGGGCACTGTTCATAGAGACTCCAGCCGTTGGGCCGCACTGTCACAGGGGCCTGAGAAGGAGAGACTTTGGCCGCTAGGCCACGCTCACCCGTATAAGGTGTAGAAAGGGCGGGATTGCCTCTGGCCCCTGACCCAAGAGGGGCCGACGAGGTACCAGCCTGCCACAGTGACATTGTTCTTTATTTGGCAGCAGTAACCTCCTGATATGTTTCAATCTTGCTTTAAAAAAAATTGGGGGTGGGGACACAGGTCTGAGAGAGAGATCGTTACATTTTATTTGGTCCTATGTCACTCTGTTGGATTTTCCTTTGATACCTGGCTGGATTACTACAGATGACTCAGAACAAGAAATGGAAAAATAAATGTGAGCGACTTCAGTGACTCAAGCAACCAACATCAGGTGTTAATGAATCAATATCATTTAGCTAGCCACCCACCTACAAAGAAAAATCCTCCCCCTGAGGGAATTTAATACATGGGACCATTGTGTGAAGAGGAACTTCAGAGAGTGATGATATATTTCCTAAAACAATTGAGTGCAACTGATTTTCAACTGTCTAAATCTGTTATCACAATTAGACACACCACTGAGGCTACAGCTGTGACCCGTAATGGGACAGATAGAAAATTAGCAAATATAAACTTATCTTAATGAGCTTGGGCTAAGCGCGTCAGATGTGGAGAAATCAGCACTGGCTCTTCAAGGAGAAAAAGATAAACCAACAAATTCTACGGAAATCAGCGTGGCACAGTTGAAGTCAATGAACCTGTGCCTAGTCCAGCTGAGGGTCTATCACTACATCTCCACAGATCCCAGCTTCTGTTGTTGTTCATGTCTGTTACACAAATGGTGAAAAATTGAGATCTCATTTTGCTAACTTCAAAACATTTATTTTGGGACAGTGGACAATTCCATTCAATCTCAAAATGTTTACTCAATATTTGAAAGCCACTTTATACCTAGGTGAGAGTGTACGCCCACCTGTCGCATTTGTATTTTTATATTCATTCATAGTTAATCTTTGTCTAAGAGGAATGCATTAATTTCTTCTATTGGCAATGATCCTAGTCCTGTTTCTTTTCCTATATCAGATGTTCCTGTTCAAAAACATTCTCTGCTGATTAAATTATTTTTTGTTGTTGGTTTTTGTTTTGTTTTGTTTTTGCAGATCTTCTCTGGTTGCTCACGTTATGTTACTAGCACCCAATAATCTGTTTAAGGAACACACCCTACGTGGTTTCCCAGATATCACATTTAATCATTGATCTTTTTATCTGATTATTTCCAGAACATAGAGGAGCTTTTAATGTGCAGTAATTTAGCTGTATCAGTATTTAGTTATGTAAAATAATAATTCATGGATTTTCCTGGTCAGTTGGCACAATGTAATGAAAGACTAAAAGGAAAAATAGTGATGTGTCTTTTAATGATATAGAAATGGGTCTGATTACAGGTTTGAAAGTCAAACTGCAATGAAAATAATTCACTTCACTTTATCTTTTTATTTAACAAGAATGACTTTATTTTTCTGGTAGCTGTTAGTATGTGTATTATGGTAGCACCTAGAGGTCCCAACTAAGACCAGGATTCCTAGGTGCTGTACACATGCATAGCAAAAGACAGACAGTGCTCCAAATTATTTACAATCTAGAAATAAGGTGGGAGGGGAAACAGAGGCACAGGGTGAAGTGACTTGCCCAAGTTCACCTAGCAGGTTAGTGGCAAAGCGGGGAGGAGCACACTGCTCTCCTAACTCCCTGTCCAGTGCTATACCTTTTTGATACCAGGGACCAGCCTGCTGCCTTCCTAAACCGTATTAGGGAGATCTCAGGGATCGGAGCCAATCCATGGACCAGTTTTTGAGAAACACGGCGCTAGAGCATGCGGGCTCTCAGCTGATTTGGATTACTGTAAGCTATAACCCAGTCTGGAGTTGTTAGGGAAACATTACAGCAAAAATATACTGCTCTTTCTGTTTGGCCTTTGCTAGTTGTACATCTTGGAGAACTTTATTTTAATGGAGGCACATCATTTATGGTTATGCTTATAAAGGGTCTCTGATTGGCATGCCTGAAATCTGCTAGCTATCCTTAAAAGAAGCACAACTCTGTAACCTTAATAATGTTCTTTTAATGTAGGGGAGCTTTCTGTGTGTGTTATGGGTCTTTATTGCCTGCTACACTTATGAATATATGAAAATTTATATTTTGCAATGACCAGGGTAAAGTAGCAGCTGCTTTCTCTCAACTAAAGGAGAATAGGGCTCCCTATTAACCTAGGAGAAGTTTTTAAAAGGCACAAAAGACAGTTAGGGACACAAGCCCATAAGTATCAATGGGATATGGGTACCTATCTGTGCCTATGAAAATCTCCCCCTTAAATCTAAGTCTATACATATTGTCCACAGAATCTTGGTTTACTTTTTCTGTTTTCATGCCCTTAGTTTATACATCAGTTTTATATTCTGGGGACTTTTCTGCTCTTGCTGAGACAAAGTTACTGAAGCTACAGGTACTTGTGTTGCGGTGCCATGCTTTGACATAACTAAGGTCCCATCTTTGTCACTTTTACCTAACTTGCTCCACAAATAGTCCCCCTGGTTCATGCCGAGAGTAACGACTACTCAGCATGAGGGAAGGTTACATGAGCTTGGAATGTAGGACCCAAGAAAAGGTTGGATCCATTTTCTGTGTTTCCCACCCCCTGGAGCAGCTTGAACTGTTGACCTGGACTTTTAATTTCCATGTTTTTCACTGATGTTGTTTAAAATGCTTCCCATTATTGTAAATTCTCACCTCTTTGTCACAGAGGGAAAAACTGGAATTAACAAGAGTATTTTACTTTGTGGCTTCAGTTCCTCATTAGAGGGATTTATGGTCAAGGCTGGGTAAAGCCTTCCTTGAATTATACTGAAGTTCTAATGATAAAAACCTCAGGGAGGTCATGAACATAGGAGCTTTAATACCCTTTCAGAACCATCTGGCATTAGATTACATGCAGGGAAAGAACAAAATCTGGCAGTAATATTCATCTCCATTAACCTAGAATACAGGCTGATATGATTATAGTGGAGAAAATACTCCCACTCTTTTGACAGAAAAGCTCTTAATAGATGTGGGCTAAATTGGTTTATAAAATGGTAGACCTCTTGAAACATGGGTTTGTCCTTTTACTGCGTACTTTTACTGTTGGTTGCAGTGGTTTCGCTTATAGGTTTTTAAAATCTTTATAATGAATCTATGTACAAACCAAATCTAAAGCACTGTGAGAGTGAAAGACTGGATTGTTGCTACGCTGGAAAATCCTACATGAAGAGTGTAAAGTGGAATGGCAGGATACGATTATGCTGCCCTATGAGATTCATGCTAAGTTGCACTTCTGCATCTGGTAAAGAATGTGGGTGAAATCCAGACTCCCCGGAACTCAATGGCAAAAGTCCTCCGAAGTCCCAATCCAGCAAAGCGCTTAAGCGCATGCTTAACTTTAAGCACATTGACTCACATTTTGACTCCCAGGGGACTTACTCCCATGGGTTATAGCTAAGCACATGCATGGGTCCTTTTGCCGAGCTTGTGTTTTAGAGGAAAACACACCAATAAATGTGCAGACCATGCCTAAAATCGTAGAGGAGGCAAGGGAATAGGGGAGCCATTGGGGGGCATGAAAAGGGTGAGGACTGAGGAAGTGCCTGGGGAAAAACCCAGCAGGACCCACCTAGGCGGCTGAGCCAGGGATTCCATTGCCCCCAGGCACACCTAGCAGCACTGACAGCTGCAGGAAATAAATTAGGGGCCACCAGGCCAGGAAAGGCCTCCCTGGGCTCTAGGCCAAGAAGCAGTCACGTCCCAACCTCTTGAGGTAACCCAAATCCTTCAGCTCTCACACTGGAATCTTGGCTATTCTCATTGCCCTCTGTGATGCTCCTGACTGTTGGTTCCACCTGCATCCCACCCCTCCCTAGCCTGGCAATGGCAACCCAAAAGCTTTGCCCCCATCCTCCCTCTCCTCTACTCCTTCCTTGGCTTCCCTTTCTTTTTTCTTCCTCTCCTCTTCTACTCTTATTCCCACACAGTCTCCCTCTTCTGGCCATCCCCTTGCTCACAGCAAACCCAGTCGGGTGGATCCATTACACCCATTTACATGGAAATCAGTGGAGTTACTGGTAGAGTGGGGTGGAGAATCTGGCCCAATGTGTGCCCGCTTAAAAGACCATTCATTGCTAAGCTTACGTAGTGTATCTACTAATAGTTGTAACAAAGGCATACAAACAATCCACTTAACTTAAAACCTAGTAGATGTGTGCATCTCTCAGTAAGCCCCTGATTCACCAAAGCACTGAAGCACATGTTTAAATCCTTCCCTTTTTATTGGAATAGGGATTGACAGTTGAATCGCAATGTAAGCACCACAGAATCTTGTTTCAGAGTAGCAGCCATGTTAGTCTTTATCCACAAAAAGAAAGAGGAATACTTGTGGCACATTAGAGACTAACAAATTTATTTCAGCATAAGCTTTCATAGGCTACAGCCCACTTCATCAGATGCATAGAATGAAACATACAGAATGAAGATATAAATACACACAGAGAACATGAAAAGGTGAAAATCGCCATACCAACTCTAAGAGACTATTTAATTGAGATGAGCTATTAGCAGGAGAAAAAAAACTTTTGTAGTGATAATCAAGATGGCCCATTTTAGACAGTTGACAAGAAGGTGTGAGGATACTTAACATGGGGAAATAGACTGCAGTTTGTGTAATGACCCAGCCACTCCCAGTTTTTATTCATGCCTAAGTTAATGGTATCCAATTTGCAAATGAATTCCAGTTCAGCAGCTTCTCGTTGGAGTCTGTTTGTGAAGTTTTTCTGTTGTAACGTTGCCACCTTTAAGTCTGTTACTGAGTGACCCAGGAGGCTGAAGTGTTCTCCTACTAGTTTTTTGAATGTTATGATTCCTGATGTCAGATTTTGTGTCCATTTATTCTTTTGCATAGAGACTGTTTCGTTTAGCCAATGTACATGGCCCAGGGACGTTGCTGGCACATGATGGCATATATCACATTGGTAGATGTGCAGGTGAATGAGCCTCTGATGGTGTGGCTGATGTGATTAGGTCCCATGATGGTGTCACTTGAATAGATATGTGGACAGAGTTGGCATCGGCCTTTGTTGCAAGGATAGGTTCCTGGGTTAGTGTTTTTGTTGTGTGGTGTGTGGTGGTTGGTGAGTATTTGCTTCAGGTTGGGGGGCTGTCTGTAAGTGAGGGCTGGTCTGTCTCCCATCTCTCTGATCTGTGAGCGTGAGAATCTTATGGTAACTCACATGCTACGAGATTTGAATTTGCTTGACCCTACACACCACTCTAGCATGGATTTCCATAGTCCTTCTGAAAAGCAACTCATGCTATTCCCCACCCTCACTTTTCCTTCCTGTGCCCCACCCCAGGCATGTAGCTAAGATTTAATTATTAAAATATTTCCCAGAGAAAGGACAAGGGTTCAGTGTAATTAACTGGTATGCAGATCAGCCTCATTCTGGTGAAAGATGTCTGTCAAAACATTTTCTTTTCCACACTCATGTCAGAGCCAAATAGACACTGTAGGCCAAAGTGAGAGGGTTTTTTCTTTTCTCATAAAATATGTATGCCCACAAGTTGTCATGTGTAAAACTCCAGAACATGCCTTTGCATGTACAAATGTTCCTGTGCAGTGAGCAGTTTGTTTGCTTTTCCAATGCAGGTGGGCACTGACATGGATCTGCTCACTCTCAACTTTCTTGGCCAGTGACAATGTCCGTTTCTGTGTGCACCTGGCCGTAGGTGCAAATTTGAAAGGTGATTTATTTTTTTTTTAGCAAAGCCTCTTTGGCTATTGGGCCCTGAATGAAAGCGATAGCAAGACACTAGCCAATTTAGGATCCTTCTGTTGGGTGGGAGATCCCAGGCCAGTTTCCTATCTACTCTGATCCTGCACTTGATTCAGAGCCAGAGAGAGAAGCTCTCTGGATTCTGGGCCCTTCGAATCAGACATGATGCTGTACATTCAGCCATACACCTGTTGAGAGCAGGATCGGTATGCTGAGCCCTCACGCCAGCACTGCCCATGGAGGACCTTGAGTAGTGGGAATGCTCGGGGGCTGTTTCCCCATCCTACAAGGCCCCGTCAGAGCGATGTTAAGGGATCTCCGCCTAACTTGCCCCTTCACTTTTGCGGTCTCAGTCTCCTGAGTGCTAAAACGGTCTATTTGACTTCAGAGTGAAAACCTTCACTGCAGCGTGAAGGAGATCACTGAATCCTGTAAGATCTGGCTCTGGTGCTTGTACTGCCACATCTGCTGTTATGTTTCTGCTTTCTTCTCTGGAACGGTAACATTTTTTTCGGACTGATTTATGCTCTGATTGGAAACCAGAACCCAGGACAGCCTGTTCCCTCGTCTGGGCTATTAGCGTAAATATGCGCACGCAGCCATTTGTATCTGGTGTTTTCTGTCTGCAGAAGGGTTTTTATTATCTTTCTCTAAAGAAGCCCTGAAAGAAAGAGAGTGAGCAAGGCTGGCAACAAAAGGAAGTGTTCTAACAGGAACAAGAATGAAAAGGGGCAAAGGGCAGGAAGTTGCTAAGAGACCATGTCAACCGAGAGCAGGGAATTAACGGCCAATATCAAAGTGACGACTGAAAACTGCATGTTTTCCTGCATGCATTTAGTTACTAAAGAAGAACTGCTAATGGAATACTGCAGCTCGGTTTTAAACAGCGTTTCTAAGGAGTGGAAACCTCATTTCCATTTCTTACTTCTCTAACTTTCCTATTTCATAGAATCAAGTACTGAGCTAATGACAATCCTTACACGTAGTTGTCATGTTGTAGACGCATAGCTAGTAATGTGAATAAACGGCAAATAAGTACAGTTAAAAACCCCCCACTCCACATAGGGTGCTTTTAAAAGGCATATGAGATTTCAATATCTTTCCATTTAGTTGAATAGGAGACTGTTGCAAAATGACATGTCTGAATTTTATTTTGTAACTAAGTGGAAACTATTTTTTTTGGTGAAAGCAGGAATTTCCAAAAATGCCCAAGTGAATTAGGCACATCTGCTTTATGCCCCATTGAAAATCCCAGTCAAAGTTCTCATTTTCTGACATTATTTTTGCCCATCATATGTTAGATGCTTTCCAACTTCTTCAAAAGAAGTCATGGCCTCTGTCCCAAAGAGTTTACATTCTAAAAAAGAAAAAGCAAGTAGCTAGTTATGGAGGGTAAGGGGAAAAGGAGCATCAAACAAATAAGATGACCAGGTGTTCATTAACTGTGTCCTGATAATGCTAAGTTTGTCTTGACTCCAGAACCAGAAAGCAGCTATGAAAAGCTTGGTACTGATTTAGACCCCAGCAGAGACTAAAAGTATTTCACAGATTCCCTAATGGAACTATAAACACTGTTGGGTAAGTGGGTCTCCCTGGCCTTACTTGCACAAGCAAACTTACAACCATGATGATGCTCTTGAAGAGCTATTTATGTCTTGTAATCGCTCAAATGACTTCCTCATTCTCCCATGGCCATTGAGTTAGCACCAGAAAGCAGCCTCTTATATTGAATGAGAGACTATTTTAATGCTATCAAAAGACCACCAGGTGATTGATTAAAACCCCATGGCACCATATGAATACACCTGGAAAGGTACCAATATTTCCATATCATAGACCTAAATTATCTCAGGCTGAAAGAGATGGAAGTAGAACGATTCATCTAGGGCAGTGGTTCTCAACTTATTTATCATTGTGAGCTGCATATGTGGCCCACAGTGAGTTACCTGGGCTGCAGGTTGAAAATCACAGTGGTTCCCCATGCATCTCCCCCACAGGCCCCTATGCTCAAAGCCTCCTGCCCAGAGACCCCTCCACAGAGTGGGGCCAGGATTGGAGCCCTAGATAGGGGGCTGGATGGCAGGAACCCTGGTCTCTAGACTCTGCGGGGTCAACTGGCAGCCCCAGACCCTAGACCCTGCAGGGCCAGCCAACAGCGCTGGACTTTGCAGGGCCGGGTGACAGCCCTGGACCCCGGAGCCTGTGGGGCCAGGTGGCAGCCCCAGACCCTGCTGCACTGGGTGGCCAGGCAGCCGGGAACCTGGACCCGATGCCGCCTGGTAGCCATTAGCACACAATTGTGGGCATCCATTAGCTGGGATGCAGCTGTGGGCTAATTGGGCCGCAGATTGAGAACCACTGCTCTAGGGGAAGACTGTTGAGCTGAGCCGCAGGTAACTGGACATTGCTTGTATTGATAAAGCTTCAGTCCGAATGTGCAACATATCAATCTATAGAGCAGGCTGCCAAACGAGAGAGCTGGGAGAAGCAGCATCAAGGAATTTGCGGCTGTGATGGCGAATCGTTTAGGGCATAAAAACCTATTTCGTTGTATAAAACTATTTACAAAAAAGCGCCTCTCCTAGGCCACCATGCCACAGTGGAAAGGACCAATCCCAGGGCTCCGGTTCATTTCAGCCTTTGTGATGCAAAGGCTCTGCTAAGCCGCTGAATTTCACCAGTGCAGAGTTTCCCAGGAATAATCAGCTGACACAGGCCGAGCTTCCCCGCGTTCAGCCCTGGTGCAGGAGGGCATGTCGGGGCTGGGGAGGAGATGTAACTTGCCCCCCACCATTGAGTCCCCTTTACAGAGTAGTGTAAGTGGGGCCTTGGTGCAAATGAGAGTCACACCATCAGCTCAGTGTGTTGGTGAAATGCCAAACATGTCCCAGGATCTTCAGATACAGTCTCTTAAATGTTGCTCCACCCTCTGTTTCTTGAATGCCAGGCAAACCAGACATAGGCCGTGGCTTGACAGTATAATCGCCCCACACTTGTGATGAACAGTGCCCTTAGGTAATGCGCTCTTAAAGTTAAAGTGATCTAAAGGGAAGAGAGGAAAAAAAAAACCCCAACCCAAACAAAATCCTCTTCCAGATACCAAGCCCAGCCGTAAGCGTGGCTGCATACTGTATCTGGGAGCAGCTGTGTCAGTGTGCGGCACGTACTGTGTGCTTCTGCAGGACCACACAAGTTTCCTGTGCTCCTTAAAACCAAGCCTCGCAGCAGGGAAGCTTCTGCCAAGTTGTTGGAGATGGCGGAACGTGGGAGGTGTTCTGTGAGACACCACACGAACCCTATTTGTATTTACTTAGACATATTTGTTTCCCCTCATATGACAAGCACATTGGGTTCCCTAGAGTGAGAATGAAGCAAAAGGGTTGCCAGGAGCGTCCGGCAGACAGTGCGACTGAGCATTGAATTCAGAGAGGGGCAAGGGATCCCTTTGCTGAGTTATATAAAGGAACAGCCCTACATGAATTGAACTACATCTCCAGGTTTTCAGCCTTTTCCATACCCCTCACCCCAAAGTCCCTTGTCATCTAGCTGCGGGGGGGGGGGGGATGGTCTTACCTAGCAATATGGGAAGGAGCAGGGGCACAATCCCCTGATATCTCTTTGCACCCCCCCAACGGACATGACCCCCATCTTAGGCATAACAGAACTTCTGCTGAGGTGTATGACAATAGTGTCGCTTATTACACAGGGCATGAAAATGAGCTCAGCGTGCCCAATGCTTGTTCAAGTTGCCGCTCTGCAAAGCCTTGCAACCATCAACCCCTGAGTCGTATTGGTGCAGCTGTACAGTAGGGGTGATACAATGCTGGGGCTAGCTTGGAAGACAAAAACAATCTTGGGGTCCATAGTACTGTCACTACTGAGACTGATGATCACTAGTAAGACAAGGGAACTCAAGTGTAAGTGGACACTGGGAGGGTTGCTGCATAATTACTTAGGACAGCTAGTCTTAAGGGGCACAACTCCATTGAAGTCAGTGGAGCAACAGTCATGTACCCCAGCTGAGGGTCTGCCCAATATGTTTACTATGCAGAAAATAACTGGCCCATGCTGAAACCACAATATGGGATAAAGTAGTCAAGAGAACCTCCCCCTTATCTAAAAGCTCTTCTTGTAATGCTCCTCCCTGTAAGTTCTGCTTCAGAAAGTTAAACCTTCCCGGGGGCAGCTCTAACACGGAGAGCTGACTTTTTCAAACAGGTGTCTGTTTTTCATGTCAAATTGATGTAGTTTTGTTCTTTTGAGATGAATTCTACCTTTGATGTGCCCCGTCATATCCTGGTCAAATGCCTTGTCCTTCTCCATGAAATCCAGGGTGGGAAGTAGCCTTTCTGTATAGCTTAGACAAATAGGGTCACATTTGGATACATTGCATTCAAATTAAAAGAGACTCAGAGGTCCCTGTGTGAAGCATGATTCTAGTCCAATGGTCATGCATGTATGGGAGCCTCCTCATTGCATGCATTCTCCATCCACGCAATGCTAGATTTTGAAAGCGTGCAATGGCAGTTTTGCAATTCATCAGCAGATAAAATTCGCTCATGGCACATTCCAATATTTGTTCATCCCCTTCCTTCAGTTTTGCAGCTTTTAGACCAGAGGGTGAGTTGTGGGGGAAATGTTACGTTTGCCTGAAGTCATATATCCAAGTAAAATAGAAGTATTGTAACCAAGTGAAATGAAGAACACTCTATATGTTGACTATGCACATTTTTTGAGCAAAACAAGATACTATCCATAGCTGTTTCCCTGGCTCGATAACTATGCAAATAGTTAATATTGTCTTGGCTAAAGATGTAGACCAGGTCCAGCTTCTGTATTGACTTAATCCCTATTCAGCTTTACTGAAATCAGTGGAGTTGCATGATCATGGGGGATGCAGATGTTGCATCAGAGGTTTTTTACTGTACAATACATATGCATAGATGCCTTTCACGTATCATCCGAACTGTTTCTCTTTCACAAGTTGCGTGCATAGATCAATCACTTAGGCGTATTTTTGATTGAGAATGAGAAGGATGAATATTACCATAAAGCAAATATACACCATCAGATTGTTTTTGTGATGTATGATCACTTGATTTAAGATATTAGATGAATTAACTCTTTGTAAAAATCATTAAAATAAATTGCGGTACTGTGTAATGGCACAAGAACAAATATCAGGAGGTTTTGAAGAAGGCTGCTTTATTAGAAGCTTTCATGTTTAATTAGATCTGCAAATGATGCACTTTCCCCCGCTCTAACTAGGAACTTAAGCCAGCTGGTATCTTGCCTATTTGGCACAATCAGGAAATATACAGGTCTAGCTTTGCAAGTAAGATGGTGAGTCATTGTTGCAACTTAAATTTAAGTTTTTAGACAGAGGAACACTGTGTCTTTATATAATAAAAAGTGCTGTTTACACTGCAATATCTATTTTAGAGCGTTAAACATTAAAATACATCTTAAATTAAATTCTTAAAAACTTCCTCTCTATAAAATAAGTTTTTCAATTTTCACTTTTTAAAATGCACTATAGAATCTAATGACAGTGTGTTTCCCATCGGTGTTATTTAACCTCTGTACTTTAAAATGTTAAGGTAGATTGATTCTGCTCCAGATCTTCTGTGTCACAGGGACCACGATCAGGTTCCTTGGCAAAAGAGTGGCTCAGTATTTATCCTGCCAGGGCCGGCCCACAACATTTTGGCACCTGAGGTGGGGAGCTCAAATGATGCCCCCATGCTCCCTTGCTTGGCCGAAACTTTGAAAGATCTCTTGGGCCCTCCTTTCTTCAGCCCAGGACTCCACCATCTCTGTGCATCTAGAGCAGAGAGAATACCTGTGCACCAGCAACAGACACAATTTTCTTCACTCTGGGTCCTAGTGGTGCCCCTCCACAGTCTGGCACCGGAGGCTGCCGCCTCTGTTCGCCTCATGGTAAAGCTAGCCCCGTGTCATGCACTGGAAAAAAGTAGACTGAAGGATGATCTAAGATCATCATTTATAATATTGTTTTTCAACCCCCCCCATAATATAATAAATTAGACAGTAAGGAGATGTTTCCATTACTAAATTCATTTCAAAATTAGAAAGCCAGTATTTTTTTTCAGATTTCAAGACTTTAATCCACTTGTGTTTTCTCCAGGTGTTTAATTAAAGATTTGATACATTGGCCAATGAATGTTAAATAGAATTGCCATAAAATAACTGTTGTATGACTAGGCTCCAACCCCAGATATCCAGAATCAACGGTGCATTTGTCAGAGCTATCTCACCGTTTGCATCAAACTTACTAAAATACATTAATATGGAAAGTAATAATTCAGCTGATAATGTCTGCAAGAGCAAAATTGCTTAACATTCATTACTGACCCGAGGCCTTTTGGAGTCAAGTCTCAGGAAGTGCTTGGGGTTTGGCCCTAAAAAGTAAGGTTCACTAGACAAACTCATCCAGCACAGATCAGCTTTTACATAACTGGGTAAGAAGCAAAAATGAGAACTACTTCAGTAGATGCCTTGGATTGAGTCTTTATGGAAAACTGTTAGAATCATGCTGCAATTCAAACACCTAAGAGGGGTGTTTGCTTTTTAAACCAGACATCAATGACAAATATTTATACATGTCTAAACTTACTGCTTTGTGCTAATATGAAATTTCAAAACACAAAATTGTATTTTAGTTCCAGAATTAATATTTCCTGGTTGTGGCCCCAATTTCGCCATTAAGCAAACAAGCAACTGTTGTGATTACTCCTGTGCTTAAAGTCACATACGTACGTAAGGACTTTGCTGAATAGGAACATCTGGGAATACGCATTGCCAGAGACCATCCAAGGACACAGATATTTCCATTTTTCTCTCCAGCGCAGCCTACTTTGTTTTGGTCCATGAGAGCAACACATCCTCAAAAGTGGAAGACGTATGGTTACACTGAAGACATGAGAGAGTTTGCAGAGCATTCCTCATGTAGGAGGCAACAGACCGTCAGATACCCATCAGAGAGCATGAGATCGTAGTAATTCTCATCTGGCTATAGGACAGATTTCTCGAGGCAGATAAATAACACCCAGCCTTCTCGCTTTATGTGACATTCTGGCCACAGTTTGTGAGCTGCCACTTCCAAAATGACTTCTCTCTCTCTGGAACAATGCAAAATAGCTTTCTTTAAAATAGTAGGGGGTACATTCATTGCATGAGGCTAGATTGTGACTTTCTAGTCTCCTCAGAGCATGATTCACCTTGTGGTGGCATTACTCTGGCAGAAGACTTGAGAATGAATTGTGACACATGGTCACCATTCCTACCCAGCTCCTCAGTTATTAAATATATTTTATAGAATGGGAAAGACCTTGAAAGGTCATTGAGTCCAGTCCCCTGCCTACACTAGCAGGACCAAGTACTGTCCCCTGACAGATTTTTTGCCCCAGATCCCTAAATGGCCCCCTCAAGGATTGAGCTCATAAGCCTGGGTTTAGCAGGCCCCTGCTCAAACCACTCAGCTATCCCTCCTCCCCAGTTGCTTAAGGGAAGTGAGTAAATTGCTTCACCCTTTTATGGCGACCAATTTAATCCCATCCCACTTCTCTGACTGGAGAGTGAGGTCAAAGCTCCTCCAACTCCTCACCCTTTCCCACTCCACTTCCTTACCAGGGGGAGTATTGAGTTGTCACCCCACACCTGCTGCTGAAGCCAGACTCCCAATCTGTGTGGAACCAAGCGAAGGAGTAAGGCCCAGACCCACAAAGTGACTTAGGCGTCACAGTGCTGAGCGCCATGACACCGAACTTTCAGGAGCCTAGAAAATCACTGGAACAACACTGGGATCCACAAAGCCTGAGTTAGGGGCCTAGGCTTCCCTGGACAATGAATGGAGAGGGAGACAGGAGCATTTGAGTGTGAGCCACAAAAGCCAACATGGTAAATGGGGGACTGCCCGAGCTGGCCAATGGAAGAGGCTGATGAGAGGGGTGTGTCATGTGTTCCACCCCTCTCTTGAATGAGGCACCTCAATCCAGGCTGGATGGAGTCGTGGAGCTCTGCTAGCACCCCTCATCTGAGAGCTCCTCTCTGGAGCCAGGCACAGACCCAGAGGGAGTTGATGCCGTTTGCTGGGCTGGCTTTCTTGTTTGAGCAGCTCAGGCTTCGCACTGGGGAGGGGAGGATGCTCAAACATTTAAAGGGGCAGGACATTGCACTGGCTGTGTAGGCACTGGGTCTTTGTTATCCCAGTGAGCAGGGTACTCACCTGGGGTTTGCTGGGTTTAGCTCCCCTTGAGGAGAAGGGACTTGAACAGGGCTGAAGCAGTTCTTAGGTGAGGGCTGTATGGAGAGCTGTACTTTTTAGCTCTGTGTAAGGCCCCTAGAGGTTTAGAATCCAGGCCTGTCAGAACATCTAGGCAGCCACCCAGTAGCAGTTGTAACCAATTTGTGCTCCACTTCCCATGACCCACTGTGAACACAGACCATGGGAAGTTCCGCCTCAAGGCTTTGACAGACAGCAGCCCCATGGTTCCTGATTGGCTCCCTGCCCTATATAAAGGGGCATTCCAGGAAGTATCTAGGCAACAGTATGGATCTTCTGTAGTTGCCATAACCAGACCTGCTCCTTGCTCTTCAGTTCCTGCTTTGGACTCTGACCCTTGATAACAACCCTGGCCAGGACCTGACTCTGAACTCCTTTGCTACTCCTCGCCTCAGGTTTGCCCCTTGGCCCTGCATGCCCTTGTTGGGATCCCGACACTCTGCGGGTGCCAGGCACACTCCCAGGAGAATGGACAGGAAAAGCCAGGGTAGAGTTTGTTTAAGGAACCCCTGGAAGGTGACACTGATGCAAATTGCCTGTGTGTTGATGGAGTGATTGTTGGCAAAGTGTGCTGGGCCCCAGACCATTCACAAGCAGTGGGAACACAGCAGGACCTCCGTCTTTCAGTTTGCCAGGAGGTTGGGAGCTGGATAAGCTCTGTCCAGACAGGGAGTGGATATTGCAGGGTTCTGTTTATCTTCTGTATGTACAAAATGGCAGTCCCCAAAGGCGGCTGCAATCTGAGACTAGCTCAAGCGGTTTGGCCCATAATTTTATGTAACCTTTGTGTCAACGGCGTCACCCGTGAGATGCAAAACAAAGGCAATGCTAGCCTATGAAACCTTTCCCCACCAGCCCTCTGGGCAGAAATGGATACTGCTCCCTTTTGCTTGCCAGCTACCCAAATTGTTTGGTAATTGTTTAACTTCATGCTGATGAATGAGTGGTAAAACTGAAACAGAGCTGCAGCGCACAGTTCAAACAATCAGATAAAAAGGATGGATAATGCAGAGATGTTTTCATCCAGGAATGAAATCCAGGGATTCTGACAAATGGGAGCAAAGTTTCCATTTGGAGCGGTGGGGGAGGAACAGCACATGGGATAGATAAAGGGGGAAAAAATAGAGAAAATCTGGAGCGTCACATGACCCCAATGGCCGCATGTTGAGTTGCCATGTGGGAAGACTCAGGTAAAGCCTCTGGCTTCCTGCACAGTGGAATGATACAGCTCACTCGGGGGTGCTGGAACAGTTTGCACAAGGGGAGGTGCTGAGAGCCATTGAACCAAACTGTAAACCCTGCACACGATGGAAACCACGTCACGCCTGGGGGTTCAGCAGCGTCCCTAATTCCAGTATCTCTGAGCTCACTGGAGGAGAGCAGAGACTGCTGGTTTTGCCATTATACACCATTGCTAGAGCCTCTTCTTGTGCTGGGGCCTCACCTGAGGGAACCAGCTTCTGCCCTTGGTCTGAGCGTATCCAGGACGGGTGACTTTCAGAGCACGCTGCAAGACCCATCTGCTTGCCTGACGTTTTGAAAAGGGTGCACCCTAGAGGGAGGTGGATTTCTGGAGACAGCGTTCGGGGTGGGGTGAGTGGCGGGAATTGAAGTTTTGCTGGCTCTTCCTATCCCTATTGCTTGGGGTGACTTATTCTTTTTGAAATGGTGCCAAGGGTACCCGTGAAAGATGGATGCCTCTTTAATGTTGTTCCAAATACATTCTTGCTGAGTAAGGGGGTTAGAATTCGCTGCTTGGAACATGCTGAAGAGCTGAAAACACGCTATTTCCAAACGTAATCCAATTACAATAATGTCTGAAGAATGAACAAGGGGGCTGAGTTCACAACGGCAGTGTCTGGTTGAAGTGCTGCTCTGGATTATTGCAGCCACAGTGCAGCTATTGGTAAATCTTGTGGTTAGGAATGATAGTTTACAGCAGCTTTTTTTTTTCTTTTTTTTGTCAAAAAGAGGCAAATCCTGCGAACTTCTAGTTGCATAAGTCCTGATTTAGCCATCTGCACTCATGCTGCATAGTAGCGTTCTTTGGAGATACTTTGATTTCAGTGTGTCTGCTTGCAGCTAATGGGATGATTCACTGGGAGTAAGGCTGGTAGATTCTGAGCCATAACCGGCATGAGGGGAAAGATCTTAGGCTATTTGTGTCCTATGATGTTTACAGTTCACAAAGCTGAAGGCCAGAAATGACTGCTGGAGTATCTACTCTCACCTCCTGTATGAGAGAGGACATTAAGTTACACCCAATTACCACTGTAGTGAGCCTTGTGCTTGTGCTTGGCTAAAGCACGTCTTCTAGAAAGGCAGCCAGTCTAGATATGAAGATTTCAAGGGATGAAGGATCTACTATATTGCATTGGTTAATCACCCTCGCCATTAAATACGTCTGCCTGATTTCTAATGTGAAACTGTCTGGCTTCACCTTCCAGCCATTGGTTCTAGTTACATTTTTCTCAGAGTATAGACCCCGTTCGTACCTGGGGATTTTCTTCCAGGCCTTGTATAATTTGTGAGGCTCTCTTCTGCCCTCTCTCCAGTTTGGCAGCATTCTTTGTAGAGCGTGGCTAGCAGAAGTGGATGCAGGACTCTAGTATCAGTCTGGCCGAAGTAAATCACTTCCCTCCTCCCATTCGCTACTCCATGCATATACCTCCATGGATTGCGTTACCCTTTGGGCCGCAGCTTTGCACTAGGAGCTCGTACTCAGTTGCTTGTCCGCTAAATCCTTTTTGGAGTCACCACTCTCCAGGATACAGTCCCCCATTCATAGGCATGGCCCGCTTTCCTTATTCCTAGAGGGGTAACTTTTGACGTGGCTGTATTCAAACATGTTTTGAATGGGCCAAGCTTACCAAGCGATCCAGAGAGCTCTATGTAACGGCCCTGTCCTCCTCCTTATTTACCACTCTGCCAATCATTGTGTCACCTACAGATTTTATCAGCAATGATTTTATTTTTGCTTCCAACCAGAGGTTTCTAATAAACTTCCTGGTTACTAGTCTTTGATCGGAAGTTATAGCTAAGCCATGAGCTCTGTATTCTTCCAGACTATGTTTTAGAACCGGGAAAGTTCTTGCATATCTGATGGCTGAGTTTTTACATGTCTCTTGTTAGTTTTTCTCTCTCTTTGTCAGTTGGGTCTTTATCTTTTCCACAGCCTATTGCACAGGGTGTAGTTCTACCTAGATCTGGGGCTGGCCATAAGGTTATGGAAATTACTCATTGATTTGGTTTATGCACTGTAGCTCTCTGGAAATGGGCTTGTTTAGGAGTTTAATTACAGGAGATTCAACTTTAGCCTCGCTGGCATATATTTAATGTGATACCGATGCTCGGTTAAGCATGGCCCTGCATATTTCAACTTGCCCAGCAGAACTAGGTCATATTCAGAGTCATCAGTTTTAACAAGTGAACTTTTAACATGGTGTGTTGTGGGGGGAGGGTATTACCCTCCCTGATGTACATGAACAATTTGCGCTGTTCCGTTAATGGTATTTCAGTACTTGGCTCCTCCGCTCTGCCCTTGAAAAGTGTCCAGCTACCAAAGAAGGTGGCGTTAATACTATACACACAGCAGCCTCTGCACACCAAATGCTGCTCTGTTCTTTTCTCACTAACAATGACCCTGATGCACCTACTCCCTCCTTTAGTGAGGTGCAAGAAATGACTGGAGCTGGTGGAGAAATGCATAAAAACCCCCTGAGTTTTCAAAAAAAATTAAACCACCCTGATAAAAAATCAGCACCAAAAAATTGCAAATCATTTTCATCTGCATATGAAAAAAACTCAACCTGCTCTAGAAATGACTGATTTTCCCCCCTCCCCCACCTTCTCCCACCGGTGGCCTGAGCTATTAATTGACTCATGATAATCCAGGTACTTTTCACTTTACTCAAAGTCCTGGAGACTTTGGTAATTTGAGAGTTTTGAGAGAAGTGTAGAAAGAGACCAGATGCAACGAAGGTGCTAGAACAGGAGGGCCAAGTACCTGAAGAGGCTGTCTGGGTTTTCATTGGGGTGCTATCTTCTCCAGGAACCAGATTTTGTCATCACGGGCCACCAATGACTGCTGTACCTGCAGCAGGGTAGCCCTTTAAGGCAGCAGGAAACTGTATAAGTGACATCAAGAGGAGACAAGAGTAAGAGGATGGGTTGGCTAACCCTAGCCAGTAGGTACTATCTGGGACTTGGCTAGTCACACTGTTAATGCTGAGAACTCCTGGGATGTAGTTTGGTTGGTTATTGTTATTCTGGCCTTTCCCACCCCAACTTGGAACAAGAGTAAACTCAGTAAAGAAACTTTAATCTTTATTCAGCTGACAGAAGCACCATGTTCTGAGGGTATGTCTACAGTGTGCATTAAGTCTGGGCCCTGACTCAAATTTGAGCTGAAGACCCCTTCCATCCACACACATACACACAGTCTGATTCAGGTCAGGAAGCCCTCCAGACATGGGTTCTACAACCCTGAGATGTGAGTGGGGCAGACTCCAAGTCTTTCTGTGGCTGAGGTCGAAGCCCTGTCCTTTTTGCAGTGTGGACCCAGCTCAGTCTGGACCCAGAGACCTGAACCTGGGTTGCAGTGTGGACCCAGAGACCTGAGTCACAAGGTCTGCCCAGGGCAGTTATGGATGCATTTGCTTGGCTGAGAGACTGCATGGATGCATTGACATCATGCAATGGGTGAACTAGCATGGCTGAGAGACCCAAGCCCAGCAACTGTAAAGCCAAGTTTATTGTGGATGCTCAAGTGTAGGATTGGAAACACCAAGTCCACAAATGTGGGTCCCACACATCTGGTTTTACAACGTAGTGTAGACCTACCCTAAGTCAACCGCCTCATTTGGGCCCTTTGACTGGGAGTAGGCATTGTGACTTCCGACCAAATATAACCATTTTGCAGAACAGACAGCGTAGAGGTATCACATTGCCAGATATTTACTCTTCTTGCTCCATTTCTGCCTCTTTATTTTATTTCAGTGCTTGAATTATGGCTACAGGTGGTTGACTTTGCCTACAAGCTTGCTTCCCTTTGGAAAAGTCCTGTGGGATTTAACAGAAAACTCTGGTCTTTGTATGAGGTATGTTTTTAACCATCCTAGAGAGTGTCCGATCCTTTCTATTGAATTAAAAAAAACCCCAAACCACCACCACCAAGTAGAAAGTGTATCATGGCCTGTTAAATGATGGGGGCTAGACTGTCATAGCCCAGAGACAACCCGTGCCTGCCGAAAGTTGGTGAGGAGGGAGAGCAGAGTGAGGTCAGCCAGATTAAGCAGCATTACTGAGCATGCTCAGTCCATGTGGGCATGATCAGTACAGCTAAGCAACAAATCTGGGGTGGCACATGACCCCGCATGCCTCTCCCCCATGCATTGCTTCTGTTATAGTCCTTACTCAGCTGTACGGAGGAATAAGGAGAAGTTATATCCCTTCCTTACATTGTGGCTCCGACACAAAAAGCTGGCCCGACTCACCTGATATTCCTCATTGTGAGCACATAGGAAAGGAGAAGTTGGAGAGCTGTACCTCTGCTTGCTGGCCAACATAGCAGACTGGCTTCACAGATGGAAGGAAGATGCTTCATGGAAAGGGGTGACGTAACTTTGGGTATGTCTACAACTTGGGGCTGGAGGTGTAATTTCCAGCAGGGTGGTCAGCCCCACGCTGGCTGTGATTGAGTCAGCATGCTAAAAATAGACGTGGCACCGCAGCTGTGCAGGCGGCGGGAGGGATTAGCCACCCCAAGGGGCATACTCAGGTGTTTAGCCCCTCCCACCGTTCACCTCACCATGACCACACTTCTATTTTTAGTGCGCTAGCTCAGTCAGAGCTAGCGTAGGTATGTCTGCCCAATGCCGGAAATTATACTTTCCGCTCCATGTGTAGATGTACTCTTAGTCCCTCCTGAGAGCAAGAGGAGGATTGGGACTTAAAGCCACAAGATTCATTCTCTGATCTGCAGTGCAGCTACCCAGAACCCCTGCAATAATAGGGACTGTGCCTTTGAGATCTGAGAATCCCAGACAGACAAACTGGGCAAAGTACTGAGAAGTTCTTGTTAGGCACAGCCAATGGACACGAGACAAAATAAAGCTGAGATCTTGCAAGCAACTTCCACTGATTTTGGTGGCAGTTTGGAGCCTTAATACCCTTGAGGATCCCGGCTTCAGTTATCACTGAACACCACAGCCCTTGCTCAGAGCAGACTGTAAAGTTAGGACCCATAGGTATTGATAGTGCCTTCTCTGAAGACTATTGATAGCTCTATTGATGGGATCCCTCCCATGGGACCTTTCCAATCCCTCCATGGGACCTTCCATGGGACCTTTCCACCTCTGAAGCTTGCAGAAAAGAGTAAAAAAAAACAAACAAACCAGGTGGGAACTTCATAGCATACTTTCTACTGTCCCTATTTTCCCTAATTGAGCGTGGCTTTATTTACAAGTTTGACATCCCAGTGCCATTCCCGTTTTCCTGCGTTCCCTACAACCCTCTCCAAGTTAGTGCCAGGCATAAATTAGTGCAACTCCCCTGAGTTCAGTAGAGCTTTGCTGATTTACACCTGCTGAGGATATGGTTTTTCATCTTCAAAAAATCAGTTGGATTCAGCATGCCATGGGAGCTGACGTAGTCTGACACAAATCAGTCCTGGCATTGCAGGGTTTGTAACTATGAAATCCTAAGCACTTCTAACAGCTTCCCACCGCTGAACGAACACATCATTTTAGGAAGCGTGGAATCAAATGGTGCCCTTCCAGAGGCCCAGTTTAGAACGTCTCCCTCTGTGAATGAGAGAGCTGGTTCTGGAGACAGTGGGTATTTTTCAGTCACTAGCCAAAATAAAATCCAACAGAGGCCTCCTTCCTGCAGCAGCAAGAGAATTCTTAATGTGGGGAGCTTGTGACTAAAACCAGCACGAGATGGGAGATCGCACATCAGATGCACAGTGGTAAGTTAGAAAAGAATAGCTGAGTTTTCCCACATGTTCATTAATCTTCATGTGTCTCTGTTCGCTCATCTGGTCTTGTGGCACGGCCCCATTCGTCCTCTGCACACCTTCACCCAGACTCCTGCTGTCCTCTCTCCTCCCTGTGCTCTAACCTGTGCTTGGAGCTGGCCCTGGAATTGGCTTTCCCTTCCCCCAGCTCTTTCTAAGTTCCACTGAGAATTGAGCTCATGGGTTTGTGTGCATTTCATTTTCTATTAGTTTGGGACTCAAGCCCGAAGGTCCGTTGAGCAGCTTCATTGAGGTGATGGGCAACTTCAGCTCAGCAGTGACTTTCGTGAGCACAATCCCTACTCCGAGGAGTATGTCACTGGGGCTGTTGATGAGAGTAAGGATTACACAAGTGAGTAAGGTTTGCAGAATTGGACCTAGGTGCTTTTACACAGTGGAGGCCTGAACCAGTGAGGTGCTGAGGTTCCCGTAAGTAAAGGATGCGGAAACTGATTCATGATTTATACATGTAAGGAGAAGATAGTGTCACTACATAATTTGGGGCCAGCTGGGAAACAATAGAGATTATAAATGAGCTGGTAAAACCTCATGCCTCCTTTGGAACGCATATGTATTGTAGGAGTTACACTCCAACGCTGACCCAATGATCCTTGACAGTTTTCTTTAGAGCTTTCAGGGTCTGTTACATAGCCATGAACTGAGCCAGTTTTTACACTCTCTATTGATATGCCAAGTCTAACTTCCCAAACGGGGTTACCACATCCGTGCAGTAGTTGGGTTTAAAAGTTAAACATCCCTGCTGAGTTTTTTTAGATGCCAGCAGTGATTAGACATTACCCTGGGTTAACAGCTTGTGGAATTCAAAATTTTCCCTGCAGCTGCTTGAAATTGACACAAATAGGCTCAACCTTCCCCCCACCCCAATACAAATCAGTTTTAAAAAATCCATTTTTTTGTTTGCCATTGTTTAGCCGAACACCGGAGAAAAATGCAAAGTGAGTAGTTCTCAAATTAATAATGAACAGAAATAACCCCTGAGTGAGGCCCTTGTATAGCCGGAGTCCACCCAGAACATGTTTCGGGCCAAGTCCTACAAAGCATGTAGAGCATCTTCCAGGATGGAGCCTTTGTGCAGGGACCTCACAGATCCCTGGCAATGTAGCCTGATAATGACTTGACCCCAGCCCTGTAATATTTTATATCCTGCAAGTAGCACCGCTGTCATATAAAGATTCACTTATAACCGAGGCCCTGAGCCTGCATCGCACCTGCAGGTGTGTTGGCACCAGCTATTGTAAATGTTTCCAGACAGGGACCGACTCTTGCTGTGTATCTACATAGCACCAAGCTGCCGCATTTAGGCACGACTGTAATATATTTGTTTAATGTACTATATGCAAATAGTATTTAAAATTCCTATGTTGGATGAAACCTCTTTGGGGGGAGTATTGCCCAAGGGAGGTGCCTAGAAGGTCTCATTTTTCAGGAGGCTGATTTCAAGACCAACTGAAAGGTCCCTGCTAAAATGGAAAGGACCCATCTTGCTCTCTCTGTTCAAACTGTGGTGAACTCCTCTTGGGTGCAGCTGCAGAAAGAAAATGGGCTAATACTGAAGACTCTAAATCATTCCTAAAAACAGAGCTCTTTGCTAATCCCAAATTTTAGGGCCTTTCTGGTCTTACCCAAACATCAAAGCTCAAAGATCATTTCGGCACAGATAGGGAAATTACAAAGAGAGGTGACATGGCTGATAATGGACTGGAATCTTTCACAGGAGTGAATGCTGGGTAGTGAAAATGAAAGTTGACATTATGGACAGTCTTGGACTTGGGACAGCATTCATTTCTACCTAGCTGCCCATTTTTTCTGTCTACATTTCCTCTGCTCTTTTCCCTCTGGGGAGAGAGTCCATCCAGTTTCCCTGGGGAAGACTTATGTTCTGTGTTTTGTTTCTTCCTTTAATTAACATGTTTCCAGTGCTGGTGAATTTGGCCCCTTTGACACTACAGAGTTATCTGCTCTATTAGCAACTCTTCATCTTGCATGATATTCATACATAGGGTAAAGCAATTCTCCTATAGGCATTTCTTTTTTATGGGTTCAAACCCCAAATGCAGAGCAGTGTGCACATGCAAACACATGCACGCCTCACCACTTCTGCGGTGAAACAGAAAATGGTGACTGGCTTTACCACAGTCTCTGAACTAGTCCAAAGCCACCCCTAGGAAAACTTGATTTCTAAAGCTTTCATTTGATTAAACTTAAATATATTTTGTAATGACCTGGGTCTGTTTCAATAGCTGATTCTATGAATAGCTTTACTACAGAATAGGAAGTTTCTGTGTTCTAGACAGAGTGTAAGTTGCAACCTGAATAAGCAATGAATAGGATTGTTGGGCAGCGTGAGTCTGATGTATAGAGATTGGATGTTTTCTCTTTGTGTGATCCTGCTCTCACCGATGAGAATTTTACCATTGCTGTCAACAGGAGAAGGCCGTTGGTGGGGCCTGTTGTGATTACTGGACCGAACAAGTTAGCTAAGCTCCATCGTAAAAAGCGTGTGAAAGTTCATACGATGTTACGGTAACGATAAAAAATGGGTCAAATTATTTACGCCAATGAACGTTATATGTGCAAGAAAACCAGAGAAACTGGATTAGTCCAAAAAACCATTATTCAAGGGCTATGTGAAGATAATGTGGGAATGAAGTTACCGCCGTACGGAAATGGGTTGGTGGATGAAACAGTGAGAGGATGGGCTGTTCCACCCATCACTCCCTTTTTGGGTCCTTCTAGGAAGAGATTTGGGAGTGTGCGTGCGCAAGGAGTGGATTACAGAAGGAACAAATGGAAAGGAAGAACAGACAGGCTACTGAGGCAAGCTTCACCATCATGGCTGCCATCCTCCCTCCCCCCACGCTGTTTCCTGGGAGTCTGGGCCTTTGCCATCCTGATCCTGAGAGATGTCCTGACCAAGCCAGAGAGAAGATCCAGATGACATCACCACTGAATCCCAAATACCTCCCGAGATGAAGCAGTGACAACTCTAGCTTCAGCCAGCCCTCCTCTTTTCCCCGAAGAACAATTATTACCATCTTTGATGCCATTGAAGAGACTGTCAATCCAGGGGGTTAAAAGGATTTTAATTATGTTTGCCTTGGGACTTAAGCAGGCCAAGGTCTCTGTACCAAACCCTGCACTTTATTTAACACTGTTTAATGTTGGACAGTGATTGGACAATGTTAACACTTTGGCCAATTTATTTCAACTAAACTAATACCTGGCCACTAAATTTGCGCACATCTTGACTATGCAACTTTGCACGCCCCTTTTTGTGTGCAGCCAAAAGCCCAGTTTTGGCATGCAGTTGGCATTTGTATGAGCACTGATTTGCATCTGAACTTACTTTATGATTTGTAAGTGCTATAATAGGCATCCAATCTAATCCTTGGGCCTGTATATGTAGCCTACTTTATCTATTGAATATAAAAGTAAAACAACACTTCCTTCTGTCCCTCAGCCCCCTCCCTCTAAATAAATAAAGGCAAGGGTGTTGGAATATAACTCCTCTCCCTTCCTAATAAGCCAGAGCAAGGAGTCAGGTCTAAAGATCAACAAACTCTGGCTGTGTGAGACCTCAAAGATAACTGATTCCAAAGCCAAGAACCCCCTCCGCCACCCACCGCACTGAGAGGGTCACATCCCTAGTTTCATACGTTCACGTATTGGAACTCTGAGCTTGGGGTCACAGGCTCATCTCTGCCGCAATAGCAGTCCAGGCCGAGAGGCAATCTCCCAGCCAAGCCTTAAGCTGTAAGGTTCCCTTAGAAACCAGGTACGGCTCAGATAGGGGAAGATGTAGCAGTATCAAGTAGGGGCATTAGAGACTGACCCTTGTCATGTGACAGGAGGAACATTTATTTTACTGTGAACAGAGTCACTTGACTGAGGCAAGAATCTGCCCCGACCTGCAATCTTAGGTTCTTGTAACCCTCTTGTTACACTTGTCCCCCTGCTCCAATATCTACCAAACAGTGAGAGAGTTTGTCGGCTGGCTCCAAGGAGAGAGAGAGAGAAAGCTAAGCACTGTCATAAGACACGCTAGCATAGGGTATGTTGTATGCCCTCTGGTAGCTGCTCCACTACAGGATAATAGCCTATTACAGCTAATGGCATTAGCCCCTTTAATCAAATGATAGAGCCCTATGTTGTGATACAGATGCGCCTGGTTTCCACCCATGCAAGGGAGTTGCTTCATGAGCATTTTGAGAACACATGCTATTCTTTATTAATAGTGCCTTTTTCATGAATTAGTGTCCTTTCCCCCACTTACCTCATTAAGGCTCTAATAACTGCTAGCATATTTTTGGCAAATAAAGTTGGCAAGAGTCAAGAATTAAAAAAAAAATGTCTGAACCATGTCAGCCTTGACAATAAAGGCTTTTTCTTTTTTTTTCTTCTGAATGCTAAAAGGAGGGGAGAAAAGCTCTAAAGGCTATTGGGTAACCTCCCGAAGTGGGATAATTAGCTTTCGTTACAATACAGAGCAATGTTTTTTGCGATGCAACACAAGAGCAAGACCAAACCTCCATCTTCATGGGGAATAAACTAATGCATACTGTATGCAGGCCACATAACTGGAGTCCATTGCTGCACTAGGATTAGTCGTTTGGTTGCTGATGGTTCGTTGTTGTCTTCTCAAATTTCTGAGTCAGCCAAAAGTGACAAGGGGAAAACATGAGACTATCTTCGCACCAACCATTTTACTTCCATCCCAGTGCCAGCGGCCGTGCAAGAAGCCTGAGTAGGCAGGCAAAGAGTAACTGAAATACCTTGTTCTGGTCGCAGGAGAACGTGCATTAAGTACTGCGTGAACAACCATAGTAATTCCTCACAGGAGGCCCGGGTCAGCCCCTGTGTAATTCCCATGGAAGCTAGTCGAGTTCCACTGGGCACGAATGCAGGCTTGTGAGTTTTAGTACTTCTTCCATTCACTGTTTGTAGTCTCCAAAACTGTGGGTTAAGAGCTCCCATAGCCCTCTACAGAATAGTGGATCTTTTGCTGCCCTCTGACCCTTCTGAACAACGTAGGTATTGTACATATTCAGGAGGCCTCTCATGATCTACTCTACTGATAGGAGAACCTCTGAGTTACGGACAACTTGGGAATGGGGTTGTTCATCACCCTGAAATGCTCGTAATTCTGAACAAAACCTTAGGGTGGTTCTTTCAAAAGTTTGCAGCTGAATATTGACTTCCAACAGCTTTGAAACTTTACTATGCAGACAAAATACGCTGCTTTCCTTTTATTTTTAGTAGTTCATGTTTAACACAGTGCTGACCTGTATTTGCTTTTTTTTTTTTCTTTCTTTTTTTGTGTCTCTGCTGCTGCCTGATTGGGTATTTCCAGTTCCAAATGAGGTGTGTGGTTGACCGATCAGTTCGTAACTCTGAGGTGCTACTGTATAACTGGAAAGGGGAGTTGCAACAACAAACATGTCCAAGATTGGGCTGTGATGTGGTCACTTTTTCCAGGCATGACATCAAAGCGTGGCTGTTGTCAGCATGGCTCTTGGTGCTTTGGAAAATACTTGCAGCAAGAGGTACAGATTCTGCAGTTACAGTGGGGTAAATCCAGGATTAGTCCATTGACTTTAGTAGAATTACTCCAGATGTATTCTCATCCAGGTTAGCTTCAGACCAAATGGCACGTGAGGGGAACATCTTTGGTACGCCCCCCCCACCCGCATTTGTTAAACTTTGAAATACTTTACCGAACCCCCAGCCTGGTGCCTCCCCCCAAATCTGGTACCCCAGGCAGTTGCCTAGGTCACCTGCCCCTAAATCTGGCCCTGATCCTCATGTTACTGAAAGCATAATCCGGCCCAGCACATTTCCAACTCAGACCCAGCTCTGAATCCAATAATTCTTTGAAACCGGAATAACTTTCTACACCAGAGTAAATCTCTTGTGATAGGTTGTCGAGTGGTGTCAATTTTGCCCTGATTTAACAATGCATTCTGGGAAGGAGTGAAAAGTAGGTCAAATCAGGCATGGGCGACTGAGGAGGGGGAAATGGGGCAGGAAGAATGTTACTGTTGGACTCCCTAGCCAGACTAGTGTTCAGAATCCATTTCCTAAGACACTTGTATCTTATCAGGGTATGACCAGCCAGCTCAGATGTGTGCTGTCCTTTCCAAGGCCTAGTTTCCTAAAGCAACTACAGCGTTTTGCAGCTATAATAGAATCCTAAGGAGGCCATTTCCAGCCTTCATACTTGTCATTTTATTAGTCAGTTTAAATTAAAAATGTCAAGCCAAGCAAACCCGCCAGCAGCTAACAGAAGCTAGAAAGTCACTACCCACCTTAGCTGTTCCCTCCACTCCTCTGACCGTGTATAAAATCCCAAAGGGTTACAGGGCGGAAATGCGGTGATAAAATTTCCAGCCACTCTCCTGGTGCTGGGTTGTGCAAAGGAAAAACACTTTAAGTTGACAGCAGCAGTGAGAACCAAGCCCCCGTGTGCTGCAAATATTTCTCCTCCATTTATGCTCAATGGGACCTCTCCTTGCTCCCCCACGCCCCTCTTTTTTGTGTATGTGCACTTGCTGCAAAGTCTGGTCGTGCCCCTGTTCCATGAAGGAGGGGAGAGACCTGTCTGAAATGTTTACAGACTGTTGCCTGGAGACAGAAGGAGGCTCCTCAGGGCCACGAGGAGCGGCTCGCCTTTAGGCCTTTAGATGCTTTAAATATAGGGAGTCAGACTCTGCAGCATAAGAACAGATGTGCAGAGTAGGGTGACCAGACAGCAAGTGTGAAAAATCAGGACAGGGAATGGGGGAGGGGAGTAATAGGAGCCTATATAAGAAAAAGACCCCAAAATCAGGACTGTGCCTATAAAATTGGGACATCTGGTCACCCTAGTGCATGGCTGGAGCAGGACTGACACCCGTCCCACTAAGAAGAGTATAGAATGCCACAGGCCAAGCTCTTGTGTATCATAAGTCTAGGCAGGTAAAGCCAAATAAATAAATAAATGGCCAGAATGCATTGCCATGGCTGATAAGGGGGCAGCTTTACTGCTGGGAAGTTTTTGACAGTGTTGCCAGCTCCTGCGATTTTTAGTGCAAATCTCACCCATAGGGGGTTGGGTTTCTCAAAATCTCACCGTAAGTCGTTCTCGAGACGCTCGGCTTTCTTTAAAAAAAAGAGAAAGTGAGTTTCTGGTCTTGGTGGTGGTGGTGAAAAACTTGAAAACACCAACCCTAAAGGCTCAAAACCTGGAAACTCCATAGAAAGACTCCAAAGTATGTATTTTTTCAAAGATATCATAAGGGGTGAGGGGAGGACGGGCTGGCTCCTGTCGTTTGAAGTTTAGGTGTTGCCAAGACTGCGTTATTTATACAGGTGTACTTGTGGCACCGTAGGGCAGGGATGGGCAAACTTTTTGGCCCAGGTGCCACATCGGGGTTGCAGAATTGTATGGAGGGCTGGGTAGGGAAGGCTGTGCCTCCCCAAACAGCCTGGCCCTGCCCCCATCCAACCCCGTCCCACTTTCCACCCCCCTCAGAATCTCCAACGCATCCAGCCACCCCTGCTCCCTGTCCCCCTGACTGTCCTGATCCTTATCCAGATGCCCCAGGACTCCCACGCCCTATCCAACCCCCCCATTCCACATCCCCTGACCTGCCCCCCCTCAGAACCTCCACCCCATCCAACCTCTCCCTGCCCCCTACTGACCGCCCCCTGGGATCCCCTGCCCCTTATCCAAGTCCCCAGCCCTCTTATCCCATGCTGCTCAGAGCAGCACATGTGGCAACCGTGCAGCCCACTGGAGCCAGACACAGTGCCCCACAGGAGCGCAGAGGGTGCAGCCACGTGGCTGCGGCACTGCCCAGGAGTGGCGGGCCAAAGTGCTGCTTGCGTCACATGCTGAGGCTGCGGGGGAAGGGGGAACAGAAGGGGAAGGACCGGAGGTAGCCTCCCCGGTCAGGAGCTCAGGGGCCGCTCAGGACAGGCCCGTGGGTCGGATGTGGCCCGCGAGCCGTAGTTTGCCCACCCCTGCCTTAGAGACTAACAAATTTATTTGAGCATAAGCTTTTGTGGGCTACAGTCCACTTCATCAGATGCATAGAATGGAACATAGAGCATGAATGTATACACACACGCATGCACACACACACACACACACACACACACACGCACACAGAACATGAAAAGGTGGAAGTTGCCATACCAGTTTCTAAGAGGCTATTTAATTAAGATGAGCTATTATCAGCAAGAGAAAAAAAGTGTTTGTAGTGATAATCAAGATGGCTCATATCAGACAGTTGACAAGAAGGTGTGAGGATACTGAACATGGGGAAAGAGATTCAATTTGTGTAATGACCCAGCCACTCCCAGTCTCTGTTCAAGCCTAAATTAATGGTATCCAGTTTGCAAATTAATTCCAGTTCAGCAGCTTCTCGTTGGAGTCTGTGAAGTTTTTCTGTTGTAACATTGCCATCTTTTAGTCTGTTATTGAGTGACCCAGGAGGCTGAAGTGTTCTCCTACTGGTTTTTGAATGTTATGATTCCTCATTCAGATTTGTGTCCATTTGTTTTTTGTGTAGAGACTGTCCAGTTTGGCCAATGTACATAGCAGAGGGACATTGCTGGCACATGATGGCATATATCACATTGGTAGATGTGCAGGTGAATGAGCCCCTGATGGCGTGGCTGATGTGATCAGGTCCCATGATGGTGTCATTTGAATAGATATGTGGTCAGAGTTGGCATCGGGCTTTGTTACAAGGATAGGTTCCTGGGTTAGTGTTTCTGTTGTGTGGTGTGTGGTGGTTGGTGAGTATTTGCTTCAGGTTGGGGGGCTGTCTGTAAGTGAGGGCTGGTCTGTCTCCCAAGATCTGTGATAGTGAGGATCTGGGTCCAAGTCCTTGAGAGTTTTGCAGCTAAATACTGCAAGCAGAAAAAAACAAAGTTTAGCCAAGAGACCCATGAAGAGGGCAGAGTTGGTGCAGGGACATATATGTGACTAGACTGCGCAAATATGTAGGAACTGCAATCTTAGGGTTAAAGGAATCTCCATTTTGATCTTACTATTCGGTGCAGAGGTAGCAAGTGTAATTACCTGGATGAAGGAATGATCTTTGAGAGATTAGCTGGGGGGAAGGGGGAAATGATGCAGTTGTGTTTTGAATAGGCACGCGCAGGGAGGAATAGCAATTCTAAAGTGTCAGGAGTTTGTTAGGAATCGTTTGAAATGGCTGCAAGCACTAGTGTGATATGCTCTTAAGGATTACATACAAAGGATCTGTCCCCTTTGAAACCGAAGACAAAACTGTCATTGACTGAAAAAGGGAAGAGGTGAATATTTGGCAACAGCAGATTTTGCTAGGAAATTGTTCTTCTTTTCTTTCTAAGTCCTTGTTAGTTAATCTCAACTTCCTGCAAACTCCCATGGAGAAGGGATTTTAGCTTTAAAAAAAATCCAGGACTTTTTTTAGTAGACTCCATTGTCTTATGTCTTCCTTGTTTTTTCAAAGAGATCATTGTTTTGTTATTTTGAGCAGTTTTTGTTTGCTGTCTCTTTCATGAGAAATCCTGTGTATTGGACCCTCTTCTGCTTGCCAGGAGTCTGACTTCAACTTATGGCAAGGTGACTCAGTGCTCAGCTTCTATCTGTCAGCTCTGGCAGACTCTGCAATTTCCTTTAATCATCCGATAAGTTTCCTCCCTCAAAACTCTGGATCCTTTACTGGAAGGTCAAGCAAATCAGAACCCAGAGAAGAAAGTCAACAAAATCCATCTGGTTTCTTAGGATATCACCAAAATACCCTTTTTTTCCAGTCTATAGCCATCCTCAGTGGCTGTCAGTTATGTTCTCAAATTACGTATAAATTCAAAGGAAGTGGCCTTCAAATTAATAGCTTTCTTCATACTGTATTTTCACTACAATTATAGTGGGTGTAGTGTATTTTGTAACTACTCGTGCTGAGCGGTAAACAGATAATTAACTATTTGGACAACAGTAAAAATTTGCTTTTGAAGTATTCACACAATCTTTGCTGATGCTTTGTAAGTCGTCCAGGATTTAACCAGCAGTAACTGAGGTCCAAGAAAAAACAGCCAATTTCTCTTTTCAGTGCACAGTGCCGAATGATGTATGCATGTGCTAGGAGGGAGAAAATGGTACCGGAAAGACCACCAGCATGAGTAGTTACAGTATACACTACTCCAGCTATAGATGAAGTACAGTCCTAAGGAAGCTATGAATTTGAAGGCCATGGTCTTGTAACATGGATATATTGAACAATAATATGCAATGAAGGGAATTTCAGTTTATTTCCCAATTTACTTATGCCCAAGTATTTGTTCAAAGCATAAAGACAGTGGGCCCAATTCATTCTACTGGGGCCAGCAGTGGAACCCAGAATTTGCACCCAGAGCAGCAGAAAGTCTGTGGGGAGAGAGGAGCGTTGGTATAAGCTGAGCACAACTCCTGCTTCTCTGGGGAGCAGGAAGCCAGCTGGCACAGTCTCTACAAGGGCAGTCCCAGTGTCGGAAGGAGAAGGACAGGGCTGCCAGAAGAATGCTGATTTAGAACCTCTCCAAGAAGCCCTTCTGTGCTGAACTTTTTCAGATCCCTGGCCAAAACTTCTCCAAGGAGAAGTCCCCAGGGAAGGACTGGGGCAGGGCTGATCTTCCTGATGGGTGAATTCCCCTCTCACGTGCAGTTGCCTCTAATGGCATTGGAAGCATGGAGTTGGCAACACCTTACGCTGCTGGGAATGAATTGGGCCCTTTGTCCTAATAAAGCCAGATCAGATCTGGGAGCATTCGCAACTGTCTATTCTGGCTGCAGGTGGTGGTGATATTGTGCAATCCGCCGGCTGTTCATATAAACCCAGCACCTGATTTTGTGCTCTTACATATTTTTTTCTGGGCTGAATAAATTACCATTGGACATCTGTAAAACATTTGTGTGACTAAAAGGTTTATAAAGACATGATGAGTTAGCTCCAGTTCCCCTCCCACTTTAGCCCAGGGATAAAGTTCTGTGAAGGATCCTCTCCAGTGACGAATGGCATTCCAGAATTAAGAAAAGAGGAAAGAAGCATTTGTCTCTGTGTTCCCCATTAGCTTCTTGAAGTTTATGCCAAACAAATTCTCCTACTGTTAAAGTTGTTTTGTAAGTGGATATACATCTGAGAACAAATTGTCTCCAATGGTTTCCATTTTTATGGTCTTGTATATATCAGTGCAATACAAATTTATTAATAAATGTGCTTTCTGATTGTTAACCCCATAGGGATGAATTTTTGTTTTCCCTTATTCCCTGTAGCTGCAAAAACTTACTCATGTGTTTAATTTATGCATGGCAAATAATCCCGTTGATGTCCATTGCACTACTCGCATTGTATAACGTTAGGCTCAGAAATCTTTAGAAAATTGGGACCTTATTTTTCAATTTTTACAAATTGTGTGTAAGTAAAGAAAAGAGAGAATTTTATCCAAAGAATATATAACACATTCTGCTCTCCCTTCCACCAGCGTTAAATCTAGACTCACTCTATGGACCTCAGTGGAGTCACTCCAGATTCACTCTGGAGTGACAGAATGACATCTGATTATGATGTATCGGCCTAGCATCTGAACAGAATAAGAATACGTTGCCCGTATATATCTCAATACCAATGTAAGCTAAAGCGAAACACACTGAGCTGTGTCCTCCCAAGGAGAGTTCACTGGTTTAGTTAAAATTGGTGAGTCTGTTAATTTCTTTTCCCATTTCAAAAAAACAACAACCTTCCCATGGATGACCAGAATCAAAAAGGGAGGCAGGAGTTACTCGACAAACCAACATCTGCCAAGTAGATTTTCTGGAAATGCTTAGACTTTGTCAGTATCCCAAGTATATTTCTAGCATGATATTGTGCTCTACTGGGGTCACTTAAAGTCAGAGATGCAGATCAGGTGAGGAAGGAAGATGGAGGGTGAGATTCAAGCATATTAGCCTCTGGACCATACCTGTTTTTTTAATCTGAGATTTGGTGCTATCTGGTCCATTCCAAATGAGCAGAGGAAAACAAACAAAACTCTCAAGAAGTATTTTTATGAACCCTTGTGCCAAACCCAGTAGCCAGGTTGACTCCGCTTTAGGCAGGGAATTCAGCCCATCTTTCTCATCAGTGTTTTAACTTGGCCCTTCCAAGGTGTCTGCGAGCTCGGACGTCTCAGACACTTGGAGAACTGCAGGAACCCTGTTAAAGCACTAATGACATTTTTAGTTCCTCACTTTTTATTCCAGACACGCAGGATTTCAGGCAGTGGAAGTTCCTTTCTTGGTTAGAGACGCGAGGATGCTGATGCAAAAGATAAAGAGAGGCAGTGGAGTGGAGTCGCCCTAGCCGAGGCAGGAAGGAGATGCCTATAGTTGTTATAATAAGTTATAGCCAATGGGGACTGAGTTGGCTCATCTGTCCTCTAATAGCTCAGTTTGGACTTTTCCAGTCACATGTTTGAACCTCTGCAGGTTGCCCGTAAAGGGGTCTGTGACTAGTGCTGAGCTGAGATCGCTAATTGCCAGTTGGCTTAGATTGAAATACTTGGGGCCAGTATTGCTCCTGTGCCGGCTTGGGGACAGAGGGGAGCCAGTTCTTGGAGAGGGGGAGCTGGTACAGGTCTGTCACAGGCTAGGGCAGCCCTCAGAGATGCCCTAAATCACATCTGTGCTGCAATTATGATGATTGTATTTCGGTAATGTTGAGACGTCCCGGTCATGGGCTGTACTGAGGTTAAGAGGCTCTGCAGGGGGCCAAATGGTTGGTGGACAAGTCTGACTTGACCACGCCTCTCCCATTCCTTCACTCTGGCCTGTCCTGAACACCCAGTGCAGCAAGGCGAGGGTGACCAGACCGCAAGTGTGAAAAATTGGGATGGGGGTAGAGGCTACTAGGCACCTATATATGGAAAGGACCCAAATATCAGGACTGTCCCTATAAAATTGGGACATCTGGTCACCCTCAGCAAGGCGGTGACTCTTAGCTGATGGAACATCCTCTGCCTTGGGGGGAAGGAGGCTGCTGCAGGGAGAATATTGCTTGGAGCGGGAGTGGTATTCTCTCTGCTCTACAGTCTCTTTGTGTTAGCTAAGCTGGGGCACCGGGCAATATTGATTTGACCCTTGGAGGCCTGACTTTGTTCTTACGCTGGTACAACTCTTGTCTTCTGTCAGCAGCAACTCCACAAACCACTGGGTGTAACGGGGTGCAGAATCAGGCCTTGGATGCCAGTCTCTGGTGCACAGCCATGAAACACATCTAAAACGATGAGAGCAAAACTAGAGGCCAGAACTGTGTAACGTATCCAAGGAACTAGGCAATGACACTCCATCTAAAATGTTACTGTTCAGCAAACACTGTGTCTAATAAACTCTATTGACTAGTGTCAGCAGCTTGGAAACCCCAATGCCAGCTAAGTATAGAAACAAAAAGCAGAGCTGCAGGATGATACCCAAGTGGCACAGCTGGTTTTATTTTATAAGATATTCGACTTTCCACATTCCACAAGGCTGCTTGGAGTGTATGAAACATGTGGGGCTGGGGAAAAGGAGACCAGAGTTCCAAAATCAAATTTCCCTGAATAAGTACAGCCATTAAAAATTAGGGGTGCCCCTACACCTCTAGCTAGCTACTTTCGCATCAGAGCAGAACCCAGCTCGCAGGCAAGGGGAGCAGGGAAAGCTGTCATTACCATGCCAGTTGCACAGCCAAGCCATGATCCTGAGAAGTGCTGCTAATATGCCATGGACTTAAACCGGAGCTGAGCCGCTCTGAAGGTGTGTCCATGAGGATTCTTTTGGGTGAGGACATTTTGGGCCTGTGGAAGTTCAGAACGCTTTTATGGACTTCATTGGGAGCTGAAGGTGCTTAGCACCTCGCAGGATTAAGCCCTTAGCAAGGAGAATCGCTCTCCAATCTTTACCAGTGCACATGCAATGTGTTCCTGACCATATTCAAAGATCTCTGACCAATCAACCTCCTCTAGCAAACCCCTAGGACATCTCAAACACATACAATGGCTCAAATGAATGCTTGTTGCCAGGCAGATATTTGAAACTGTCATCTCGTTAGATCTCTGAGTTGGTGGCTAATAGCTGAAGTCCCTGCTACTGGCTTTACCCTTTAGGCCATGCTATCTTCACATTTTTGGTATATTTGAGTGTCAGAAAACTCCCAAGATTTCTGAACGGTCTCTAGGACTGGATTTGGTCCATTGGCTTCTGAGTGAAGCAGCTGAGAGTATGAGATCACAGCATTGGCCTACCCCTGGGAATTCATGTTTGGACAGGCAACTTCTAGGACTAGTGACATGCACTAAGTTTTGTCGACAAGCTTAACTCACAGGTTCCTCCTTGTTAAACCTGTACACATCCAATATGGCCTAGTGTGTTCTGGGAATAGGCCCAGGCTGTGAAATGTGGATTTTGTTGCAGGTTTTGTAGCCTCGAAAGTTTGACTGTTTGCATGCATGGGTTTGAGGTTGCCCATTATCCATAGAGAGACTACTTGAAAAATTCCAGCCCTGCTCCGGTTTAGATTTTGAACGACCCCAAAGTTTGGGGAATGTTTGAATCCAAGGCTTTAGTTTCAAGTCTAGCTCTCCTAAGAATATCATAATTCACAAAGGATGGATTGAGATTCATACCATTTTAGTCTCCAACCTGTTGTTTCCTTCTGGTGACTTTTTCTTTTACGTGCAGCTGTGCTGTCGGCATCTGTCAACAGTTTTTAAAATATCTTTAAATGATGTTTTATTGTATTTTTTTTTTTTTTTTTTTTGGTCCTGAAAGTAGACCATGATTTTCTCTGGCAAATCCTGCTGTAAGTAGCCTTTGATGATTAACAAAACAATTTAAACAGCAGCAGTTGGCTTAAATTTTTGGAGAATTTTTGGCACACTGAATAGTTATAAGAAGAAAAGCTTTTCTGTGTCGTGGATGTAAGTAATAACACATTCTTACAGATGTGGCTTAATATGGCAGAGACAAAAATTAATTCCATGGAGAAAGTGTCACATACATAATGTCAATTAGAGTGTTAATTAGGCAGCATTTCTTTGGTGCTAGTTTGAATGCTATACCAAAATGATCACAAGCTACTGCAGCAATCAGAGTATCATTGATTCTGTGTTTAGAAACGGCTACTCTCCAGATAGCTGTCAACAGATTAAATCCACAAACAGAACAGCTTGTTCAAAAGGGTGAAGACATAAATGAAGGATGATTGTTAGTTGCATTGCACATGGCGATTAAAGCAAGGAATAATGACTTAATTCGTTCAGAAGATTAAATGTATTTTGGCTGTTTAAGAACAGGTGAGAGAGACAAGGTGGGTGATGTAATGCCGTGTATTGGACCAATTTTGGTTGGTGAAAGAGACAAGCTTTTAAGCTTACACAGAGCTCTTCACTGCATGTAGGAAGAGTGAGATCAGTCACACAGTGAGGGATAATAAGGTAATTATGGCTTGAACATTTGATGCATTTGAGCCAAAACTAGATCCCTGCCAATAGAGGTGACATAATTTCAAACAGTATACAGCATGACTAACTTCATCAAAATCAACAGTTACATCTCTAAGTCAAAACTGACTTCCAATGAGAGTTGCCCCTCCCCCGCATTAGGCACTCTTGAAACCCCCACCCTAATGGTCATGTGGGATCAGAATCAGGCCCAGAAAGTATATCATTGAGTCCATCTTGCTAAGCAAAGGGGTTGAACAAGGAGTAATGGTCTTAAGTTGCACAGGGGGAGGTTTAGGTTGGATATTAGGATAAACTTTTTCACTAGGAAGGTGGTGAAGCTCTGGAATGGGTTACCTAGGGAGGTGGTGGAATCTCCTTCCTTAGAGGTTTTTAAGGTCAGGCTTGACAAAGCCCTGACTGGGATGATTTAGTTGGGGATTGGTCCTGCTTTGAGCAGGGGGTTGGACTAGATGACCTCCTGAGGTCCCTTCCAACCCTGATATTCTATGATTCTATGACTTGACGGCCCAGGAGTTTCTTTCCAGTTCTATCACATATGCTGGTCAATATTAGAAGGCCTTCAGTTTGTCCAGGGTACTCGCTATACTGTAATAGGATTTTTTAAAGCAAAATGTGAGTATTAATTGGTTAAAAATTACCTGTATCGTAATACCCTTACAATACTTGCTTTGAAAGGCCAAAGAGAGACGCTCACAACCACTGAAAGCATGTGGCCCAACTCCTCAGCTGATGCCAATCTGTGGGCGTAGCGAGCTGCCATCCCGTTTTTACACATGTCTGCACTCGCTCTGCACTGGGAGAGGTTACTGCAGGTGGGGCAGGCCCGGAGCGGCTGAAACCAAATACTAGCCCAATGGCCAGCAAAATAAAAGCCACATGGAGTTGTCAGCCTGAGGCGCTGTGTAGGTAATGACAGTAGATTCTGCTTATTAGCAGCATGGAGGTGCCAGCAAAAAGTTGCCGTTATCCGGCAATCGCTAATAAGCGGGATGCAGGGGTGTGAGGCAGTGGCCAGGAAAGGAAGAGCTGGATTGTGCTTTCCCTGGTGACAGTCCTGCAAATCTACCTAGAGAGGGGGCGGCAGTGGGGTGGAAGGCTTTCTATGAAGTACGTGGGTGCTGGGGACCATGGGGCTGCACCAGGCCACTCCCTGGACTCTTGGGGCATCAGGGTTCGGCATGTCCCAGAGTTTCTTCTCCTGGCTGCAGCCCCCTGGCAGGGTGGAGCACACAGGGAGAGGTACCAGGCAGCCCTGCCCACAACCTCCCTTCCCATCTGACGGCTCCTTACCTCCTGGGCAGTCCCTGTGCTCAGGCAGGCCCATCTCAGGGCTTCCTTTCCAGGGAGGTGAATCTCTGCGAAGGTGGGGCCTGTCCCGCTCCCCTCCCTAAAAGTTGCTAAGAAGTGGCCTGTCGCTGTCAAGAGCTGAATCCCGTTATTGTTGGAGTTAATGGGAAGGGAGAGGTTACCAACCACATGTTGCTGTTAAGCAGGAGTTGCTAATAACAGGACCGCTATGAAGCAGAATCTCCTGTATGAAATTAGGGAAATAGTCACCTTGATTTTGAACCCCGGTCCCGTATCTCCCTAACACCTCATGTGATTTGCCTCCCTTTTGCAGAAGCGCTGCATACTGTACGACACTCCCCTGTCAAAAGCAAGAAATCTCACATCTCCCTCTCAGCTAATCCCTCATCTGTCAGCCTGGTCTACTCCTGGGTTTTGCAGCAGGAGAACCAAGAACTCTTTGAGGGATGCCTTTGACCTTGATGTCACCCAGGGCTCTTAGGATCAGAACGCCCCCTTCCACTGTGTGGCAGGGCGAAGGCTGCAGGATGGCAGGTAAGAGTCATTCCCCAAACAGACAGAGAACGCAGACGACCCTCAGTGTGGAAAAGCTTCTTAGAAAATTAAGACCAAACACCCATTAATGAGTATTATAAAGGAAGTGTCGTTTAACCCAGGCGAGTGGCTTAGCGAGATAAATTCCAGGCTAGTAAATAATTCAGAGAATAATACTCTCTTGTTCGGCATTCAGCCATGTCTGTCCTTCACCTTCGGATGTGAAAATCCAAGGCTCTTCAGCAACACTCCCTTGTGCCTCCGAGCCTCACATTTTCTCTCTCTCTCTCCCATGCTACCTCCCTTTAGCATTGCTACGCGCCATGGCAACAGTTCCCGTATCAGTTACCTTGTGTAACCGATTGCCTAGCACTTGCAAGAGACGTGAAACTCTCCTCCGTTGTTGTCTATCCCTTCCTGCACGTGTAGATTGTAGAAATGTTTAATTGAATCAGGCCATTCTCTAGTTGACTTTGGCTGCCCTCCCTATACAAGCATGAGGGTGTTCATTGTCCAGAGTTCATTGTCCGGGGCTCTGTCTCACTTCCCCACCTAGTAATTGGGAGCTGAACTCCAATATGATGGTATCACACACCACAAAATTGTTGAGCCTCTCCCTCGCCCAGTAGATTTTCTTCAAATGCTATCCAATGGGACTTCTCTTGCAGGCTCTCTGCTCCAAAATTCCTTACACCATTACTACAGAGACCTGCAAAAACACTGGGGATGGATTAGACCCTTTTCTTTTTGCTTTAGAAAGTCTACAGGTTAAACCTATTACAAGGAGGTTATTGAATAAACTGACTACTTGCTTCACTAGGAATAGAAGAACTGGCTCAGGAAAAAAAATAGGGAATGGACCAAAACCCAGCCCGTAATTCAAAAAGAACTGAACGCAACTTCTTTGTAGGTCTGAAAAAGTCTATATAAACCTTCCCCCTTTCCCCAACCCTCCAGAAAGCTCACTTCTGCTCTGAAATCCATCTGAAGGTTCCAGACAGTCTTGGTTCCTGCCCTGCTAGACTGGCTAGTGTCTTCAGATCTTACGAGTTCTGGGACTTCCCTGAGGTCAGGAGAGAAGCCATATATTTTGAAGCACAGATCGTTTAAGGAAGCCCTAGAGACTTTGAGGTTTGAATACAGCAACTGGCCCAAAGCCAGCAGAGAGAGCACCAGACCTGCAGAGACTCCCCAGTGCGACATCACCAAATGTAGCAGAACTGCTGGGCGCCAGAGAGTCTGCTAAGAATCAAAGACATAGAGCAGAGGGGGAGGGAGAGGACGCAAGAAATATTGGGAAGAGGGAAAAGGAGCTGGTTGAACTGGGGAAGAGGTAGGGGGATGGAGGTCAAGAGATGGGACTTGGGGGGGAAGAGAGGGTTGGAGTGTGCGCTCAAATGCTTAGAGCTTGTCCGATCCAAAGCTCTGTCACTACCAAGTGACCCAATGTCAGGTTACCAGATTAAAGAGGATCAGATGTCAAGTTGACCTCATTTAGAAGATATTTATGTCCAGGTTTCAGAAAGGTGGGTGTGCAAAAGCAGATGTGCAATTGTGTGCTTCATTTTTACCTGCAGTTCAGCGCAATTCAACGTATAATCATGGTAATGGCAGAAACTGATTAAGCATCCAACTCTGGATGCCGGTTTTGCTCAAGCAGTTGCACACACAAACCCTCCTGAATATCTGCCCCCTCCACTCTAGATCATGTTGCGTGTAACAGTAAAATAGTGCTCATCGATGCCACAAAAATACATTTCAAATAATTTCATCACTCAGTTGACCTCCAACCAATGCGTGCTGTGGGCGAGTGAGATTTGTTCCTTTGAGCAATGATTCTAATGATCTTTTTTCTCTTACCAATCACTTGAACGTTCCTTCTCAGCTCTGGCATTTTGCGGGAAAGGATATGCCAGCATACCGTATCTGTGCAATGCTCTAACGATGCAGCATCTATTACCATTAATAGGAGTAGGTGTAATTCTCTGCCCATGGCAAACCATGATTAAAATACCACCCTACTGCCTGGGTGGAACTGAGACAAATGGTGAATGCAGAGTAGATCTGAGTGTCTGAAACTTCTTTGATTCTTCATTGTCTGTGCTTTTTGTGCCTACTGCCTTGCTCTTTCCAGGGTGTTCTCTGCAGCATTTATTCTGTGATAATGGCAACATTGCGTGGTCATTTGTGTATTGAAATAAAGGCTTAGCTGAGTATTAAAATGTTATTTAGAGGCTGATGTTTACACATATTGGTCTTTAAAATGCCAAAGACTCGTTTAGTTCAAAGCTCACCAAGCAAACCGTGAATGTTGCCAGTTAAGCCCTGTTTTTAAAATAAATAGTAAGGCCCCGATTTAGAGAAGGGATCATGCAGATGCTGAATGCCCACTGACTTCAGTGCAGATAGACATGCATGCAACCCGCACTGCCAAATGCGGCATGCAGTGAAAGTCTCGGTTGTTTTTCATAACTCGGCAACACTTTGGCCATCTTGACTCAAGCATAACATTTCTGCAACTTCCCTCCCTCCTCCCAAATAACAAAAAAAATCATAGAACACCTGCATGGCTTTTTTCTCCTAGTTATTGAATAGAGCTCTGTGTGCTAGTTTCTCTGTCTCCCTCCTCAATGATAGTATCACGGATTAATTGGCACCGACACAGATGTTCACAGCTGCGTTCAAGATGTCGGTGAGAGCCCCATGCCAGTCATGCCTGCTATCGCTGAGCAGATTAATTTATTTCATTCTGCAGGAAGACCGTTTTGTAATATGACCTAATAAAATCTTTCAGCAAGAGAGAACACCCGTCAGTCTACCACAATGGCTTAGACTGAGACAGCCGCACTCAGGCTGCTGTTGTGGTTATTATTTTAACGCTCCCGTACTGAATTTTTAATCAGACAATCATGAGACAAACCCGATGCCCTAGTGGAAGCAAGATGTCTATTACAAATGACACTTCGGTCGAGACACTATTCCGTACGTCTCAAAGACGGTTACAAAAACTTGTGTGTGTTGTAACAAAATGATATCCAGGGATCATTGTTGTCATTTTGCATACAGTTGCCCCCTTTCAAATTCTTAAGCCAGTGTGACTTAAACATAGGCCTGGGTTTAAATGCCTTGCTGAATATGTATGCACCACTGCACTTTAGGATGTTTGAAATCTGGACCCAGATCCCAAGTGCGTGCCAGGTTCTGCCCCGAATATATTATTGGGGGCTGTTCAGTGCAACATGAATTAACCGAAGAACATGTGACTTGGTACTTTGGGCCAAATTCTGCTCCCCTCCCCACAATGTACACCCTGGTGCAAGTGTTTGCAGTCAATGGGGTGCCCGGGCAGTGAATCATGTTAGATTTGGTCCATTGTTTCAGCAAAGCAGATTTTCAAAAGAGCCCTGGATTAGTTCGGCATAACCAGTCAAACACTTTGAATTCTCACAGGCCCATCCAGATGGGCACTAATTGTGCCTGCAGGTTAAGCTATACAGGGAGCATCTGCAGTTGTTCTAGAACACGGTGGACGTCCTCCAGGGCCTCCCTGATCCTTTAGCAAGAGGAAGAAAGGGTTACCAGCTCGCTGCAGGGGGTGAGGAGAGAGGTTCTCCTGCACCCAGAGCAAGCTGGCATTCAGGGTGGGAGGAACAGACAGCTTGTTAGAGGAGGCTATAAAAGGAGAAATGGGAGAGGAAGGGCCCTTGTACCCGGGAAGATCTCACTGGCAGCTGGCCCTTGGCTGGAGAGGAGCTGCGTCCTGGGCTCCATGGGCTGGAGAAATGACAGTACTTAACCTTATGGACGTAAGTAACCGGATAGGGTTGTGCTCCCTTCTTAGCGCGTGCTATTAACCTGAAATGACTTGCCTGCTACTGGGAGTCAGGACATGCCAAACTCTTGATGCCAGGGCCAAGTTTCAGCCGCGAAGCCTGAGCAAAAGTGAATGGAGCACAGAAAGGACCAAAAATGGATATCAAGGCATGTTTTCTGCAATGTTCTTGAGGCTATTTATGCTATTTGGTTTTGACTCGGGCAGTGAGAAGTGGGTACTGCACGGATTGTCTTGGAAACCACGTTTTCTTGCTCTGTAAAAACGTTTGCTGTAAATCCCACCCAAAAACCATAAGAATTAATCCTTCTCTTCAAGTAATTGATCCTACCCAGACATTTGGATTTTTCAGCTGGCACATTAGATATTATGGCACTTCTTTGCAGAGGTGGTTCAGGGTGCCTGTATGACACAAGCATAGTTCTGTGTTCTTGCTATATGCTCTTCAGAATAAAAACAACACCATTCCTGCTATTTAATGTTCTATTGCCTTTCTGTAATGCTCCATCTGCTTAGTGTAGTTGCGTTATAGTCATTATAGTCCTTTATCAAGTTACAGAAACAAGTAACCTTCGAATCATGCCTACTCGGACTCCTTTTAAAAAATGACAGTGTAATTTAGCTAAGAACACTACGCAGATTCATCGTTGGTTTAGTTAGACAGTCAAACAGAAAGCCGGCCTTCATGATGCAGGCAATTTGCACGTTTGAGTGTCCAAGCTGAATGACTTAAACAGCTCGTTTAACGAGATGCCACTTAAAAGCATATTACCGGCTTATTATTGTAGCCTTTCTCTTAAGCGAGAAGGCATGTCTGACATCGGTACCATCCGTGTCAACCCCTCATATGCACGCGCTCTCTCTCTCTCTCTCAGCAGTTTGAGCTTCTTGCAAATAAAATACCAGTGGGCGTGTGGATTATGGGGGAGTGTGCCCCATCAAGGCAGATTTACGTAAGTTTAAGTTTGCCGCAGAGGAGTGGTTTCCCAAATGCCTCACATGCTCCAGCTTCGTATGGTTGTTCATACCGCCCATTCTAGATTCATGGTCTGCATAACATTCTTTGTTGGAGCCTACTAGAGAAGTCTGTCTGTCCCGTCAGCACTCCTTTTTACAATCAGGACCGATGCCTGCCATACAGCTCTTAGCAATGGCCATGATTCTTGGGGCCAAGACTGTTTCCAAGTCTCATTCATGTCTAATTGTATCATGTTCCCCTTTAGTAGCCCTTGAGGAAAGTCTCCAATTACTGCAAGTAGGTGAATACGCTGCTCCAATCCATTCCTTGTCAACCACTGGGAAAGAGGTTCGGCTAGAGTAAATGGAAATATCTGGAAATGTGCTCTAATGATCAAGATCACAGATGCTGCAGAAGGGGCAGAATTGCCATTATTTGCACACTGCATAAAACATTTTGGGAAAATACTGCACAGAACAATTTTAAAAATCACCCTTAAAAATGCTGTGGGTAAAATAGAATACAGAAGGGCAATGGAGATGGGCTTCCATAGGAAGAGAGAATAACTTGGTTTCATCCAAGTCAATGGGAGCTGGGTTAGACTACCACACAGCGCTCTTGAATATTTCACCCTTATGCTATGTTCTGAGAGGAATTGAACAAGAGGGCACAAACGAGTGGTTTAGAGATCAGTCAGATGCTCTTTTTTACCCTTTCTAATATTGCAAAAACAAGGAGTTTTCCAGTAAAAAACAAAACATGTTTGAAAGCTGATGACAGTAAATATCTATTATGTGAATGATAATTAATCTGTGGAACTCACTGCCACATGATATGGAGACAAAGATCTAAGTAGCAGTCAAAAAATGTTAATAGGAATGAATACAAGATAAAGGGAAAAATTTATCAAGACCATCGAGCTTCAGGCTATAACCCAGCCACTAACTGCGTGAGAAATGTCCTTCAGTAGGGTATGTTATAGGGGTTTTACTCTTTGCATTGCATCAGGGACAGAATTCTGGAGTAGCCTGGATGTTGGCCTGATCTAGAATGGCAATGCTGTTTGTTCGTTTGTATTCTGTATTAGCAGGGGGAATAGATGAGATGACTTAATACGGTACATTACTAGCAAGTTCTCAAGTTCTAAATTCTGTTCTTATTCAAATCAAATTTCAGCTTGTGTGCTCCAGTGATTGGTTTTGTAAGTATTTTCTGTCACTGTCACCATTCCCCCGGCATCAGAGTTTTGCCAAGTTAGAGCCGACTCCTCATCGGGTGTGAATAGCCACAATTCCAGCTGTGGCTCTGATTTCATACTTACAGTCACAGTCCTTATCCTATTCTGAAGCTTAATGGGGGCTTTGCCATCGACCCCAATGGAAACAGGAGCAAGGTCCATAAGTCTCAGTGACATGTGCATTTGCAGTTCCAACTCCTTGTTTTCTTTCCCTCAGCCCCTCTCCAGCCACCAGAATACTTGGCTCCATGACTGGTGGCCTCTCTTTTAGGGTTATAGGCAAAAAAGTTTGATTCCCACCTCCTGTGGGACTGAACTAATACTGCTCCTAGCCCCTCACAAAAGGGCTCTTTGTATTTAGTCTTTAACCAGCTCTTTGTCTAGGCAGGTATTCAGCCTCGCATGAATAAAATGCCAATGCTCTCTGCTGAATCAGTGGTTTATTCCTGCCCTGGGTTTCCAGGGGGAAAACAAAATGGCAATTCCTGAGCTATTACAGCTATAATTGGAGGTAATAAGATAGATAATTAGGAGAGAGAGAGCAAAATTGACTTTGGAAAAATGTAGACTGGCCTTACCGGAGACCCAAGGAAAGGTTCAGTGGCATTGCTTGCAGCTATACCCAGCAGAACCGCTCGGTAAAAAGTGTGTTAAACAATATTTTCATTTAAAGAGTTGAGTGCCTGTGATTGGTCAAAGCAGAGGTTCATGACAGAGCCCAGGGAGCTGTACGCACGCTGAAGTTACCACTAGAAATGTTAGCTGACACTGGCTAGCTGGGGTGGGGTTAAAGGAGAAATGGAAGCTCCTGAACTTGTGTGTGTGTGAGTCTGTATGTGGGTGTGTTGCTAACCCCCTGGGGAATGGACTCAGAGCTTCTTACCTGTGTCTCTTGGACTGTAGGGGGCTAACCGAAAACTCTCCTTTTGCTCCAGAGGGAAGGGGCCTTCCTTCTGCAGTGGGGGGGATCTGTGCTCTAGCCCAGCTGTTGCTGCCATTTTGAGCAGCCGTGCAGCATAGCACAGTTATGTGTGTGAAGCCCTAGATGGCCGCAGTTTTGTTTTGTTACTTTCATTCCACCTCTCCACCCCCAGCCCTGCATTTGTTGTCCTCAATCAGCCATGGATGGACTAAGGGAGGGGTATTTTTTTCAATCACGGGTATGCTGCTCAGCTGGGGGAAGAGGGGAATGAATTGAAACTGCTTTTACAGAGCGTTCTTGTTTTCTCTTGCAGCGAGAGCCCCTTCTACACTACCCAGGTGGAGACAGAATATTGTTTCCATGTGAGCCTCGCTCAGCAGAATTCCCTGTTTCAAAACATGAGTCTTGATTTGGCAGGAGATCGTGGTAAAGCACTAAATGTAGGCTATCATATCTTGCATCATGGGTTGATAGTCTTCTCGCCCAGCTTGCGTGCTACCGCTGCGTCAATAGCCCATAAACATATCTTTAAAAATACTAGAATGCATAATACTGGGGGGGAGGGCATGGGAAACTCAAGTGTCTGCTTAGCCATGCCAATGGCCTTCCAAGCTTTTCCTCTGCATCCCTGAGGGGCCCTAAGAATAGATGCTATATAAAAACAGTAGCTTCCTTAAGAGTTGGATGCCATGAAGCCTACCAAGAGTTTGCTAACAGTGTGCTGAGACCACTGCCCAGCATGCTGACCAATACTGTCCCATTGTTTCCTTGTACTCCCTCGTCGGTTTCTGTATCCATCCATTTTTCATCTTATACTTTGATTGTCAGCTGTTTTGGGCAGGGACTGTCTTTTTATTCAATTTGTACAGCGCCTGGCACAGCAGAGTCCTGGTTTGGTCCAGGCCTGGGTTTCCTAGGTGTTACAATAATATAACTGATAAATAGTATAAGAGAGAAGCATTATTATTTAGTAGTGCCTGTCCCCAAATAGGATCTTATCCATCATTCATATCCATTTTTATCAAGAAAAATGTTTGCGCTATTTATTAAAGATGAAGGGGGAGGAAAAGGCAACCTTCCATTGGTAGGCCAAATGTCACTTCTAAAGGAACATATAATCTGCCTTGCACAAAGACAGACACATCTCAGCTGTTCTTCAGCATGCAACTTCCATCCCAGGAAAGGGACAGTGCCTGTCAAAAACCCCATTTTCCTGTGCGGATCTGACACCAAGCTGTAAACCCACCACTGACATTTCTTTTCCTAAAAGCAAAATTAATATTTAAGAAACACCCATGAGCGTGCGCACGCACGCACACAGAGACACACACACAACTTGCATTGACTTCATCTCGCCAGAATGTAAACTGAAGTCAATCTTTGATGTTCCATGCACAGATGTTGTGGCCAAGATCTCCCGTGGCAAACGCTAAACAAAAAGTGTCTGAACTACAGGAAGCTGAGCAGACCACAAACATCCAGCGCTACAGGGATGGCTCAAAGCTGCAATCTACAAAAATGCAATGATCTAACCCAATTCTCCTTAATTAAAGCAGGACTTCCCAAGATATTGCACACAGTTGGGGCTTGTCTCACAGTCTCATTTTAGCTGCAGTTCCTGATCACTGTAAAGGAGCTAATGTACTAACGAGGGCCCCATGCATGCCATTCATAGGCACCGTAGTTTGCCTGTGCTCTGCATGGAGACACAGAGAAGCCAACAGGGCTCCATGAAAGTGCAATCGTCTGCTTGCTGGCAATGAATTGTGGCATTGGGGCCTTTGCTAGAGAGAGACTCAAGTGAAAGGCTAAAATGTCAATCACTTGTTTGTGATTGGCATATTTTAGCCCTTATTTTGTTACTTCTGTGTGTGAGGGCTGAGTGAATAACTCCTAGCCAATAATTTACTCAGTTCATTTAGTTCTGTTACTATTCTCGGGTTGTACAATGAGCAGAGTGCACATTTATTGGCCAAAGAGAGAAACTTCAAATTAGATAGACAAAGAGACAGACAGGCCGTCACATGCACATGCGTACACACACACACACACACACACACACACACACACACACACACTTGGACTTAATCTCAAACCTTTCACTATTTGCATTTGATGTTCAATCTCCAAAGCGAGATCTGAACTGGCTAGTTGTGGTTGGCCACGTGTGAATGATCATCGCTTTTACAACTGGGAGAAGGACTTGGAGCCATAGATGGAGATTTAAGGAGACGAAGCACAGCAGGTAAGGGAAATAATGACAATACGCAACATTCTTCCTCTCTGGGTGAAAGGGACCTTGCTATTCCTCATCTCATTCACACAAAGGGAAGATGCATGCGTGCATAGTATGAAAATGTACCCTGCTGTATGGTGCATTTGCATGGCCTTCTTTCAGAGTCCTGTCGGGTTGGGCAATCAGCATCCCCCGTTGTGTTAAAGGCAGTGACCCATGCTCCAAACCACTTCTGGGGGAGAATCTTGAATTTCCAACTTCAAAATCCCTATCCCAAGCATTTATGTCAATAAATTCCATTACTCGGATGTTCACAGAAAGAGCATGTGAGATGTCCAGATATGACTAAAACAAACTCCCCTTTGAATTTGAATATATGTTCTCGGACACCTGTTTTCTTTTTGCCTTCCATGCTCCTCTTTCTATCACCTTCAGTTTCTCATGTATAGTGCAGCTTTGATGTGAAATGCCAGTGTATTATGTGTCCCATACTTACAATAAGGTCCAATAATTACAAAATGCTTGCACATAATGAACGTTAATAGGATTGTACCTTGAAAATTAGGTGGCATTCCCTGTAACTGTCCCAGACTTCAATGTAACAAACTTCTAAAACCCACAACGAATCTGATGCCTACAACTGCACATCCTACTTAAACCAGCAACTTCAGGAGATGTTAGAAAGCCATTAAGAGAAGGATGTCTACAGTTCTTTTAGAACTTAATACAAAAATGGTGTAAATGTCAATTTGCACTTTGTCAAAAGACCCGGAACTGTAGTTAGTGTGTTAACACCAACTTTGGTGATCTTTGACTGATAATGTGTATTTAGTCCTGTAATTGTGCATCTGTGTACACAGAATTATACTGCTTGGGAGTTCACAAATATGGTCAGATAATCAGGAGTCAATAGAATAAGGAGACATACTATGTATTTTATATATCCTAATATATGTAACTGACGTGTTGCTTTATGCAACTGATAGGAAGCTGTGCATTTTCACAAAGTATATGTGCATAAAGTGCAGGCGATTTATCACTTGAAATTAATCCTTCCAAGTGGTTTTTCTTGTAATAGCAGGAAACCAGCATTTTTTTAAAACTTGCCTTATTGAAATCATCTGGACATATGCTACCTAATAAAATGGCAGTAGATGGTTGCTGGACTTCCTGCGAGGAAAAGGGCTAATCGGATAGGTACAGACCCCCTAAATAGAAACGAAACACGTAACCATATTCATAATACAACAGGGAATATGTTAGGTCAGATCTCCAGTGTATGACTCTGCACCAATCGTATCACTGGGCCTACATTCATTTATATCAGCAGAGGATCTGGCCTACAATCTCTAAGGTAGACACTGGCATATTTAGATCTAGTTAACCAGAGATGAAGAGTGTTCAGCATGCTCCAAAAGAAGAGGTGCCAGAAGGCCACCATTTGCCTTTCTCTCCTTGTCAGAGACATAAGCATCCGAGCATTATTATGAATGGGAGGGAGAGTAGGTCTGAGCTGCAGCTGTGGAGTGTGATTGCAACTTGTGTAGATTCAGACTAGTTCAGGGATGTCTATCTTGCTTGGGTACGGGAGCTGTGGCAGTGGGCAAGTAATTGCCCAGGGCTCTGGGTGGCCTCGATTAGCCTGTCCTGAAACGTGCCCTACTGCGGAGTCACTGCTCTGGGACCTAAGCTAGCTATATTAAAGCTAGCTCAGGTATATCTGTGCAAGCTGCAGTCACCCTGGTACAGAACAGACATATGGAGTTTTGTCCCCCGTTCCCTCCGCCCCAGTTTAAGGCAGTGCTAGAGTGCTGCAAATTTCTGCCTTGTTGCGCACTAAGGCCTTGTCTCCACTACCGGCTGGATCAACACGTAGAGATCGATCTATTGGGGATCGATTTATCGTGTCTTGTCAAGACACGATAAATCGATCCCCAGAGGCGCTCCCGTCAACTCCGGAACTCCAGCTCGCCAAGAGGCGCAAGCCAGAGTCGATGGGGGAGCCCGCTGCCAACCGCTGCTGCAGTGAGGATGGCAGGTAAGTCAACCTAAGATGTGTTGACTTCAGCTATGGTATTCACGTAGCTGAAGTTGCGTATCTTAGGTTGACCCTCCCCCTAGTGTAGAACAGGCCTTACTCTCCAAATGCACAAGTCTTCAAGCTCCTAACTCAGTTTGGCATTACAGTGCCCAGCTGAGCAATGCCCACGCTCTGGGTAAGAAATGGGGAATGCAACAGACTGGTAGGACTTGATTCTCTTCACTTCCACCAGGAAAAAACTCAATTGAAGGTTATGTCCACACTGAAATCTCAGTGCGAGTGCAGCGTGGGTAGACCAACCGGAACTAGCTTTAATGTAGCCAGCTCGGTTTCCAGACCAGTGAAGCGGCAGCAGCTCATGCCCACAAGCCCACCCAGACCCTTGGATAATTACTTGCCCACTTCCACGGCTCCTGTGTCAAAGTAGAACAGAGTTTCAGGGAGACTCGGCATCCCAGTGCGGAGTGAAGCAAGATCTAAAGACCTGTACAAAAATGAGACCTAATACATTTGTTTTGCATCAGCTGGCGTTCTTAAAATCAAATGTTGAATACTTTTAATCAGTAACTCCTTGCGTTATTTGGCTTACCATGGGAGGAAACTCTCTCTCCCTATTTCATTTGGTCTCTCTTTCACAAGAGTCAGTCTAGTGCCCATGTCACCAGAGTATCTGACTGCATTTTAGTCATGCATTAGGCCACATGAGTAGCGTGTCACGAGCATTTCGTTCTCACATCCTCTCGGGGAGAACTGGCTGTGTAGCGTAGTGTTTGGCTTTAAAATGGACATGCGGCTCTGTCTCCGCCCCTGAGCTAAGATGAACTCTCAGAAAAATAGGTTCCTGACCCCAAAAAAGTCATTTTGTGTGAAATTTTTACATAAAGCCTGGTGGCACATGGTCAAAATGAAGTGGCCCAGACATCCCTGAAAAGAATAACCCCAAAATAAACCAACCTGGTTATGCTGATCACCTTAAGGCATTTCCCCTCTTTTTGGTTATTTTTTCTCCCTGTACAAGGTCTCCTTAAGCCAATTTACAAATTTGGTGGTGGCAGTTAGTGGTAGTCGTTGTTCTCCCCCTCCCCCCACCCCCACACCTCCTCCAGCTTTCAGAGGTTGAGCTGGAGCCAGTGTTGCCAAAAATGAGTTTGGAAGAAAAACTTTCGATGCCCTTTTCAAACAAGTAGCTTTTTTAAAAGAATCCCTTCAGCATTGTTACCCTCTAATTGCTTGCCCCGCCTCTCTTTCCTCCCCGCTACCTGGAGAAGAGCAATGAATAGGGTTTCAAACGGAGGAAGAAATACATTGAAGGCCAAAATGAAGATAGTGAGATTGTGCGGAGTCCTGGCTGGAGGACAGACAGAAGATACGGGGGAAATGTAGTGTCTGGCAATGAGATAACGTGCTCTTGTGGTGTCTGTGATCAGATTGGTTTTGATGAATGACCAGCTTAAGTAGTGGTGTCGTTTGTATGACTCATTCCTTAGCTATCCAAATAAGTCTCAGCTAAATAGTGATTTCTAGTCTGCCCTTAGCTTCCATATCCCACTATGAGTTTTCAGGCAGAAAGAGCAGCAGTTAGCAGAGTCCATGAACTCTTTTTATGGAGCAAGTGGGTTTGCATCACAAATATTATTTTTTCTTCGGTTGCAAACAAACAACAAGCCTGTTCTTATTAGTGATTCTCAAGTGAACAAAAGAAAATATAATGCCATCTTGGTGAACAACCTTCAGTCCTTTCAAAAGAGGGTGAACTTTAATATATAACTATCTCCCTTGACAAATAGGTAGTGGGCCAGATTCTCTGCTCCACATAGCTATGCCAATTTACACCAGCTGAGGATCTGGCCTCACCTCATGAGTCCAAATTTATTCACTGGAGGTCAGTCTTGACCTGCCAAACATTCACATTCCTACAATAACTTATTTTGCTTTCACTTCCCCCGTCCAGATTGGCAGGTTGCCTAGGAACCTGGTTATTTAATGAGCACTCCCAATCTAACAGAGCCCACGGAGCTAAAAATATTTTGTACCAGTTTCCCAGTTCTCTTCTACACCTTTTTCCACAAAGGGGAGACATGAAATTATGCATTTTGTGCCAGATCTGAAGCATGCGGACAGTGGCGACCTGCTCTCCTTCCTGCTGGCTCACATCTACTTAAGACCAAACAGTATTCTCCCTTCAGCTACGCCATGAAACACACCGAAGTTAATGGGTGAATACAGCTCCAAGTACAGTGGAGCGTCACTGATTTGTACCAGACGAGGATCTAAGCGTGGATAAGACAGACAGATAGTAATAGATGGGGAAAATGCTGAAGACATTTCTCTCGTCAGTTGTAGTATTTTTAAAGGCTTCCCCAAAGTCAGTCTCCACTCATCCTTTTGCTCTGTCTTGTTGGTCTTCATTTGGTTTCCCCGCACTGCCCCCCTTATCTTTCCTGCTCTGTACATGCTGTAATTGTGGAATTACATGGACATTTTTTATGGTTACAGCAGGAGTTCTTCAGGCCCTCATGTGAATTCCACACATCATTTTTCATATTCTTGAATTCTGGCCACAGGCCTCCGGGTGCCAATATAAATGTCTGATTTTTGCTTTCTAATTGCATCGAGGGTCCATTTCTGATTTGCGAGTGTTGGGGAGGGGAACAAACTGTAATCCAGATGCAAACTGTAAGCACTGAACATTTTTATATAACTTTGTCGGTATTGCTCTGGGGTCCTATTGACTAGTGTAGGATATTTTGCAAAACATCCCTCCAGCACATACGCGAAGAAGAGAAAAGATCTCCATGGAGTTGTTCACTGACAGTAAAACCCACAGAAGGATCATAACTGTTAACTAAAACTCTGTGAAAAAATGCAACGATTCGGGTTGACCGGCATAGTTCACAAATTTGTGTCAATTTTCCCTAACTGTGTTGGTAAAAAAAAAAGCCCACATGTTTTGTTCTGACATTTTTGAAACAAAACACTTGACTTTTTGATTTAAAATGACTCTTTTGAAAGTGCTTTTTTAAAAACAAAATTGAGGGGACAAAAGTTTGGAAGTAAAGCACTGTTTTGTGGTTGGTCAAACTAAATGTTTTGTGTGATCCAAAAATATTTTTTTCTTCTTTTCAGATTGCCAGCAAACCAAAGAATCCAGTATTTTCACAGCTCTCCTGTGAATTTCTATGTGCAACCTCAACCATAGTAGATCTCTTTTGCCGTTCTATCCCAAAAGCCACAGCAGCATCTGTTCATCACTCTTGTTCTATTCCGGCCAATCCAAGTGTTTTGCTGTATTGATGAACTTTGTCAATGACTTGTGCCTTCATGAGAAGAAAGCCAGGGTACAGAGCCTCACTAGCCACTGTTGTTGGAGTTGAAGGTATCAAACTGAGTGAGAGGTGCGGTCTCGTCATCCTGAGCACAGAACTAGGTCTTGGGAACACCCGAGTTCTAATCCTGACTCTGCTGTGGACTCTGTAAAACAGTGATCCCACTCAGACGTTTTAAGATTTATTTTAAGGGTTGTAAAGTGGCGTAATGGTAAATTCTATATCTACTCCAATGCAGTGTAATTAAGTCATCTTTGAATGATTCCCTCATTATAGGAGACACCAGTGGAAGTTCATCACAGTGGCACTACCAGGGCAGTTTTGCTATCTAACTTTCTGCTCTGTGTTCTGGGGACTCACTGTAGATGCATGGGATCATGGCACACTTGGCTTCTTAGGTATTTCTCTTAAATACACCATTCTTTTTGGCACTATTGTCCACTGTACTATTTATACAGCCTGTCTCCTACATGCAAATATATAAAAAGCTATTTCTCATTCTTTGTACTGGAGCAGACGAGAAGGGTACCAGTTGGCGAACATAGTCCCTAGGTGCTAGGCTTTGTCTTTCATGTGTGTCTGTACAATCGTTAAGAAGGCAGTGTGCCTGGAGCACCTTCCTGCAGCAGGCTGTGATATGACAGGTGTGCCTGCCTCAGTTTCCCCTCACAGGCAAACAACTCCACTTCCAGCTTTCTTGTCTCAATAATACCCCTCAGTGGAGTTGACATATTACAAGATAGTCCATAACAACTGTCCCAAACGTATAGCTTATTTCTCATCCCCATGCAAACAATCAGTAAGAGCAGACAACATCCTGTCCCACAACACCCTATGCATGATACTAGTGCCTTTGACTACACCTGGACTCTCTGGCAGGCACCTCTCTCCTTGCACCAGAACAGCCAGCCCAGCTTTTCCAGCTGGAGCACAACCCTGCTGTTCAGCCGGAATGCCCCACAGTCTCCCTGCTGGGGAGCATCCTTGCAGTACCCCCATGTCTTCCACCACACCTGGAAGTCTTAACTTCCAGCCCCCTGCCATGACCGCCACCCGAGCTCATCCAGCTGGAGTGTAAGGATGATCTCCCAGCAAAGCGGTCACAGAGGTTCCCCCGGGGAAGAGCAGCTCACTCCCCCTGGCCCTCTCTTTGTTCCTTTTCGGGTCCAGCTCTGCAGCCCTGGAGATGTCAGTGAGTGAATTCCTCTGCTGCTCCTTTACCTTCAGCTCTTTCCAATCCTTGGCTCCAGCTTATGGAGAGTAGGCAGCTCCCTATGCTGCTCCTCCTCCTGCCTTCAGCCCCCTCCAGTCATCCAGCCCTGGCTTGGACATCTTCCAACAATCCCTCTTGCAGCAATCCTGCCTTCTCCCAGGAGCCACTTTCTACTACTTCTGTGGGTGTCTATAATATGTACCCACGTGCAGAGATGTGCTGCAGGACATGGTATGGCTTTCCAATCCTGCCAAAGCTTCCACAGCACAGTCACTAGAAGCTAATCAAGTGCATTGAATATGACTAGGCAATATACAAGAACAAGACAAATGATGGGTTCTCTGATGCTCTGGCAGCCCTTCTTTGGTCCCTGAGAGCAGCTTTCCCCTCCTGCTTTAGTTGCTCCTATTTAATTGTTGCCAGTACAGCTCTCATGGGAGCAGCAAAGCCACTGGGCAGCTGGCTTTCAATGCCACCCCAGAGCAGCTGTTGGAGAGGTCGGGGTGAGTGGCAGTGATTGGTGAAATCTCAAAATTCGGCTCCCAGCCCAGAGCCGTGCACTCCTCCGCATTTTGCATTGAGACTAAATTCAGTCTTGAGGTTCTGAGGACTACGCAGACCAGTCGAGCTTATTTCATGGGGCTCACGAGGTCATGGGAATTCCGTGACTGATCTGTAGTTCCAGCATTCCCAGTTGCCAGGGTGTAGCAATAGCGGGGAATCGGTATCCCTTGCAGACGAGTCATGCGACGCTGAGGGTGTATTTGGCCTACAGCTGAGCTGAGCAATGGAACTCGGCATTAGAAATGCTGAGTTGGATTGATTTTTATGTTGAATCGCCAAGATCTTCAATCCTGGATCAGCTTGGGCAGGGTCACAGGCTCACGTGGAGCCCTATTGAAGGGCTAAATCCTCAGCACAGCACAAAGTCTGACAATAAACGTTCTATGTTCTGGGGAAGCAAAGATCCAGAGAGGAAAATTCTCCCCCCACCCCACCCTACATCGGCAGAGGACTAGAGGAAGTGCCACAGCAGCCTAAGGGTTCTAGATTCCCTCACATTGGGCCATCTGCAACAATCCACCCGGTTGTCCTGCGTGCGTACCTGACAGCATGCAGTGCATCTGTGCAGAGCACACCACGGCAGCATGAGGGATGTGGGTATGTGCTCTCCATGAATGCTCCATATCTTGCCTGCACAGCAGAATTGCATCAGTCGTTTGACTATAGTTTGTTATGTGGATCTGACCCTGCACCCACTGAAGTCCATGGCAACACTCCCATAGTTTGGGGCAGAGAGGAGTGGCCGGATTTGGGTCGAAGTGGACTCTGACACAGAATATAGCTCGAGCAGCCATCCATGAATCCAAACCGTAACCAGCCAAAGGTCTGATGAGAGGAAACCTGTAGATGACATCAAAACTGTCCCGGGGCTTATAAACAGACATCTCCACTAATCCAGGTCTCAGTCCTTCATTGGCGGAAGTCAAGGGCAGCAGGAAAAGGGCCTGGTTCAGCATTAATGACATGAGAAGTGACACAGGATAAAAACCATCCAATTGTGTGGTCCTTAGCAAAGCTGTTATCTAAAAACAGGCGGGGTGGGAGCTTGTCTCTGTTTGTAGCTTTACTCTTTTGAGCCTCTCTGGCTGTCTTGTTTGGGTGTTGCCTGACCTTCGATTTAATGAATTGGGAAAGGGGGTGTTCTGGGTGAAATCATAGAGGAAATGGAGCTGTGTAGTCTACACACACGCTATCTATTGTGTTGAGAGACACCGTGTTCAGATGAACAAAATGTCAAATGCAACGAGAGGGAATCGGCACCACTTGCTGCATTAGCTGAGCCTTCTAGCTGGCTTCCCGCAGTAACCGAATCTCAGTCATTGCTGGGACAGCTGGTTCTGTCTGGGATGTCCAGCATTCTACTGCCGGGAACGGGGCAGGAGCAGGGCAAGGGGGTTTGTTCTGGACAACACTGGGAACGTAGCTTAGCTCTGAAGCAGAATGAACATTTAACCGTGGCTTTTGGTGCAGGATGGGCTCCTTGTATCCAGCTCTCACTTCTGGGGCTCTTTCTGTGTGGAGTCCAACACGTTTCCTGTTTCCAAATTGCTCTTTGCACTCTGTCTCCGTTACTTTATTTTATTTCTAGAGATGGGAAGGGACCTCAAGAGGCCATGTAGTCCAGTCCCCTGCACTCATGGCAGGACTAAGGGCAAGTCTATGCTACCACTCAAGTCAATGTAACGTATGCTGCTCAGGAGTGTAAAAAGGCTACTCCCCTGAGTGACGCACGTTACAGAGACTTAAGTGCTGTCTACACTGCCACTGTGTTAGTGGGAGATGGCAACATGCAAAGAGGGGCCCTACAGCACCATATAGGCCAGCAAACCCTGGAAAAAATCTGGCTTCACCTCTGCGGGGTGATGGGGGTCTCAGGGCTTCAGCCCCACAGAATGAGCCTGCTGCATCTCAGGGCTTCAGCCCTGCTCCTGCAGAAGCTCAAAGCTCCATGAAGCGTCTCCTGTGGGGCTGCAGCCCTGAGACCCCCGCTCTTCAGGGTTGAAGCCTCTAGCCCCCCACATCCCACCCTACTGTGGAGCTAGACCCCCAGCAGTCACCTCCACAGACTGGAGCCCCAAGTCCCATCGACCGCGCCGGTAGTGAGGCAGAGGGGCCTCACTCTTCCTGCGTGAGTGAAGGTCCACTACCCTCCCCATGGAAGGCAGAGCCTAGGTTGCCCCACCCCCTTTACCAGAAGTACAGGGACGTGGCTGGAAGTATAAAAGGCTGGCCCTGCAGCCCAGTTGGGGCCGAACCTGCAGAGAAGGACACTCTGCCTGTTCTGCAGCAGCCTGGAGGAGACCCTACACCTGGCTGGGCCCAAGTCCCGGCTGCTGACGGGGATTGGCCTGGAGTGCCCGGCACCATGTGCCCAGAGGAGCCTGACGAGTGCCGGAGATCAGAGGTACCAGCCCGAGTGGAGGCAGGAAGTAGCCCAGAGGCCCCCATTATGCAGCCAGCTGCAAAGCCAGGAGCAGCTGAGATCTGCCTGCTGTAAGTCACATTAGACCACAATAGATTTCTGCCTCTCCTTCTCCTGCCTGCCGTATCCGTGTCCATTTGCCTTGCCTTGCTTTATCGATTTTTGTCACATCACCTGCCCTCTAATCTCTGTTTCTTGAAATGAAGGTATTTCCCCACCAGGCTTTGCCCACCATATGAGTCTCTCAGGCCGATCCTGCAAGGAGTTCTTTGTGGGAGACAGTGTGTGTGTGTTGGGGGGTTACCAATGAAATCAGGGGGAGCATTACACAAGCGCAAGGTTTCATTCGCATGAATCTGATTGTGAAGTGAGTTCTGGCTTCCTGGACAAAGTATAAAGGTACATAGGCATGTAAGGAGTTACTGGGTTCCTGCTGGTGATCTGGGAGGAGTTCTAAGGAAAGGGTTAACAAGGAATACTGTGCTACCAGAGCGAAACAGGTGACATCTTCTCTCCTCCCGGATGGCTGGAGTTGGAAAGGCTCATGTGGTTGTTAGCTGGGACTCTGAGTAGATCTGTTTGTGTTTGGACATAAAGCAAGCCCCAAAGAGAAGGATAGGAATTGACCTGTGGTTGGGACTTCATTTGGTGCATCTGCTCATCGGGTTATAACTCCTTGGCCATTTCTCTGACCGAAGCAAAGGCTCTCGTGAGAATTGGGAGATGTAGAAAACTAGTTCAGAAGTCAGAAAGGAGCACAGTTTGTGTCTTTTGTGTATATTTTTAAAGGTAGATTTGAGGAGCATACATTTGCTATTCCTTTAAGCTGATTACAATCATTCGAAAAGAGTGAAAATTCATCCCGCCCATACAGGTTCCGTCCGACTTTTGAGTCAGTATTTCAATATGACGACTTCAAATAATAGTTTTCTGTTTCTACTGAATTGTTCCTGTTTGACCATGGTGCTTCTATAGGAATACCACAATGAAATGTCCTTGGTGGTGGTTATACTGGGTAAAATGGTGGGCAAATCTGCACACTGAAAACATCTGCTATCCTCTCCTTGCTTCCCCTAGCAAGCCACCATCAGCATTGCAAAGCTGCTCCAACCCCACAGCTGGGAACCCCAGGCTGGCATAGAATTGACACAGCTGGCTCCATTCCGTTCTTCTCCTCCCCCCTCCCAGGACAGGGGCCATGTCAGGGTTAGTCAGGGCACGTGGCAGAATCGCCTTAGAGTGCACTGATTTCCCTGTTTCTCTACTGCCTCTGTGCCAGCTGCCCTGGGGATCTGGGACACGCAAAGTTGGACAAAAGCCACTTCGCAAACCCCACCCCCTCGCCTGGATCTTTGCCAAATGCAGCTCTGCTTCTCCTGCTGGCCCGTGCCTCAATCCCCACTTACCCCATTGTTTTGGTTCCTCTCCGTTCTCTTGTAATGTCTGCAGTGCACTTTTCCACATTCACCCTGCCTCCCATTCTACCAGTCTCCTCTGATGCCTCCTGCCTGTTCTCGGGTTGTTCTTAGACAACACACTTCCAGAAACCATTGCAAACTGGTACCAATCCAGCCCAGAACTTGGCCAGTGCCCCAATCTTCAAATCCCTCAGCTCTCCTGGGAAAGGGCTGCCAACTGTGCCCATTATAGGGCGGGTTTGGCATACGAGCAGATGGCCATGCCTGCAGGACAGGAACACCTGATCCTGACCTGGATCCAAATATGCAGAGATTAAAGGCAGGTGTGTTACCTGTTGTGCCACCTAGCCAGTTGGAGCTTATTTAGCAAGCATTTGCTGAAGAAACAGAAGTTTCTGCTCCCCTGTGGCAGGTCTTTGGCACAAGAACAAAGCAATCCTTCTTAGCTGGCTTTCCTTTCCCCAAAGGAAAAAGGATGGAAGTGATGTTTAGGTAACATTTGGGTTTTGTACGTGCACTGGATGAGAGTACAATTAATATCCGGACTCTGTCAAAGAGGCAGTTGTTGCTTTAGCTTATAAATCACTGGATAGGTAGAGAACGGTCATCTATTAATGTGGCATTTGCAAATGACTGCTTATTGTTTGCGTCTGGTGGTGTAATTCTATCTGGCCTGAACGTTCCATACAGATTGCATACCTCTGTGATTATGTATTTGTCTCTACGAGGCTGCCAAATACATACAGTTCAGCATGTGCAATCTAACCTTTACCGCAGGCAATACAATTGTTTTTTTTCTAATCCACTCCCAGAGTTGGCATGCCCAATAATAGTGCATGGTGTCCCTAGCCTCTGTTTGTCAGAGGCTGGGAATGGGCGACAGGGCATGGATCACTTGATGAGTCCCCTGTTCTGTTCATTACCTCTGGGGCACCTGGCATAGACCATTGTCAGAAGACAGAATACTGGGCTAGATGGACCTTTGGACTGACCCATTATGGCCACTCTTATGTCCTTATGTGGATGCTACATGGACTATAGTATATATCACAGAAGCACTGAAATCTGCTGATCACATAGTGCTAACTTGTTGTCACTTACAATACCCTTCAACATAAAAAGGCCAGTCCTGCAAATCTTTCCTCCCATAGGTAGACCCATTGAAGCCAATGGAACTCATCTTGTGATCAAAGACTTACAAGATCACGCTGTGATCCTGTCTCAGAAAGAGCTTACACAATGGAACCAATACAAACCAAATGAAACCAAGCTATTTGCTAGCAATGACTCTCCCTACACCTTCTTATCAATAGAAGAAGCAGTTGCTTCAGGGCGTGACCTAGAACTGAAGACATGCACACTACATAACGGATTTCTGATTTCTTTATGAAGGTGGCATAACCATACTACCTAGTGAGAAAGGGAAACCCATCCAAATGTACCCTAACAATCCTGCCTAGATTACATTCTGCTGATGAGTAAGGCCAGGATTTGTGTCATGGATATTTGTAGTAAAAGTCATGGACAGGCCATGGGCATTCCCAGCCTTTTGCAAGCAGAGGCTAGGGACACCATCTTTCTCGGAAGCACTATTACTGGGCATGCCACCTCTGGGAGTGGATTAGAAAAAAAACAATTGTATCGCCTGCGGTAAAGGTTAGATTGCACATGCTGAACTGTATGTATTTGGCAGCCTCGTAGAGACAAATTCACCAGAGCTGTGACCCGTCCCTGACTTTTACTAAAACCATCCCTGACAAAATGGGGAGGAAGAGGGTGTGTCCCCCGCCACCTGCAGGGGCAGCTGGGGAGCTGCGGGGTGGTGGTGGGGAGCTGGGAAGGGCTGGGGGACAGCTGGGTGCTGTGGGGGGTGGGGGACAGCTGGGCTGCCGCAGGGCCCCTAGAGGTCGCAGAAAGTCCCAGAATCCCCTTAGCATTTGAGTTTCACAGCCTGTACTATATTTATCTTCACAAGACCCCGGTGAGGCAGGGAAGTGCTATTATCCCCTTTGTACAGACGAGAGAACCGAATCTAAGGGTAACATTTTCAAAAATGGCTCCACTGCCAGAGGACTTTACATCCTACTTGATTTCAGGGTCTTAGGGTCAGCTCTTAAGGGTATTTTGGCACCTAAATATAACCAGAGGAGCCTAGTGGGATTTTCACTAAAGGGTGTTAGGTGCATAGGGGCTTTTGAAAATAGCACTAGATGCTTATCTGTCTCTATAGGCTACTGACTGCCTTTTAAAATGCATCTCGAAAGCACTTTTGAAAATGAGACTTGGCCTTCTAAGTCACTTACACACTTTTCAAAATGATGCTCTATGTAACTTGCAGAAGGTTGAACAGTCTAGAGAAGAGAATGGAGCCCAAGACTCCCACATCCCAGGCTACCACGCTGGGCCATCCTCCTCTCTCGGCAGTTGAGCATGTCAATATAGATATTTATTACAAAACTTCTGGAAACGTTAAGTATTCCAATAACATTGTTTCCTCGCATCATATATGAGGAACTGCTATTACTAAGGGCTGGGCTACACTGCGGGGTGGGGGTGGGTTTCGAACTAAGATATGCAATTTCAGCTACGTGAATAAGTCGAAGTATCTTAGTTCGACTTACCTGGCCGTCCTCATGGAAGCAGGTCGAGGAGGGCCGCTCCCCCGCCGACTCCGCTTACTCCTCTTGCCGAGGTGGAGTACAGGCGCGATGCAGGGATCAATTTATTGCGTCTAGATGAGGCACGATAAATCAATCTCCGATATATCGAGCGGTACCTGCCAATCCGACGGGTAGTGTAGCCATACCCTAACTCTCTGCTTTGGACTACGATTACTTATGAGAATTTAAGGAAAAAAACGTGGTGCATTTTTAGGGCCAAATGTAATTTTTATGATGTCTCTTTCCTATGATGTTTCCCTTCAGAGGCTTATTTGTTCTCCATAATGTTTTAAAAAGGAGCCTCTCTTTAAACAAAGATTCCAACTTTGGGGAAGTCCAGAATCAAATGCAGACATAAACATCTAAACTGATCGCTCCTTCTCTAAGAGCCAATAGCCAGAATACTCCTAAACTTTGGGGATGTTCAGCTCCGGATCCTACATTGACATCTTGGACCAATGTGTCAAGTTCCAAAATTGCTGCTGTGTTGTAACTAGATACAGGATGTAATCGTCACTGACTCACTATGGTCCAGTGCCTTAGCTATGACCAAGCTGGGCTCACTGCTGCTCAGGAAGGGGCAGCAAAGGAACGATGCCCCATCCAGGCTGGTCACCCCGGTGCACATTAGCACAACCTGAAGGCTGCTACCAAGAAGGAGCTGGCCCCCAGGGATTGCTGAGGTAGCTGGGGATTGGCCAAGCCCACTTTTCCCTGGCTACATCTGGAGCTGTGATGGAGATGGCAGGAGAGCTGCTATGGTGGTTGTGTGTCCCTATTTCACAAGGCAAAGTCGGGAGAGGAACACAGGCCTTCGTCTTCTGCTGTGTTATGAAACAGAGAATAATTTCACATGCTTGCATTTCTGCTTCTGTTTTTCATATGGTCATTGAAAGAGGCTGTCTCTTGGCCACCATATTTGATATTCTTCATCTCTTGCAAAAAACCGCCAGAATTCTTCCCTTGTGCCTTTCACATCTGCATTTTTCTTGCACCCAAAGTACATATCTACAGCTAATCCATGCAGTAGATTCACAGGGAAAGGAGGCACATGAGCTCACAAATTTTGTTTTTTTAAAAAAGACAGAGCAGTTTAAGTGTTACTAACAGGGTAGGGGAAATGTACAAACCTCAAAATTTGTTAGGTGAATTTTATGGCATGAATTAAACATTTGAGTTATTTCGATTGTTTTATGACACATTCAATTATCCTGCCCTCTGTGAAATTTTTGCAAATTCAAGTGAGCTAGTAATGATCGTTTAAGTAATACTAAAGCAGGGTGTAATGGCTCACATGCCCTATATGCTACTTAGCATGACTGCGGTTAGTTTTGCTTTGCTGTGTGTCGGTAAGTATCGGAAACCAGTGATAAATCTTTCTTACCGCCGCTAAGTGGGTGAGACAGAGCTGGGCCAAGTGTTGTGCAAACAGCACATGTGAATTTGTTATTCACAGCGTGAAAGGACATCGATGGATCCTTTAGGATCTCAAGTATCCTGTGATCCATCTTACAATGACGACAGAATAATTTCTCTGCCATTAACAGAAATTTTAATATCTTAAGAACAGGTTTAAATTTGGACATACTGTACAATCCTGAAATTCATACTCGCTCCCACCCGCAGAGACAAGGGGAGTTTTGGTTGAGTAACAGCTACAAGCCACTCAATCTTTACTCATGGGAGTAGCCTCACTGCATACAGAATCAAGCCTCTCTGCTCCTAGGAACTTCAGTTCTCCCACGTACTGCTGTGTGCTTATGGATAGTCCCAAATTCTGCCCTGTGGTATGTCCACGCAACTCCTATTAATACCAGCCAGGGACTTGAAGTCAATGAGTAGCATGCATGCATGTTTCCAGTGCAGTCAGGCCCTAGTGAACCATTAGCATTAAGAGGATGCTTTGTATAAACTGACATGAAAATCTCATTTCCATTGCTAGATTTTATGACAATGAAATACGCAGCTTACTGCAGTACTTTAAAACTGTCATCTGCAGGCTAGATCTTCCAAACAGCTCGACAAAGCAGAAAATCTCCCCACTAGTGTCACCAAGGGAGCTTTTGGGCGAGGAGCGTCTTTCAAAAATCCACCTGAGCTTTTCTGAAAAATATTTCCTTCCATCCCGGGCTGTATTTGCTCCATGAGCGAGTGCTGAATTTGGCCTTCTTTTATTTCACTGTATAAATACATGCCTTACAAATGACGGTTACATAATACATTTTGGTTACATGAGTTTAAACCTTAACATTTTTCACTGAACTCTGGATAATTGCTGAATAATATTCCAGTATTATCATAGCTCACACTCAAAGGGTCTAATTATTTTTTTGGTGTCCAAGGAAAGGAAAAGAAGTGCCCAGCTAATAGACAACATGTAATCCATCTGTGTTTGTTTTAGTGCATCCTGGATTTGTGGAAGATACTGACAAGAGATGTTGCCTGGGGTACATTGACCTTTGTGCACAGAAAGAAGTTACAGCTCACCAGACTAATAATGTAAAACAAGAGAGCAGCTTGTCTTTAGATTATGACCCGGTCAGTTAAAGCATGTGGGAAAAATGTGTTCAGATAAAGGCTACAAAATTGTTAACACTTTTAATTATGTTTAGATTACAGACCATTATACCGCTAGCAGAGCCTATGTTATTGAAAATCTTATCAGCTGCCATTCAGTGAATGGCCTAGCTAATAATGCACTTGGTGGAGTCTCTTCATGTATTCATTCATGGTGTTTGTCCATCCATGCATCCCTAGGAGTATTCTTTTGAAGCATCAGTTTGAGCTTAATCCTGACCAACAATAGCTGTTTTATTCAAGTTATTCTTTATCACACCGTGCTTAAAGAAATGATTTCCTTGCGATAATTTTCAGAGCCGGTGTACGCAGAAGAAAAGTGAGGTGTGTTTTTTTTTAAATAGTCATTCTGGGTTCCATCGATTCAGCAGTTACATTTTTTAAAAGCAGCTAAAATTGCAGTGATGTGGAATATTCTTACAATATCACTGGGTTTTTTTAAGTTTTTAAACAAATCTTTTGTGTGAAGGCAACAAAGGGAGATTGGGAAAGTATACGTAATTTGAATGTGCTCTCAACATCAGGTGAGAGAAACTACGCACTTAGTGTACACTTAGTGTAAAGCTATTGAAATTAAAGGAGAAAGTGCAAGATGTTCATTTCTTGTGTATAGGTGATTGCTATTTTATTCAAGTGAACAATGGCTAATATTGCAAAACATCAAGGCTAACCAGAGAGGGATGTGTAATGAAACACTTAACACATCCAGGTCTAACCATAATACCCTATGGAATTCAATTAACTTGGTATCTACAAAGTTTGAGTCAGAGGTTTGGTTTGGTACCCAGAGAAACCATCTGGGAGAAAAAATCCCTGCCTGGGGCAGCAGCAAGTTTTTTGTTTTGCTTGCATTACCATTCAGCATTCCTGCCCACTGTATGGAGAGGACTAAATCCCAGCGATTTGAGAAGGGGAGACCAAGATGGCATGAAAAGGAACTAGGAGAATAGAGAGGGAATCTTGCAACTGTGCTGTGGACGCTTGTGAGAACTCTCCATAGCTACAAGAAAAAGACCAGCTGTGCACAGATAGAGCTGTATATGCCTGGCAAATGCTTATTTGATATCTTTTTGTTACCTCACTTCACCCAGATTCTTTGGGAGAGGGTTGGGGTGGGGAGAGTCCACCCCAGATACTGTGCAAAACAAGCAGCGCCCACCAAATAGTCATCTGGTTATGAAATTACTTCTAGAACTAGTTAGAAAATGTTTTCTCCTTTCCCCAGGGATTTTTTTTTTTTTTTTACTTTTTATACCCCCAGCCCCTCCCACAACTATGTGAAAACTGGAGATGTTCAAGGAAAGTAGACACTTTCCACCAAAAAATATATATTGAGTCAAAAATTTAGCTTTTCATTGGGGGGAAAGTTTCATTGCAAAATTTTGGACCAGCCTTGGCTATTTTCCAGTAGGCATGGTGCCTCTTTTTAACATTGTCCAACACTTTATTTCTGGCCATTCAAGGAAATGGCACCTTCAACTGACTTTTTTTCTTCTTGTGGAGGCTGTATGCAGAAATTGGGAGGCAGAATGGATGAACTGAAGTAACAGTGAAGTACCAGGGCAGCATAACGCTGTCTGGAAATAAATGCAAGCACATGCATACATACATGCACACATATACACACACATGATCCTTGCTCTTGATGATCACACCTCTAGCAATCTACTCCATATTTAACTTGCATCATAAGCACACAACCAGGTGTCTGGAGAATGGCTTAGTCCGGCACAAAAATTGGCCAGTGTATGTCTCCTAAGAACATCAGAATGGCCATACTTGATCAGACCCAATGATCCACAGATCTAATATCTTGTCTTCTGACAGTGGCTGATGTTAGACACTCCAGAGGGAATGAACAGAACTGAGAAATTATCAAGTGATCCATTCTCTGTCTGGTCCCCAGCTTCTCACAGTCAAAAGCTTAGGGATGCATAGAGCATGGGGTTGCATCCCTGACCATCTTGGCCAATAGCCTCTGAAGACCTATCCTCTGGGAATGTATCTAATTCTTTTTTGAACCCAGTTATGCCTTTGGCCTTCAACATCCTCTGGCAATGAGTTCCACAGGTTGACTGCGCATTGTGTGAAGAAGGACTTCTTATGTTTGTTTTAAATCTGCTGCCTATTAATTTCATTGGGTGCCCCTCGTGCTTGTATTATGTGAACAGGTAAATAACACTTCCCTATTTTCTTTTTCTACCCCATTCATGATTTCATAGACCTCTATCCTATTCCTCCTCCCCACCTGTCTCGTTTCTAAGTTGAAAAGTCCCAATCTCTTTAATCTCTACTCGTATGGAAGTTGTTCCCTAGCCCTAATCATATTTGTTGCCCTTTTCTGTCCTTTTTCAAATTCTAATATATCGTTTTTGAGATGAGATGACCAGAACTGCACGTAAGATTCAAGGTGTGGGCGTACCAGGGATTTATATAGTGATATGATGATATTTTCTGTCTTATTATCTATCCCTTTTCTAATGGTTCCTAACATTCTATTAGCTTTTTTGACTCCTGCTGCACATCGAGCAGATATTTTCAGAGAACTACCCACAATGACTCCAAGAGCTTTTTTGAGTGGTAACAGCTAATTTAGACTCCCGTCATTTTGTAAGTGGTGTTGGGATTATGTTTTCCAATGGGCATTACTTTGCACTTATCAACACTGAATTTCATCTGCCATTTTATTGCCCAGTCACCCAGTTTAGTGAGATCCCTTTGTAACTCGTAGTCCTATTTGGACTTAACGCTCTTGAGTAATATTATGTCGCCTGGATTATGTGTGTCTTACCTCAATACAAATGCTTCACATACCACATTTCCTTGAGGTGGACACGTCCATGCATCTGATTTGGCTCAGCTGTGGGCCACAGCCTTATTTAACTGTTTAAACATTAATATCTGTAAAGTGACAGAGCTCAATAGCCCTACAACAAATACCTAGCAGTATTCCAGTCCAACCCCCAATCACTGGCCATATAGACCCCACTGTATAAAGATGGCCCAACCCCTCCAATCTAAGTCACTAGGCGCAGGCAATTTTTGCAGCATCAAGCCTCTACAGCGTTCTTTTGTTTGCTACAGAACTATAGCTTATAGATGGGTCTAAGGTTGGCTTGCCTGGAAATGGGTATCTTCAGTGGAGTTACTATCTTCAGTGGAGTTAACGCCTCCTTATAGCAGCTCTGCATGTTTCTTGATGGGCCTAGTTATGATTGAGGTCAGAGTGCTCATTACCATGCAGAATTGTGCCCAGTGCCCTTTTCAACTCCTGACTCAACCATAATTCTGATTGGCATCATTAGAGCCAATGGGAATTTTGCCTTTGTAAGGAGATCAGGGCAAAGCCCCCCAGTGTTATGGATGGGGAAAATTTCTGAATTTTTTTTTCATAGCCCATTCTTGTAAGGTCTTTATCAGAGAATATTCTCTCTTTCCTTTGTGAGCATAAAAGATTAATAGAAATGTGTGGTGGAGGAGTACAAATTGTTTTCCAATGACAATTAATCCACTGGGGCACTTAATCTTGTAGATTACACATGCACAGTTAATCATGTGGATTACATATATACAGATATTTATTGAATAACGTAATTGGAAAAGTTTTATCGGAGTGTGGCTATTGAATTGACCTTCTACTGCAAATACTGGGCCAAGTTTGTCTCCTGAAGTAAGATCTCTTCTAGGATTAATGAATCCCATGGTCTTATTGAGCAGATTGTCTTCAGCCTTTATGCAGTTAACTAGAACATGAAATAGTGACAAATAGATTCTTCTCTCTGAAATACAATTAATTCTGTTTCATTTTCTCTTATCTTTGTATAGATTTATTTGTCTGAAAGGGAAGAACCGCTGGAGAGAGAAAAGACATGGAATGTGGGGAGAAAATTATTCTCAACATGAGAATATTTGGTGGAAAATATTGTTCCATAGGTAAGAGGGTAAATCCACATTGCTTCAATAATCTTTCCCTCCCTCAACCAAATCTGTACTTTCAAGAAAAAATCTTTTAAAAATGGATACTTTTCTGGTCTCATTTCACCCATGGTGAAAGGACTGTCATTTTCATGTTACCAGAGCTGGGTTGAATTCCATTTTTTTTATGAGGAATATGATCAGTTTACCACGTCTTCAAACACATTCTTTATTTGCAGAATAATTTTAGTAAGAACACTTGTGCATGATCAGGTTGTTGTGAGTATTTTTCAAAATGTGACCAGACTGTTTTCAGTTGGTCACAGGTTATATTTCTTTTCTGAGTGGAGCCCCACCGTCCCTCTTCAGAAAAACAATCAAGCTTAACTTTGACTTCAATGGGACTTAAAAACATACCTCTTAAGTGTTTCCCAAATAGGACTGGATTTAAGCGCATGCTATAATGTTTTTCTGAACTGGGGCCTGGATAAGCATAAGTCTTAAAATTAGAGCCCTGATTCTGAAAATATGTAGCTTTACTCACGTATCTAGTGCCACTTAGTACAGTCAACGAGGAGTCTTGTGGCACCTTAAGGACTAACAAATTTATTAGAGCATAAACTTTCGTGGTCTGAAGAAGTGGGACATAGCCCACGAAAGCTTATGCTGTAATTCATTAGTCCTTAAGATGCCACAAGACTCCTCATTGTTTTTGCTGAAACAGACTAACACAGCTACTCCTCTGAAACTTAGAACAATGGGACTTCTGACATGAGCAGAATTAAATATATGAATAAGTGTTTGTGGGAACAAGGCTTAGAATTTCAAGTGCCCTACTCAAATTTTATAAATGTAAACCTTGCCTTTCATTAGTATTCCCCCATGTTCACTTAAAAGACCGTGCTTCTGTGAAATTAATAGCAGGAACATTTGTATGTAATATATTCAGAAAACCACACAGTTGAGAAATAGACTCATTTAAAAGCTAGAATAAGTATTCACAGGAAAACATTATAAAGCTGGGTGAATACCGGCAGACTAATTCTGATTCAACACATTTGTAATAAAAAACTATTTTGGGAGGCAGGAGGAATAGTGTTTTTTTGGATAAGGTATTAGATATGGAGACTATTTATTTATTGCTTTCAGCATGTTGATTTCTATTTAATACCCACAATGCTTAATGAAATTAGTTATGCTGCTAGCAGGTATAGTAACAACTGATTAAGATATTTCTGCAATATTTCTCTTCAGTTGCATAACTAAGTCATAAATATTTACATTGTAGTTATCAGTAAAATATATTTTTCTGAAAATACCAATAACAACTCAATCCCTTAATTAAGAAATAAAACAGCTGTTTGATGGCACTTACAGAAACATTTCCCTTTGACAGATAACTTGAAGAGCAGAGAATTTACTTTAGGTGCTTTTAAATAATTCTCAAATATTTTGGAAAGCAGTTTTGTATAAGAATCTTCTATGAATGCAAATCAGCACTCGCAGTAGTTTTTTTCCGAGGTTATAAATGTTGTTGTTTGTTCTCATGGTCTCAGACTTGTCACTGATTATAATAATGAATGACTTAATATTAGGAGTAACCTTTTAAAATATGTATTGTGGCAGCATCTAGAGGCCTCATTGTCTTAGGTGCTGTAAAAGCACATTTAAGATTAGCAGCCGTGTTAGTCTGTATCCGTAAATAAGGTGAGGGAGACTTTGTAGCACCTTAGAGACTAACCAGTTTATTTCAGCATAAGCTTTTGTGGGCTGTCATCAGATGCATAGAGTGGAACAGAAGTAAGATGCATTTATACACACAGAAGGGGGGGGAAGGTTGTACATTAGCATACCAATTCTAAGAGGTTGTTTAATTTCTCCTGCCATTATCAGCAGGAGAAAAAAGTACCTTTTGAAATGGATATCTGTGTCTGACAGGAGAGATACAACTATTGAAGGTAAATTAACTAGGGAAATTAAATCAATTAGTGTAATGAGCGAACCATTCGCAAGTTATATTTAGTCCTTGGTTAATTGTGTCCAATTTGAAAATTAATTCCAGTTCCTCAGTTTCTTCATTGGAGTCTGTTTTGGAAGCTTTTCTGTTTCAGAACTGAAACCATCAAGTCTTTAATGGAATGGCCAGGGAGATTGAAGTGTTCTCCTACTGGTTTTTGAATGTTATGATTCCTGACGTCAGATTTGTGTCCATTTATTCTTTTGCGAGGAGATTGGCTGGGTTGGCCAATGTACATAGCAGAGGGGCATTGCTGGCACATGATGGCATATATCACATTGGTCGATGTGCAGGTGAATGAGCCACCGATGGTGTGGCTGATGTGATTAGGTCCTATGATGGTGTCAGTTGAATGGATATGAGGACGGAGTTGGCAGCCGGTTTTGTTACAAGGATAGGTACCTCGGTTAGTATGTTTGTTGTGTGGTGTGCGGTTGCTGGTGAGTATTTGCTTCAGGTTCTGTAAGTGAGGGCTGGTCTGTCTCCCAAGATCTGTGAGAGTGAGGGATCATCTTTCAGGATAGGTTGTAGGTCTTTGATGATGCGTTGGAGAGGCTTAAGTCGGGGGCTGAAGGTGACAGCTAATGGTGTTCTGTTTTTGTGTTTGTTGGGCCTGTCCTGTAGTAGGTGGCTTCTGGGTACTTAAAAACACATTGTAACATTTATGGTAGGTCATTTTATAGAACTTTTCACTAAATACTATATCCTTTATTATATCTGCTTGGTACCTGTCAAGAGTTGGAATGGTCAATTAACTGACCATTGTACCTATAACATTTCTAATTGCTGCTCGTATAAACCCTGGAAACCACTTAGTAATTCTTTAACATAGTTAATGACCAGTTTCTTAGCTGAGAGCTCAGAGCAAAGCAGGTTAAACTCTTCTGAACTGATTGTTAATCCCAAACCAAGAGATGAGTGCTACCATGAACTTCACTCTGCAATTAAAAAATGCAGTGAGATTGGGAATAATGGGAAAATATGATACTTCCATAATTGCCCAGGTTTAGTAGTTTGAAAACAAGCAGACTCCAAGGCAAAGTTAGAGAGTTAGAAATTCTAAGTGAATTCTGGTTGACATTTCTTCTCAGAGACGTCCACCAGGGACATTCCTACAGTAACACTAATAATCTTTTTCTACTGCAAGGCAAACTTACATATGCTACTTACGTTTTTACATGTGTAAGTTTAAAAGCTAGGCCCTCAGCTAGTGTAAACTGGCTGAGATTCTTCGGTCTTCTCCCAGGAAGTTTTGCTTGGGCTAGGTTTTTTAAAAAATGGTGGACATGAGGGTAAGGCAGACTTGTTCTTGTGACTATCAATTTGGATCAGGCTCATCATGGGTGGAAGCCATGAATGAGTCTTTATAATAAGTTGGTTGGAAATTTTCTATCCAAATTGTGGATGAAAAATTGAGCTTTTGATTAAACAGCATTTTTTCGTGAAAACTACCTCCTTTCTGTGGAAAACTTTGATTTTTTTCTTTTCTAAAAATCCTGAAAACTGAAATATTTCCATTCAAAATGGCATTGCCATGCATCACGGGAGTTGTAATTCAGGTGCCTAATACCATAGAACCTTAAAGTTACAAACACTAGAGTTAGCCACACACACACCTCATTTGGAACCAGAAGTATCTACAATACTGTGTTAAATGTAAACTTAAACAAAATAAAGGGAAAGTTTAAAAAACAAAAGATTTGACATGGTAAGGAAACAGTTTCTGTGCTTGTTTCATTTAAATTAAGATGATTAAAAGCAGCATCTTTTTTCTGTATAGTAAAGCTTCAACACCGTATTCAGTCAATGTTCAGCTGCACATTTTTGAAAGAACCACCCTAGCGTTTTTGTTCAGTTACGAACAACCTCCCAGTCCTGATGTGTTCATAACGCTGAGGTTCTACTGTAGTCGGATTTTCCTCTAAGACTCAGGATCTCTTGGCCGGACAGTTCCCAGGACTCATCATGGCAGCGTTCTCCTTTGACCTAACCTCCTCTCACTAGTTTTGGACCAAAATATTTGGATTCCAAAATTTGCTGAAAAGTTGATTTTTTTTAAACCTATCTATTTTCTGATGATCTCTAGATTTAATGTTGCAAGGATTTCTGCTCAGCAGTTCTTTGGGTGTTGAAGAGAGCATACTGCCTAGAGCAACTTCTCCCAGGCTCAACCTAATATACCCCTTCAAAACCAAAGAGCCTCATCTACATGATGGCAGGTTTTAGGGGGGTTACCTTGTTAGTCTGTATCAGCAAAAAGAACGAGGAGCACGTGTGGCACCTTAGAGACTAACAAATTTATTTGGGCATAAGCTTTCATGGGCTAAGACCCACTTCATCAGATGCATGGAGTGGAAAATACAGTAGGAAGATATATATCTATATCTACATATGTACGCACACATACATAGTAGATGAAAAAATGGGAGTTGCCTTACCAGTTCTAACGAGATAATTCAATTAAAGTGGGCTGTTATCAACAGGAGGAAAAATCACTTTTGTAGTGATAGTCAGGGTGGCCCATTTCAAACAGTTGACAAGAAGGTGTGAGTAACAGTAGGGGGGAAATTAGCATGGGGAAATTAGGTTTTAGTTTTTGTAGTGACCCATCCACTCCCAGTCTTTATTCAGGCCTAATTTCATGGTGTCCAGTTTGCAAAGTAATTCCAGTTCTGCAGTTTCTCATTGGAGTCTATTTTTGAAGCTTTTTTGTTGAAGAATTGCCACTTTTAAGTCTGTTATTGAGTGTCCAGGGAGGTTGAAGTGTTCTGGTTTTTTAATGTTACAATTCTTGACATCTGATTTGTGTCCATTTATTCTTTTGTGTAGAGACTGTCTACTTTGGCCAATGTACATGGCAGAGGGGCATTGCTGGCACATGATAGCTTATATCACATTGGTAGATGTAGAGGTGAATAAGCCTCTGATGGTGTGGCTGATGTGGTTAAGTCCTATGAAGATGTCTCTTGAATAGATATGTGGACAGAGTTGGCAATGCGGTTTGTTGTAGGGATAGGTTCCTGGATTACAGTTTTTTGTCATGTGGTGTGTAGTTGCTGGTGAGTATTTGCTTCAGATTGGGGGGCTGTCTGTAAGCCAGGACTGGCCTGTCTTCCAAGGTCTGTGAGAGTGAGGGATTGTCCTTCAGAGTAGTTGCTAATCTGGAAAGTCTTTCCTGGGCACACAGGTTCAATGGGGAGCAGAGCATGTTGGCTCCAGACACCCTTTCTACCGTTTGTTCCTCTCATTTATTCCCCCATGCTGTTTGACGTAAACAAAAAAGAATCTAGACTAAGAGGCAATATATCTTTGAGTGTATTTTGTTTTTACTTGCAGTTATATCAAACTTTATTTGCTCTTTTGGATTTATGTTAGCCTAAATTTAATTTTCCATTACTCATCTGACAAATGAATTTACATGGTCTAGATATCTATTAAGGAAAAGATTTTAATGTCAACGCTTAAGCAGAGTGCTTAGTTTGATTAGGAGCAATTTCCCCCCACCCCCAACTGCTTTACTTTGGGCTATTAGACATAGTTGTACCATAGCCAAAGGCTTCCATGCACCATCAGGAATTTACTTGGTACATTAGTTCACTCCTCCCTGTGGGATTACCTTTCTCCTACAATCTAGCCTGGAGAGAAACTTATTACTAAAATGACCTTGGTATTCTGTATATTTCCTTAATTTATGCTTCTTGGGTTCTTTTGGAATTCAACTCCAGTGAGTTGTGTCCAAAACTGGGAGCAAAACTTTATAGCCACGAAGTTTTTGCATTAAAAAAAATCACAGTGTACAGAGTTAGCAATTTAAGCAATTACTGGGTGTGCGCTATGATTACAGACAAGAAATTGGTGATCAACTCACTTTGTGTACACAGATCTTTATTACTTTGTTGGTGAGGGGTGATACTATGGAAAGATCGGCATTTTTTAAGCTTTGGAAATGAATTTGCAATCATGGTTGATCAAAACATCTGAAAAGTGCTGGATACACACATATATATAATATTATTGACCAGTTAAAAAAAAGTCAGTGCAGTCATCGGGCTTTATTAGTCGATAAACTATCTTTCTCCAGAGTATACTGTGGTTGTTATGGAATCACAGACAACTATCAAAGCAGAGCTTTTTAATGCTAGGGTTAAAATCCCAGACTCATTGCAGTCAATGGCAAAATACCTATTGTCTTCGCTATAGGTATGTGATTCAAAAGTCACGCTGGTTATTATAGTGGAACTTCACTAATGGTACTAGTGTGTGGGAGTCTTCAATGGAATTTGGTTTGGGCCCAGGAGGATGCAAAAATGTTTACAAATTAACAAGTGAGGAGCTGGCCAATGGGAGATGCAGGGGCAGCGCTTGCGGGCACAGGCAGCACACGGAGACCTGCTGTCACCCTCCTACACCCAGGGCTGCAGAGACATGCCAGCAGCCAGCCACTTCTGGGAGGAGCATGGGACCAGGACAGGCAGGCAGCCTTAGTCGTTCTGATTTTGTCCGTGCAGGCTTATGCTCTTCCTTTGTACTCATCCTTCTCAATTTGTCCTTATTTCCACTTTTTGAAGGATTTCTTTTTGATTTTCAGGTCATTACAGAGCTCCTGAGGGAGCCATATTGGCCTCTTGATATTCTTCGTATCTTCTCTTTGCATCAGGATAGTTTGCCATTCTGCCTTTAATATTGTCTTTAGGAAACTCCCAGCTCTCCTGAACTCCATTTTCCCTTTGATTTTCTTCCCATGGGAACTCACCTGCTGGTCCTGAGTCTGTTAAAGTTTGCGGTTTTGAAGTCCATTGTCCTTATTCTGCTGCTCTCCCTCCTTGCTTTCCCGAAAATCACGAATCGTCATTTCATGATCACTTTCGCTCAAATTGCCTTCAACCTCCAGCTTCGCAACCAATTCCTCCCTGTTAGTCAGAATCAAGTCTAAAATGGCTGTCTCCCTGGTTGCTTTCTCCACCATCTCAAAACAAGACGTTGTCCGCAATATATTTAAATAAACTTATTGAACATTTTGTGTTTTGCTGTATTACTTTTCCAACAGATATCTGGGCATTTCAAGATCTCCATTACTACCAGGTTTTGTGGGTTTTGGATACTTCTGTTATTTGTTCTAGAAATGCCTCTTTCACCTCCTCTGCCTGAAAGAGTGTTTTTTTTCTGCCACAAAATGAAGTGCTAACATATGTGGAAGGTTACAATCATAAATAATGTTGAAAAAATCAAATGCAATTCATAACTGGACACCGACATATTCCCCACACTGTCACACCTTGAAAATGACTCTTCTATCTCTGGGAAGCCACTGCAGTCATTGGTTGACAGGTTGGATGTGCTCACAGTAGCCCATATTGCTGAGGAGGGATTGGCTGCTATATTTGACACAACAGTCTATGGCATTGTGGATCTTCTGTGGTCTTGACCTTTAGCCAGACATTTAGATTGCTGAGCTTGGTTTGCCAGTGTGTGTTGAGGGGGAAATATGTGCCCATACAGATAGAAAATACGTGTTTGATATTGTGTACATTTTGAATGATCAAATGTGAACACATACATGTGTATATGCCTTTACTAGTCCTCCACCTTTGGAAAATGTGGCCATGAATGTCTGTGGCATGCAATGACCGTCAATAATTTTATTTTACTTTTTGCACTGGGAAGGAATTTTATATTCATGTCATACATTCTCATTCACTGCACTGATTACATAAGCTTCCCCTATAACGTAGAGAACTTCTTCTGCTCTCCCCAACTCTGTCACTGCAATGCCATGTAGTTTATAGCTGATAGTCTGCTATCAGCAAGAGGTAGCAGCTTGGGGTTTCAGTGTGTTGCTGAGGACTGAATGACAAGACAACAAGAAGACAAAGTGTGCACTTAGGGGAAAAATGGAGATAATTTAACCTCCAGATTTATCTTCCTGCACTTGTGGGCTCTAAGAACAGCTATGGATGACAAGCCTAATAACAAAAATCTGTGATCCGATTGCCTTTCAACAGAGAGCCTATTCTATTGCATCATCCACAGCCCAGGCGTCAGCTGAAGGAAGAGAAACACCTGGGATTCAAACGTTGAAAAACCCATTTAAAGGGGAAATACTTGGTCAGATGGTAAAAGGTCATGGAAAAAGAGCTAGGCTTGGGAAGCAGCTGAAGCTAGTCGTGGGGAAGAGCAAACATAACTGGAAACAGTTCTATCCTAGAGTCACAGGCCATGCAAGAAAGCATCCCATTTGTTGTCGCCCTGTAGTGTGGTCATCTCAGGCTAGAGCAGGGGTTCTCAAACTTCATTGCACCGCAACTCCCTTCTGACAACAAAAATTACTACATGACCCCAGGAGGGGGCGGGAACTGAAGGCTGATCCTGTCTGAGTAGAGGGTCCAAAGCCTGAGTCCTACCTTGGGCTGGGGGACCAAAGCTGAATCCCAAGGAGTTTCAGCCCGGGGCGAGGGGCTTGTAACCTGAACCCTGCTGCCCAGGCCTGAAGTCCTTGGGCTTTGGCCCTGGGCCCTAGCCAGTCTAAGCCATCCCTAGTGACCCCACTAAAATGGAGTCGCAACCCACAGTTTGAGAACCACTGGTCTAGATGGACTTCGAATGCCTCTCCCCTAGAGACAGAGCAGGCAACGTGAAAGTGATGGGACTGAAAGGAACAAGAGTCAATTCTTCTCGTAGCCCCGAGGTGTTGTGCATGGTGAAATGAAACGGTGACCCTAAGAGAGCCACCACTGACCAGCCAGCTCCACGGAGCAGGACCCAGGAAGAACTGATCTGCAGATGAGAGCAAACCAATCAGGAGTTTGATGAAAGCAGCGGATTCTCATTAACAAGTTCCATGTCCAGCTTCCCAGCCCATTAAAAAAGGCCATTCCATGGCTTCATAAAAGACACACACTGAGGTTAACACACGGCGCTGGGCAAATATTTTTGGACAAAGCCTTTTTTTGGTGAAAAATGAGGATTTGGTGACACCAAAATATTTTGCTAGTTCATGTTAGTTTATCTGAATTGTTTATTGTGGGGGCGGGGGAGAGTGAAAAGGCAAAACCTTTAGAATTTTTTTTTGCTCGAAATGACTTTTCATTTTGAAAATTACTTTAATTTTTAAAAGCAAAAACCTTTAAAAAATGGTCAACATTTATTAAATGTTTCATTGGCCCTGAAACATGTTTTTCCAGAATTCCCAATGAACTTAAAACTCCGATATTCACACAGCGCTACTAGCGCATTCTCTCTTGATAGCTGAGCTGTTGTATTAACATCACTCTGGATATCTGTTCAAATGATCCATTAAAAGTCCATCTTATCAACCTGAGTATATCGTTTAGGCTGCCAGCTCTGCCCTACCCAGTCCAGCTTCTAGAAAAGTGTGCAACTTTTGTACCGAAAAACTTTGAACAACAAAAAGCATTGTTCTTCATCAGCTGCAACTGATAAAACAACACTTTAGAGTGACGTTTAACCCCAACTATCTAAACTCTGGATTCATGCAGTATTAATATGGAATCAGCATCCTCGGAGGCCTGTGGATTTGGGAGCACACTAAGCCTACATTTGGCAAGAAGACCACCACATTTCTGTGCTAAAATCTTTAGCAGACTAGAGAGCTGCATCTGTATGAAGTTCAGATAGAAAACAAGGGTTTGCCCCCCACAACTGAATTATATATTACAGTTTGTGATACTTACTTAAGCTCGTCTTTCCAAACGGCCACAGCAAATGGATAGAATTTTCAGAAGCATTCGTTTCATACATTCCTGTGTCTTTGTCTTTCTGTGCTCTTTAAAGGTGCTGCCGAATGACGAGGTTGCTGGAGGATTTGGCACTGGCATGTCACAAAAGTAAGGCTCCCTAGAGCCTCCGTGGCATCTCCCCTCCTTCTCGCTGGCGAGAGGGGATGAGAGGTTCTTCCGCATCTGCTGAGAAGGAGTCAGGGACAACAGTGGAAAGGTAGGAGGTGGGGAACAGCAAATTGGGGTGCGAGGTTGGAGGTAACAGTAGTGGGAGTTAGAAGGAGTCATGCAGGGAAAGTAGCCCACCTGAAATGTCCTGTGGTAAAGGAAAGGCCAGATGCGCTCCATTTTGTTTAAATGGATTTCATAGCACTAACAGTGGTGGAAGCACCTGGATAGAAAAGTGAGATACACAGGCAGTTACTTTCCCCCTTTATTTTTGTGCAGCAGGTGTGCGCTTTGTCTGCTTTCTGGGAATGCCCTGTCAATATTTCCCAACCAGCTGGTGAAACAAAGCTACTCATTAATAGTGTAGCAAGGCAGTCAGTTCCCTCCATAGTCCATCTATCAGGTAGTGCCCCTTTCTGATTTTTTCCGCAATTGGGGCTTGCCAGTCCCTGCCAGGACTGTGTTGAGATCCAGGTTCCAAGTTCCATCCCTCAACGTAACTCTTTCGGCCTTCAGTGCGATAGACAGTGGAAGTCTAATGAGAAGGCATTCTTACGCTTCAAAATATACGAAAACTCATGGTCCCTGATCTTAAATTGTATTAGACTCGTTCTGGTGGACTGCTGCTTAAATCTGTGCTTCTGAAAAGCTTCAAGGGCTCAGGGTCAAATGCCCATCTGAGGATACCTGATGTTTAATGTACAGTTATCAGGATCAAAGTGGTATGTGAAGTAGTTGTTGAATGTCCATCTTCCAGGAAACTCTGGGATGCAGCTACTTTATTAGCTGTGATGATTTTTGATATCCCAAGAGGCTAACCCTTCACACCTGACAGGGAAGACGGCCTCCTGAAAAAGTAGAGACAGTTTATCTTGATAAATAACTTGGATACAACCCAAAGGCCATTTGCTGGCTACATACCTGCAATTGTCTGCAGTCAAAAAAAAGGTTAAGACTCAATTCTGAGTGGGTCTGTCTGTAACCTGATTATGTGCTGCTGATAAAGTCGTAATCAAAGAACTAAAACTCTTTTGAAGTTCAAAGGAACTCTGTATTCATACAGATATGTATAATGGATCTGATTATGGCAAATGATCGGAAGGTGTCTCATAATGGCAAATATCACTTGGGTAACACACAATGGGTCAAAGTCTAGGAATGACAGGACTTAATGCTACCTCAGAGTGCCATGGGTTGGAAAAAATAGATAACTGGTTCTCTCAAGACAATTTCCCCTCCATTGATCAAAAACTTTCTAAAACTGAGCTTAAGAGTCCACAGGGGTGAGTCAGACACTGTTCTAGGAATAAGACAAATGTTCTGTGTCATGACACCATGCTCATTTCTAGCAAGGCAGAAAAGGTTCTCTTTATATTTTTTTGGTAACCATTTTTCTTTACAAATTTGGCCCAGGCCAGAAAGAGTCTTACTCTGTATTTTCACTAGGCCTCATGTCGCATGGTTTTAACTTTGTTCTAGTAGACCTAAATATGAGTATTTCTACGTTCTCCATGACTCACTGGCTTTCCTTAGGAGGCACACTCTAACCAAGATCATAACTTGGTCTGTCTCTTGAGAGGAGCAGACAGACGGAGTTGTTATCGTAGATCACAAAGTTCAAGGAGTCCTTGCCCTAAGATAAAGGCAAGACTGGTGATTGCAGGCCGAGGTCAGGTTCTGACGGCATGTGGGAGTGGATGACAGTGTTTGCAATAAATATACAAGAATTTAAACAGGTTGCTACCGAAATGCCATACAGCTAATATACAACAAATTATGGTTTTGAGAACTATTCTTGAAACCCAAGTTATGGCTAAGGTGCACTAGAATAGAGAGATCTCACTTAGAAACCCTTTGTCGAGGACAGCTCTGATGCGGCTGTAAGGCTTGGGGTGCACACAGAGAGGAGCAGACTATGAAGTCGATTGGGGAGGAGATTGTCTCCTACTTCCTGTTTTGCACAGTGGGGTCCTAACCCTGCTCGGCACTACTGTAATAATGATAGCAGCCCAAGCGAGAGGATCACTTGGTGGCATGGGCCTATAGCCAAGAGATACCAGTAGAGGTGAACGAGGAGAGGGAGGGGTACAAGCTTCACCATTTCCAAATCAGCTTTCCATCATCCCCAGTGCCTAGGGAAATCATTAAGCCTTTCAAAGGCATAACACCTCCAGGAACTGCCGCAGCCCCTCCTCAGCCCAGCATGACATAATCTTGACCTTAAAGTAGGCTTCTCTCTCTTCCTTTCCTCTCCCTTCCATGCCAGGGAGTGAGGATTCCAACTCACAGGTGGAAAAGTCACTTTCCAGAACACTTTGTGCTGCATCAGAAGGTTCTATTGTTGTTGTTCCTCTGTCAGATTTGCTTGACGGTATTTGAAAAACTGGAAGGCGAGGGAGGAACTAATAATCTCCCAAGTTATGAAATTCTGGTTTTGGAATGATTCAACCTAACGTAAATGTCTGGGATGGATGGAGGGTGCTTCATTCAAAAGCTAGAACATACTGCTCGTTGTGGTTCCCTGTGCAGTGACTGCAGAATGGTCTACACACCATTGTAAAATGATGGTAGCTGACTGAATCCCAAACCCCAGCTATCCGTTGTCTTCGGACACGTGCACTGAGGAAAAGGCAATATTATGAGTGTATAGCATCCTAGTCTTCACATGACTCTGGACGATGGGACATGTCGGGCCAGTCCTGTCTTCAGTCTAACTAGGGGAATTATCTGGCCCCTATCACTACAGTATTTGAGTGCCTTACAATCTGTAATGTATTTAGCCTCACAATACACATATGAGGTATGTTGTTATCCACATTTTACGGATGGGAAAAATGAAGCACATAGAGGCTAAGTGACTTGCCAAAGGTCACATGAGAAATCTGTAGTGAAGAAAGGAGTTGAACCAAAATCTCTGGCTAGCTCCCTAACCGTTGTACCATCCTTCCTCTCAATGTCAAGTTGCAGGAGAAGTAGAATCTTGATAGCTGACTATCCCCTAGCTCCAATTTTAATATACTCTTATGTAACTAAATACTGTATCGTCATGCATATGAAGTAGGAGGCCAAATTAAGGTTACATAGGCAACCTTGATTCAGGCATATCCTATCATTTGAGTGCTTGACTTTGCAACCTTCATGTATTTTCACAGAAGAATCACAGTACTTTTAATTTTTTTGTGTGTGTGTAATAGCTGCGCTGATTTCTGTTTATTTTCATAAGACCAGGAACCTTCTCTTTTGATTAGGAAAATTGCAAAGAATAGGAATGATATTGCCAAATTTGAGTCACGCGGTCTTGCCAAAATGAACACATACCTTAGCTAGGCAGGCTTTCAGTGCTGAATGATTTAAAGGTTAACGGACACATGCGAATATTTTTTCAATATTCATTTTAGAATGGTTTTCTAGTCACCTGGCTACTTTTCTCTCTTTCTGCATCTAAACCTGGCATGATTCCAAAAGAGAAGAAAATTGTCATTTTTTTGTGTGCGTGTGTGTGCACGTGTGTGTCAGTCACAGATTGCTAAGAGCAAACACATCACTCAAACACCTGTGCTCAGATACTAGGAGCATGCACTTGGTTCTAAGAACATAGACACAGAAAGCAATAGAAAAAGTTCAGATGTAGGAATGTTTGAAATATCAGGACATGGCTGAGATTAGTACAGATATGAGAATAGCTATTGGTTGAATCCAATCCACATGCATAACACGATTGGGTCGGCAAGCTGCTCTCACAGCCAGCTAAGCACATTGCAAACACACATTGAGGTCAGAGAAGAATTTGGTAGAAGTGAAGCACTCTGAAAAGGTTTAAGACTTGGGGCAAACCTGAACTTATGGCCCTCTCTATTGAGCCAATTTTTGCATGGGCTAAGTTCCACACACAACTCCACTGGAGTCTCTGGGACCTGTCAGTACACACCTTGGTATAAAACTGGCCCTATAACTGTAGGATTTCACATCTAGGGCCATTGAAGCCATAAGGGTAGATTTTTCAAAGACATCACTAGGAGTTAGGCATACAATTTGTATAGATTTCTTTTCCCCCAATGAGAATTGGATAACTAATAAACCTTTGCCTTGGAAAATCTCCCCCAGTAGCAAACTCCAATGGGAACAGGATTTGGCACTTAGGTTTCTTGTTCCTACCATCCAGCTGGCGAACAAATTACACGAGGCTTCCTGAGGCAACTGTCAATGGTGCTCTGTATTCCAGTCAGCTGGAGATACTGTAAGAAGCTGTGTGCATTGGGTTAAAAAAGGATTGAGGCTAAAATATTTGATCTGCTTGCTGGACCTGAAGGTCAGAGTTGCAGAAAACCACTCTTAAGAATGGTTTGTTTGCCAAATGCTGACAGATGACTGTCCCTTTCCTCAACAACTAAACTCTTGTTTAGCTTTATTTCAAATGTTTACATTTCTGCTGTGGTTGCAATAAAAGACCTTTTCTTGTAGCAGCAGCGGCAGCCGACCCTCCGAGCACAAGAAAGGCATCTGTAAAACTGGTCTCTAATCTGTGCTTGTAAAATTCTTTCTTTGAGAGAGGCCACGTTAGCCATCCTGTGTTTTGCTTTTGGAAGGAAGTTAAACACACAGCATTTTAAGTTATTTACCTTACGATTAGATCACCGGGATGAACGAGCTGACCAGCAGCAAAACCAAAATGGTTACAATGAATGCCCTGGACTTTCTGACCAAAATTAAGATTGATCTTTAGTGGCTTGAGGCTGATCGTAATGCAATTATATGGGCAACAGCTTCCAATCCCTGCAAGCCAGGACCAGTTGTCTTTTATTCCTTGTTCTATACAGGGCTATTTGCAGTAATAGGAAACTCTTTCTAATTCATTGACATATTGTGGGCTCAGACCACATCCTATGTTACCAGGCACAGTGCTTCCTCCATCTCATTCTTAGTACCTTTTCATCCTCCCCTTATTGAGTTATACTCTTTGGTCAGGCGGCCTGACCACCTCCCCAACCCAGAATTAACACTGAAGGATGGAGCATCCATTTTACTGTGTAACCTCCATTTGGCTCCTTCTATTCTTCTCTTTTTAAAGCCTCCTGGGAATCTGTGGGCCTGGCCTGGTATTTCCAGTGGATCTCTCTAGTCTGTATGAGTATTGATGGGCTCCACGCTTGACCCTTCTGTAGGAAAGCCAAGGTTTGGCAACACCGCTGACTTCTGTGTGTTCGTTTTCCTTTTCTGAGGTGATCTAGCTGTGTGGTGAGAGAGATCTGACATACAGCCTGGAGAGGGGCATGGCTGAGGAAAACTCATTTTCTTATTTAGCACGAGTAACTATGGCCCCACGCTTGCCTCATTTATTATCCACGGCACTGAGAGGTCCTTGCTGAGAGCGGGACACCATTTGCTGCTACTGCCTGCACAAACATGTAGTAAATTCCTGGTGCAGCTGAGGAAGGGAGGACAAAGGTGACAGTAAGCCGTCATTACACCCACTCAGTCCTGGAGCTGCAAAATGCTACAATGGGCCTGAGGTCCAGCCTGGAGCAGCCTGGGAGCTGTACCATGTGGAGATGCCCCCAGGAACGGGAAACTCTCCACACTAGGAGCAGTGCAACGTTGCTCCATAGGTAAGGACGGTTTAGGCTAATGTCTCTTGGGATACGGCTTTGCTACAAGCACCACAGGTGCAGGGTTGCAGACGCGCTAGAGTGACAGAAGGGGTTTTCCTGTAGCTGTCGTAAATCCCTCCCCCTTGAGAAGTGGTAGTGAGGTTGACTGAAGAATTCTTCCATCAACCTAGGGGTGTCTATACCAGGGCTGAGACCAACTTAACTACATCTCTCCAGGGTGTGAATTTTTCATGCCTCTGAGCAACATAGTGGGTCAACCTCAGTTTTAGGTGTAGACCGGGCCTTGTTGATGACTCACGTGGACCTCATTCAGGAGCAGATATCTGGAGATGGGACCTTCCCTGTCTCGCTTCCAAGCCCCTTGCTCACTCTTGTTTAGGTCTAGATTCCATTACCCTTACTCAGCCAGAGTAGCTCCTCCACCCTGTGAAGTCAGTGGAGTGCAGTGTTACTCAACATGAGCAAATTCTGGACCGGCAATTATTCCGAGTGATTTCTGGAAACACATGCATTCTGGTATCAGAGGGGCAACCGTGTTAGTCTGGATCTGCAAAAGTGACAAAGTGTCCTGTGGCACCGTATAGACTAACAGACGTATTGCAGCATAAGCTTATGCAATACGTCTGTTAGTCTGTAAGGTGCCACAGGACTCTCTGTCGCTTTTACATACATTCTAGGTATACTTGGTCCTGCCTCAGTGTGGGGGGATGGACTAACTGAGAGGTCCCTTCCAGCCCTAAAATTCTATGACTGATAGAGAATTAACAGGTCAGTCTTGTTCCCCCCAGAATATATTTGCTTAGATTCATTTTAAAGGAATTAAAACCTTCCCTACCCACTTATAAAACAGGCATATCCAGTATTGCCAAACACAGGATATCGCCCAAGATTTATGGAGAGAGAGCTTTCTAATGATGCCTTCTCCAGCGGCAGTGGAGTTAAGATGGTTTTGAATGCTATGGCAACAGCAGGATGCTACAAGAAATCTTCTATTTGGCTTCTTTTAAAACAGAACAGCACTGACTTTCAAAAAGCAGAAGATTCGGGGCTAGGGCTTGACTAGCGTGAGTGCACTACCGTGATGCGCCATGCAGAACCTCCCACCCCGACTTCTGCCCTCTGCGTTTGAAACTCCTAGCACGTTGCAGGAGTTCCTGTTGTATTCCAGCACAGCAGCAGCATTGAATTTTACCTCTTTTCTCTGACCTAAGAAGCGGGGAAGAAAAACCTCAATGCTCCTTCTCTGGCGTTGACTAAATCATGTGTGAGGGATTAAGGAAGAGCTCGGCACAGTTTGCTACGAGAGCCATGGAGGACTGGGGCTGGCACTGAAAGACGAGAGCCTGTTGGACTTTTCTTTATCAAGGAAGCTACTATAGGACAGCGAGGGAGGAATGAGGAGTAAAGAAAATGATCCTTCATCCCGGTAACCCTTGACACCAATGGTCGGGCCGCGACTCCTTGCTGGGGTCCCAGTTTCCAAGATTCATTGTAAGATTTTACACTGTTCTGATAAGAAATGCTCCATTTTTTGGAGGGAAAATGTTAAAGGAGCTTGTCTACTAAGGGGCAATATTAATCCTTCTGACGTGCAGATTAATTGCAAGGAAATCTTATCTCTGATCTGGATTCCCTGTTCTACACATTTTGTGGGGAGGTCTCCTCTTCCTGTCTGTCTTTTTTTCCTCTAAAATGCTTACTCCTATTGGTACTGTCCCCAGTCCCCTGACATGCCTTGTTGCAGGTACACGGCGAAGTTCACGCTCTAAGGGGAGGTGATATGTCCTAGAGTGCTTGTGTAGCATAGCTGGGGAGAGGCAGACTAGCTGCCCTGAGAGTGTTTATTAAACTGCACTGGCAAGAAAGAGAACCATAGAATTGTATTGGCTCGTGTATTATTATCCAGATCTGTAAAGTCCCCACGCTGTGGTAAAGGAAGAGACTGTATAGAGCCTAGATTAAGGCAGAAATAACCTGTGGGGAGGGAGATGAAAATATATGATTGTGATTCTACTCCCTCTGTAGTTTAAACAGCCCCAAGGAGTCTACCGGCAGTAGCTGAGGTGGTAGGAGAAAGCCAGAGAAAATCTTATCCTTTTATTGCTTCTCTAAGCACTGTGTTCCTGATTAGAAGCTATATGCAGGCAGGGAACGCAGCAGTGGGTTTCTTAAAATGAGCTCTCATCCACATAAGGAACAGAAATGAGGCCTTGTGACTGGAGTGAACGCAGGCGCAGGATGTCTTTGTAAATGCTGAACTGATAACCTTGATTTCTGCAGCTCTTCAGGAGGAAAGGTGCTCCTGGCTCTGGTGTGGGAGTCAGGAAACGTGAGTTCAGTTCCTGGCCTTGCCGTAAGGACTGGATTAGAGAATTTTGGGGCCCAGTACACTGTGGAAATTGGGGAGCCCTCATCACCCCTGGAGTGGGAGTCTTGGGGGATCTTGCCCCCAGGGGGATTTCAGCTTGGGGGGAGGGGCAGTTACAGAAGAAGTCCACCCCCTATCACCCAGTGCTTAATTTATAATGAAAGAGGTGCTCCAGCCCAGAGGTGCAGGGGCTATGAACTGCCAAGCCTAGAGGTGCCGGACTCATTCAATTTTGGCCCCAGCACCCGGTCATAATGGGGGTGCCTTGCGTGGTGGTGTGACCCCTTGCATCATGGTCCAGGTTACAATGCCCAGCACAGAGAGCCCAGCCTGGTAGGGAGGGATAGCTCAGTGGTTTGAGCATTGGCCTGCTAAACCCAGAGTTGTGAGTTTAATCCTTGAGGGGGCCGTTTAGGGATCTGGGGCAAAAAAATCTGTCAGGCAACAGTACTTGGTCCTGCTGGTGTAGGCAGGGGGCTGGACTCGATGACCTTTCAAGGTCCTTCCAGTTCTATGAGATAGGCATATCTCCATATAAATGACAGGAGCCACTTCAATTGGTCCCAGGACTTTTTTGTGGTGAACATGGAACCGTGCCACAAAACCAAAGACAATTGGGACTTATGGAGTCAGATCCTGCCCCTGAGGACGATTCAGGGCCCTGGGGGGGCATTGGAAAGTGAATCTGCCCCACACTCACTGCCCAGTGACTGCTGAACCATCCCCAGCTGTTGGCTATCCCCACAGTACATAGATGAAGTAAAACCTCAGTGTGCCACCTCCCACACCACTCAGATTTGACCCAGCCACCCTTCCATCATGACAGGTCAAACCTAGTTGGGGCCCAAGCTTGGTAGGCCAGAGCACACTAGTGAATCCGGGCCTGTCTGCCATAGATTTCTTGGGGGAATGCGGGAATAATGAGTTTGAATACCTCACACTGAGTGGTAAGATTTTTAATAACGATATAAAGTTCCCACCCTTCTACAAATGTTTCCCATCGTTCATCAGAGTAAAAAGCAGCCTTCGTATATGCTTGTTTGGCATTTCAGATGCTCGACACACGATATTTCCCTTATGGAAAAATAGCTTGCGCTGTATAAATAGCATAACAAGATAAACATTGCACTCAGCGTGACAACCAAGAAAAATACTGAGAGGTCAGATGAAACGTTGAGATGGATTCAGAAGACAATGCTGACTTTGTGACACAATCAGATGAAACTTGTCACACAAGACTCTAGCAATGGCAGAAGATGAAACAATAGTCTCTATCACACACAGATCAGCTAGCATGGCCATGTTCTTTTTATTTATTCTGTATGTTGGCTAATAACAATACGTCTTTTGTTCTTACACCTGCTGGAGAAGGGAAATGTGCTGATGACGGAGTTTAGTGGCTTTCCGTGGGGCAAATGGGTCAGATTTCTCTTCCCCAGTTTATTGCCGTACATCCAGTTTCATAAATGTGCTTTTTAGCCCAAGAGACACAGGCTGTTCAGAGCCTTGTTTTATCGTATTTTAAAGGACAATAAAGTAAGTCATGAAAATCTCCACCGGGGCGAAGAAGAGGGAAGACATTGCCAGTTGTAAAGCAAGCAGCCGCTTAAAGTGAATCAGAATTTTTGGGGGCATTGCAGCTCTGTGCTGCGGAAACGCATCATGCGTGATTGCAGCGGCACTCAATCTCCTTTGCTTTGGCCTGACGTTTGTATTTACAATGGCAACGCAAACAATAAAAACGCATGGCCAGGTACCGTTCCCTGCTCCAGTCACCACCATCCCTCTGCGCTGTTATCTGTGTTTTATCCCTTCTCTCTCTGGTGGTTAGTGCATTGATTGGTCACCGCTGCTATTCATCTGCAGTAATCTTCATGCTGGCACCGAAAGAATGAGCGGTGAGATGAAGCTCTTGTAGCATGGCTAACAAGTCTTCCTTTGGGAGAATTTAGCGAAATCTGATGTTAGGGGCAATTCACAAAACTGGCCTGGAGGGACTAAGCAGGGGAAAACCAGAGACGGTCAGCAAGGGCCTTTCCTCTGGGAAATGCTCCATCCTGGGAATCAACTGACTCCTATGATCCCTGGTTGTGAGTCCTACCACTCCCAGGCATTCTCATCCCTGGCTCCTAAGCTGCAAGAGAAAGGTAAGCCCCTTGTTCACCGACATTTATGAAGTGAGGCAATGAAGATAAGCAGTCAATTGTGTAGCGGAGCCCTTCACGTTTCAGTCTGTGCTGACCATGACAATTCTGTTGCTCGCCACACTTCAAACCCGAGCGGACCAAGCACTGTTAAAGATGTCACCTAAACGGGTGGGACAATGACTAGATAACCTGATAGTTTTTCCTGTCTCTGACAACCCTGCTACAACGTGCCGTGGCATAAACGTGCTGAGGTTTGTAGGGCTGCAAGTTCAACGCGCAGCTTTTGGCTTTGAAAACTAAACCAAAAGTGCGAGCATTACAGTCCGGTTTCCAATATGCTATAGGGGTTGTACTCCCTGGTGAAAATGCCAAGAGATCATCTGTTCCTTCTTACCCATCCTCTCTCCTTCCGTACCAGGGACTGACTGTTCAGATCCTTCTACATACGAAATGCCAACTACAGAGGACGCTTGCAAAGATGGCTCAGTACCGCCATATTAGAAAAGTCTGGCTCCTGATGAGAAAAGCCGATGAGCACGCTGGCATGGTGCTGAATACGTAATACAAACGGTACGTTGTGACAATCTTTCTTAAGTAACCTAACTCTTCACTCCCTCTCCCCATTTATTTGTGGTTGTGTGGCAAGTGGTGCAGCCAGCAGCTGCATGAAGGGTATATTTAAAAGGTATACACTTTGCATGAAGGGTATATTTAAAAAGAGTTGACAGAGAGTGGCTAGATATAAGTACATTACAGACATGAGGGATGCTATAGATCAGGGGTGGGCAAACTACAGTCTGTGGGCCACATCCGGCCTAGATTCCTCCTAACCGGCCCCTGAGTTCCCGGCTGAGGAGGCTGTTCAGGCCCCACTCCCACTGTCCCTCTCCCCCACGGCGCGAGCAGCACTCTAGGGAGCGGGGCTGCATGCTCTGGTGGATCAGTGCGGCAGTGTGTCTGGCGGCATGGTAAGGGGGCTGGGGCCGGGGGTTGGATAAGGGGCAGAGTGTCTTGGGTGGCAGTCAGGGGATGGGGAACGGGGGCTTTGGAGAGAGCGTGGGAGTCCCAGGGGGCCTGTCAGGGGGCAGGGGTGTGATTAGGGGTCAGGGCAGTCAGGGGACAGGGAGCAGGGGGGTTGGATGGGGTGAGGTCCTGGGGGGGAATTAGGGGGCAGAGGGGCCTCTGGAGGGGGTGGTCAGGGGACAAGGAGCAGGGGGCTTAGAGAGGGGGGTGAGGTCTTGGGGGGTTGGTTACGAGCGGGGGGTCTCTGGAGGGAGTAGTCAGGGGACAAGAGGCAGGGAGGCTTAGGTAGGAGATGGGATCCTGGATGGGCAGTTAGGGTGTGTGGGGGTCTCTAGAGGGATGATTGGGGACAAGAGGGGTGTTGGATGGGTCGGGGGTTCTAAGGGGGGCAATCGGGGCAGGAAGTTAGTGGAGGTCAGATAAGGGGCGGGGCCAGGCTGTTTGGGGAGGCACAGCCTTTCCTCCCCGGCCCTCCACACAATTTTGAACCCCGATGTGGCCCTCGGGCCAAAAAGTTTGCCCATCCCTGGTATAGATGGTTCTAAGCAAATCAGTAGAAAGTGTTATAGATGGTTATACCATAGTAACAAGTAACCTATTGGATATTCTACTAATTGATTAGACACCTAATAAACACTTAGTCACCCTTCATAAACAGTATTAAAGGTACATTTATAAAGTGTGACTGAGCCCACTAACATGTTGGTGGGTTTTTTGGATTTTTATTTCTTTTTGTGGGTACTCGAAGGAGGTTAGGAATTGTGGTCCCAAATCCTCTCTGTTTAGAAAAATATCAGAAGTCTGACTTTATCTCCAAAGCAAATCAATGAAATTTGCCCTGTTCCAAATTTGTCCTGTTATGAACAACTATTTCAGGGATTTGAATCCAGTATCTCTCTTGTCTGCAGGGATGGTCCATTTTGTGTGTTGATCAATCCACCGCACTGTACTGATATGTTGCATTTCTATTACTGTCAACCAAAGATCTCAAAGACCAAAATTAATGATCTTTTCGGTGTTACAGATAGGGAAACAAAAGCCTAGAGACTTGCCCAAGGTTTGACAGGAAGTACAGGCCAAAAGAGCCAAATAGAACCCAGCCATCTTAATTACCAGGCCTGGATTTGAACCGCTAGACTCCCCTTCCTCGATCTTTCTGATCTGACCTCTGCTCTACTTTAGCTAGAACCTTATGACTCTAGCTGGCACCGTGCTGCTCTACAGAGCACCGACTCTAAGCCAATTACCAACTAGGTCAGATTCTGCTGGTTGGAAAATACTCAATATTTTCTGGGGAAAAACATGAAAAAGAGCAGAAAAATGTCCACTTTTCAAGCAACTTTTCACAGATATCTTCTGCAGAAATGTTTGGGTTTGATGTTTTTAAAAAGCCTCTTTGGGGGCTGAAAAAAGTCTCAGTGAAACATTTCAAATCAACTCAAGTTAACACAGGTACCAGGATAAGGGGGTACAATAAGTTGAAAGAATCGAGTGCAGTCCCTAATGCAAGAACGTCCTGGGGTTCTGTGTGTGGCTGTTTCTATGTGTGGTTTTAGAGTTGACCCTTAACAACATTTTAACTTTGCCTTGTATTTTCACTTTTTATTTAAAGGGAAAGATCTCCATGGAACCATGTGAGAGACAACCCTGTAATACACGGGTCGCTGACCCAGTGGAGAACAGCAGTCCTATCTATTGTGTCAATGCAGTGGCCATTGCTTCATGGATTATTATCACAGAACATCAAAGGGGCTGGTACAGGCTTAGAATCTGTTGTGGATTTGGGGAACTTTAATTTGAAGCTAGTTGACACTACAGAGTGTAACAGATCTCAATTATGTCAGATGCAGGATTCTTGTAAAGAGAACACTTCCTCCTGACTAAATCTCTCCTCCCAGAGGACACAAACCGGTATGTAACCCTGTAAAAAGTAAGAATGGTCAAAGTTTAGAGACTCAGTTATCTGAGACGTAAACCCCAAATTCTCCAGTCTGGAAACCTTGTAGGAACTGACTGCTTTAGCTGGAAAGCTTACCAGACAGAGTTGTGGGAGGAAATTGGTTTAAAATTAGCCGTACCATGGACCCAGTTGTTGTGACACTTCTGCATCTGACTGGTTCTACTGGATTGCTTGTGTGTAACATTTTGTGCATAGGTATTGGCAGGATCATTGGCCAATGGGCCTGTTTTTGATGGCTGGAACTTCTGCTTATTGTATCATTTTCTTTATTCAGTGAAAGATTTCAAAGCTGGGATAGGCAGCGAAGCCCCAGGGAGAGCAGCAGGGGAGGGGGTCTTGAGGAGTGGGAAAGGGAGACACCCCGCAGGAATGCGGGGCCAGGGATCCCCCTGGTAATGGGGAAACATGCTGAGAACGGGGTTGCTCTTGAGGAGGATGCGGTGGTGCACCCCAAGGAGAGCAGGGACAGGGGTCCTGTTGAGGATGTAGGTGATGCACTCCAGGGAGAGCTGGTCTTGCCTTAAATGGGGAGGGATAGCTCAGTGGTTTGAGCATTGGCCTGCTTAAACCCAGGGTGGTGAGCTCAATCCTTGAGGGGGGTGCTTTAGAGATCTGGGGCAAAAGTCTGTTGATTTAATTGGAGATTGGTCCTGCTTTGAGCAGGGGGCTGGACAAGATGATCTCCTGAGGTCCCTTCCAACCCTGATATTCTATGATGTTCACTCATTCTGAATTCTGACCTTACTGAGATTTTCTTCCTTCTCTAGACTTATTGGGGTTTCCACGTTCTTCTTTCATTCTCCTCATAGTACTGGAAGCAAGACAAGCAATTTGAAAACAAAATGGAGATTGTTATTTCTCTGTTCGCAACAGAGTAGGTGGAAATTGTGGGCATCACTAAGATAAGCGGCTGTTTGGAGGATGAACTGTCAGCTACCTGAGGTCTGGTCTGCTCTCTGAGCTTGTTTTCAGTACAGGGTAGGCACTATCTGTATCCGTATTGGTGTGATGCAGTTTTGCTTTTGAATGTATGTTTGCAGTGGTGACAAGGGATTTTAGTAATGGAAAAGCCCAAGACACTGTTGGAGGAGGAGTGGTATTGAAGTTAAAAGTCAACAGAGCACAGATCCACATGTCTGTGCTGAGAATTCTCATCTCATGCCCCCAAGTCAAAAGATAGGCGCTATAGAAAATTGAGCGTTAGCATTTCTGTACACTTTGTGTTAAGCAAAGGGCTATGGAGTGTCTGTGATAGAATTCCTATGAGAAAGGTAGGCTAAGAAGATCAGCATCACGCAACAGCAACCATTTGGTAAGAAGAAGCAGAGTTTCGAGGAAAAAGTATATGCACAGTTGCACACACACCAACCTGCATCTTTGGGAACAGAAGGTAAGCTGGTCTGTTTCCCACCAGGATCCAAAGCATTGATTCTTATGGCAGATCTCTATGCCCATACAAAGCCCCATTTAGGTTGTTGTAGGGTCGGAACCACATTATAGGACCAAGGTCTGACCAATTTTGTTTTAATTTTAAAAAAGCAATTGAAATGAATTGTCCAGAGCAACTAGATAAAACTATGCTTACATAAAACAGAGATTTTTAGTCAAACGGGCGATGTTTACTATTCCAAGTACTCATTTACCTCATAAATAACCATTTTCCAATCTTAATTTTGTCTTCAAGTACTTACATTTGTTTGCTTTAGTCAGATTTACTTATATTTCCCAGGGAAGGTACATATTTTAGAGTAACACAGAACAAATGAGATATTGCATATATTTGTCATGGCTTTTGAAAATCATCCCAGTGTCCAAAGACTGCTTAAAAAGTTTTATTCCTCTTAAATGCTCTCTGCTTGCTGCTGCTAAATGTCATCTGCAAAGCCAGGAAGTTCTACCCTGCCAAATATGCAGTATCCAGGCCAGCAGGATTAAATCCAAATGATATTTTAGCCAGCTTTTGAAAACGAATAGAATTTGTGACCAGAACACAGGGAAGTATGTAATGGAGTGGTAAATACAGATGGTCCATATGAAGCTTTCTGGGTAATTTCTAGTTTGACACATGAAATGTTTTGTGTCACTTAAAATACTTATATATTTTTGGCACTGATTATTTAGTGAAGTACAGATTGATAGAACAGAGAAAAGAGCTGTGTGGATAAGGATTCAGTGCTAGTTAGTTAGGCTTTATACAGTTTTCCGGACTTGTGAGTATAAATGTCAGTGTCCTATAATGTGGACAAGAGCCTTCCTCAATGCAACCCCAAATCATGTGAAATGTGTGTGGTTTGGAGTCTGCTGGCAAACTCAATACTGCTACTGTCCCAGTTTGGGAAGATCCGTCATGGGAGTGGCAGGTTTTTTATATTTTATATTTACATTTTATTTTTTATATTTATTTTTATAAGGTTTTTTTAATTTGCGGACTCAGTGCGATAAAGGCAAAACTGGACCTAGCCTGTGGTAAACCTGAAGTTAAAGCTAGCAGCTTGGGGAGTGGGCTGGTGATTGCTGTGGGTCAAAACCAGATTCAAAAGATGCATGATTTAGACCCGTGCAGACTAAAACAACCAAGGGTTGCTGGGCACAGCTGTGAGATAGAGACAACGGCTGACAAGATTGGCTGCTGATAAATTAACAATAATCATTTGTGTTGCTAAAGCACTTCATCTGGAAGCATGAGACGGCTACACAAAAATAAAGTGGAACCAGACTGTTACAGAGGGTGACAGAACGTAAATAAATACATTGCACCCACCCTGGTAAAGAATGAGGAGGGAGGAGGAATCGGGGGAAAGAGTGTCTGCCCATGCCTAGAAGGAGATGGATATTAACAAACACCAGCGTTAAGTACCTTGTCCAGAACTGGCTGTGATGCTGTGTTCCTCCTATAAACAAAGCTTCCGGTGAAGTTGATGGAAGTTGGTCTATATAGACTTCCGTGAGTCTTTCTACATGCTCAGGGTTTAGCTGATCACCATATTTGAGGTCGGGAAGGAATTTTCCCCCAGGACACATTAGCAAAGGCCTATGGGGGGTTTCGCCTTCCCCTGCAGTATAGGGCACAATTCACTTGCTGGAGGATTCTCTGCAGCTTGGAGTCTTTAAACCATGATTTGGTTTGAGGACTTCAGTAGCTCAGACATAGTTAGGGGTTTATTACAGGAGTGGGTGGGTGAGATTCTGTGGCCTGCGTTGTGCAGGAGTTCAGACTAGATGATCATAATAGTCCCTTCTGACTTTAAAGTCTATGAGTAAGTGCTGAATACTTAGCAGCTCCCATTATTACATAAATATTGCCATATCAGATCAGCTCCCAGGTCCATTACTCTAGTATCCATCTCTCATTGATCTGTACTGGATGTTTCAGAGGAAAGTGTAAGAACCCCGCAGTAGATTAGTTTTCATCTTCATCTGTAACAGAAATAGGCTTAAACTCTGAAGCATGGGATTTAGCATCTCTCCTCTTTTCAGTGCGAGCTGCTGGGAAGTAAATTGTCTTGGAAATCTGGCCCCATCCAACCACAATTGGCCTGTCCTGTGGGTTACATTTTCAAAAGTGACTTGTCTTTTTGGGTGCCCAGTTTGAAACCCCTGACAGGCCCTGATTTTCAGAAAGTGTGGAGTACCTGCCCTCTGAAAATCAGGACTTTTTGAAAGGGGTTCCAGTTGGGCATCCAAAATCACCAGTCACATCTGAGGCCATAGGGGTCAGTCTAAAGCCTGGTGAAATCAATCAGTCTTTCCTTTAACTTCAGCCGATGAGGTGAACCACAGAATGCAGTGACTTGCTGGTACTAGTCCCACGTAACTTCTAAGTCATTGTTTTTAACCCTAGAAACTGTCCAAAAATAGGAGGTCAAAATACCAGCTTCTCTTTAACCAAAAACTTCATCTTCTGGTCTCTAGCCTCTGTTTGCTGAGAATGAGCGACAGTGGGTGGATCACTTGCTTTTTCTCTGTTCTGTTCATTCCCTCTGGGACCCTGGCACTGGCCACTGTCAGAAGACAGGATACTGGGCTAGATAGACCTTGGGTCTGCCCCAGTAGGGCCATTCTTATGTTCTTCTTCAATGCTTAGCTGGACAGTTGGCCATAGCAATCGTTTGCCATTTAGTCCGTTCCTTTGTGACCACAAGGGCTTGTCCAACATCAGAACAGACTTAATGAACCCATGTAATGGGGGGCTGCCTCTGGGCCACCTCCACCTCGTGACTGGTGTTATTTTAACATGGATGTTACCAGCCACCCGGAGAACTGTGTCCACTGGCATGTCTTGTGGCATCTTCGCGACATGTCCGAAAAGCGTAAGACACTGTGAACAATGGCCCCAATAGTCTATAGACCAGAGCGAGCGTAAACATCTGCATTACAAATGAAGTCATTCCACTTTATGTCCAGTGTACATCATTGGCACTTTGTGTGGAAACCCTCCAGCTTTGCCCAGCCTGAGTGACACAGTGCCTAAGTTTCGCAGCCGTACAACAGTATGGAGAGGCTACAGCTGTCTGAAACCGAAAGCCGGCTGAATAATATTTGTTTGAATAACTTGTATTTGACAAACTTCACAATACCGTAGTCTAGTCTAAAAATAGAAATATACCGGACCCTCACTATAGCCCGGGGTTTGGGATCCATGTGCGGTCGCACGCTAACACGAGGGACTCGTTGCCATGGATCCCAGTTTAAATATTTAAATATGGGATCCATGGCAACGACCACGCTGTACGCAAACTCGCGCTATAGCGACGTGGGCTACAGTGAGGGTCTGGTGTATTTTATATAGGTGGGCAATCTGAGTGCACGGGACTCCTCAGGCACATAAGTGCTAACTAGCATGAGTAAGGGGCTCACAGTCTGGATGGGTGGAATATCTGGATTTCCTGGAGCTGGGTGGCACCTTCTGCGTCAGATGTGCACGAAAGACTGTGAAACAATATGTGTCCCTATTGGGTTATTCAACCACTGTCAGTGAGAGAGAGAGAGAGAGAGAAGACAGTGTCTTGGATGCTGCTGCTTTGCTGGAAGGTCGGGCTGCCTCTCTGTGGACTGGAAAGCAGAGCGGTTCTATTTGGAAGCCCTCTGAAGAGAAGCCACATGTTGTCTCTGGAATTTCCTGGCCGACTTGGAGAGAAACTCTTGCCTTCTAGTTATCTAACAGTGAATATGATGTGGTTGCAGGCCCATGAATGGAGGAATAGGTTGGGGGCAGGAGTGGGCTTTCTGGAGGAGGCGGGGTTCATGTTCTGAAAGAATAGCCGGGACTGGTTCCTTGCTAGCTGGGTGGGGAAACCAACTGCTGCTGGGTTAGTTTGCGGAAACCAGCTGCTGCTGAGACTGTACGGAGCCCGGCTTGCAGCACAGCCAGTCTCTAGGCAACCTGATGAGCACAGCTGACCTGTAGTCAGCCACATGGTTAGCTATGCCGCCTAATTGGTTGGTGGAGTTAGCAGGCCAGGTCTTAAGCCAACAGCAGTCGTTCACCAATGGGCTTGTTCCCAGCCTTGCCCCTACCTTGCCTCACTCCAGGTAACCAGGTGCTGAGCCTTGGTTCTGATTCCTGACTTTGGCTCTGGCATCTGGTCTCTGACTCTGGGCTCTTGATTCCTGCTCCCACCAGCAGCATCCCAGCCACTGACGGAGACACAGATTCCTCTCTGTATTCTTGGTTGTGCTGCTCTCCGTTGTCTCGAGGCCTTGCTCTATGACAGCACAAGACTTGACAGCCTGCATGAGGTTGCTGAAGCTGATCAGCCTGGAAGAAGCCAACTCACTTTTCTCAGCTTTGCCAAGTCAGCCCCTCTTCTTCGGAAAGGCAGCCGAGGTGGACGTTTTTGCTTTGCTCACTCGACAAAGGCAGTTGAATTACAATACTTTGGACCACTGCCTAGTAGTGTGAAGCGACATCTCTTTGCATGTAACTACTGAATTCATTCATTCATTCATTCGTTCATTCATTCTCCTCCCAAACAGAAACCTGGCAGTAATTTCCTCACTGCAGTATTTTTTGGATCAGTTATTATATCTGTTGTCAGTCCAGGAAATGTCAGCTTTCCTCTGGCCTCATTTTCACGTGTAACTTATTTTTAAAAAAAACATCAATTTTCTTTTGGTGTATTTAATAAATTGATCTATCCTTTGCTGATGCTGATTATCACCAAGCCACCAGCTTCATCACCAGGCACTCTCCTAGCTTTGACCACTGCTTTCTGCACAGCAGATGGCATGTTAATTGCCAGCAAAAATATCCAGCAAGATACAGCTTGAAAAGGAAAGGGACTGTATCTGGATTTCTTGCTGTGTTCTTCACTGATTGCTACTTAATTACGTTTTACCTTTGTATTTAATGTTCTCTCTTAACCCATACTATAAACAGGAACATAACAATTGCCATACTGGATCGTAACGTAGCCTGGTATTCCATTTCTCACAGTGGTTAGTAACTTAAGCTTCAGAGGAAAGTGCAAGAAATCCTGTTATGGACAATTAGGGATAATGTCTCTAGAGGTGAGAAGTCTTTCTAACCCCCCTGTCAATTAGTGGATTGGTTTATTTATTAAACTTGAGGATCTGTATCTCTGACACACCTTTTTTTAAAATCTTACCTAAAATGTCTCTGGAGGATGCTCTTATTCTCCTAACCTTTTTTCCTGAAATCTTCTTATTTCTTAGCCTTTGTGACAGGGAATCCCACAGAGTAAAGAAAATGGCGCATTTAAAAACAGTATTTCTTGTCTGGAAAGGACTCATTGATAGCAGCATCTTTCTGCAAAGTCTGATCTTTAGGTGGCCAATAAAAAAATAAAGACGGCATCAACCAATGCCTGAACTGGATTTAAAATATTAGTTGCATTGTCTTTAAAAGTGAAGAGGCATTTTCTTTGCCGTCACCAATATTGAATTAGTGCCAAACCCCTGAGTTAGGCTTGTGGCTTTGCCATTCACTTGAGGTATGAAGTTGGTCAAACCACTTGGTAAAATTCTCAAAAGTACTTCAGTGATTTAGGGGCTTATGTACTCCTTGACTTTCAATAATTACTCCCAATAGTTTAAAATACAAAGTAAAGGATGTATGTGTGGGCAGAGAGAAACACAGCTGTAGTTCAGGGGACAGATAACTGCTTCAGCCATCACGAATGTTAGGGCCCTTCCACAAACACAAAAGTTGTATTGGAAAAAAAGTTCAACTGCTAGTAAAATTCAGCCTACTGGGCCTAAAACTAAGTCTGTTTGGGTTTCCTCTCCTTTCAGGGCATAGGTTCTCCCTCTGCCCTCCTGAGACTCTGACAGATGAGAGCAATGTTTGATTATGGCTGTGACTAGATAGAGTCCCACCCATGGAGGCTACTAAGGGAACATGTTGAATCTCCTGAACCACAAGCCCTTGTTGGCCTTGCCCACTTTGTAGGGCTCTTAGTCTCATCAGCACAAAAAGGCTTCTGCCACTGTCCCCTGCTATTCACATCACCAGAGACCCAAGTGTAGACTTGACTTTAAGACACCACAATATTTTGCAGACTTTTATGTTAACAGGAACAGAGATTTCAATGTGCGTCTTTCTTCTCCTTGTGATTATTTATGCACACTTGGTTTATTTTCAGCCTGTGTTTATGTATTTCCAATTTTGTACTATTTTCATTATTGACGTGCTAAAAATAGGTATTTCTCAAAAGACCATTATGGAAACATGCTGCAGTGATTCGAATATCTTCCTCTACGTGTTCGTTTGGCTGCTGATGACAAGACTAAGATGTTGAACAACAACTTGATGAGGCTTCCAAAGACGATTACACCTTCTTGTCCTTCATCTCATTGTAAATCTGGAGAATGATGGGTTGCCTCTTGCAAGAGGTATGAAAATCTTCTCTCTTTCGTTACCCAACAGACAACCTTCAGAGCTTTCTGCTAATAGTCACTTTAAATACAAAAGAAAATTGGTGCAAGAGAAGAAATTCTAGCAAGTATTCTCTTGCCAAATACGATGCCATGCAAGTGCATTTCAGATGTGGGGTACAGGTTTGTATACAAGTAAAACATATGCTTACAAGATATTTTGGGCATAGCGCAATGTTGTCATCATCCTAGAACCCAAAAACAGAGCATGTTTTCTATACTAGATCTGGGCCCAGAATTGTCTTCTGATGGCTATTGCTGAGACCACGTGTCTCTGCCAGATGCCTGGCTGGTCGGACCAGAGACATGAATCTCTTGTCTAGCTCTAAGAGAGCACTAGACTTTTGTTAGTGAACACATGCCTAAAAGTGTTAACATTTAGCCACCCTTTCAGCTTCTGTGAAACTCTCTCGTCTAATTTTGCACATGAACTTATTTGGAGTGTTGGTTTAATAGCCTTTAGGATATGGATTACAGTAGTGGTGGGCAAACTAGGGCCTGCAGACCACATCTAGCCTGTGGGCTCATCCTGTCTGGCCCCTGAGCTTGTGGGGGAGACTCCCCCCAGCCCCTGACGCCGCTGTGTTCTGGGGCGGGGGGCGGGGCTGCACGACAGCGTGTCTGGCTCTGGTCGCTGCTCTGAGCAGAGTAGTAAGTGGGCCAGGGCCGGAGCTGGGAGGTTGGATAAGGGGATAGGAGTCCCAGGGGGCAGTCAGGGGACAGGGATCGGGGGCAGTTGGATGGGGCAGAGGTTCAGGGGTGGTAGTCAGGGGATGGGGAATGGTGGGGGAGGGTTGGATGGGGCATGGAGTCTTGGGGCTCTGTCAGGGAGCGGGGTGTGTGGATAGGGGTCAGAGCAGTCAGGGGACAGGGAGGGGTTGAATAGGGGGTGGGGTTCCCCAGGGGGTGATTAGGGGTGGGGGAGTCTCTGGAGGGAGTGGTCAGGGGACAAGGAGCAGGGGGGTTTAGATAGGGGGTGGGATCTTGAGGGTGGTTAGGGGCGGCAGGTCTCTGGAAGGGGCGGTCAGGGGACAAGGATCAAGGGGTTGGATGGGTCAGGAGTTCTGAGGGGGTCAGTCAGGGGGCTGGAAGTGGGTGAGGGTCGAATGCAGGTGGGGCCAGACTGGGGAGGCACACCTTCCCTTTCCGGCCCTCCACACAATTTTGAACCCCAAAGTGGCCCTCGGGCCAAAAAGTTTGCCCACCCCTGGATTATAGGGACCTGATCCTACTCACACACATGCTTAATCGCATCTGTGCAAGGAGTCCTGTCTTCCCAATGACACTATTCACTTGTGCAAAGTTAGTCATTTGCAAGACCGGGGGTCAAGTTCCAAAGAAGCTTCCCATTGGAAACAGTAATCCAATGGGCCGCAGGGATCCGCCGCTTGTGGTATTGCCTAATAAAGCGAGGACAGTGGTTAGTACGGACCTGCTGGAAAATATTTCATATGACCTTAGGTCATACAGATGATCAAATCAATAAGTACTGCTGTGGTTTTGGTATTTATTTGACCCATATTACTGTGGTATTTGAGCACTTCCCTATCTTGAGTATATTTATCTTACCCTCACCTGTTAGAGTAATGGAGTTACTACTGTCCCTATCTTACAGATGGAAAAATAGAGGCACAGAGGCTGAAGGCCAGATTTTCAAAGTTATGTAGGTGCTTAAAGACATAGGTGCCTAGTTGGAGTTCTACAAACACCTAAGTGCCTAATGAACTCCGATTGATTCGAGTGGAAGTAGAGCACTTGGGCATTTTAAAAATCCCACTAGGTACCTATCTGTCTCTTCAGGCACCAAAATACCTTTGAAAATCTTTGCCTAGCTGACTTACCTGATGTTATACAGGGAGTCTGCAGCAGAGCAGGGAATATATATATTTTTTCTAAGTACCAAGCTCATGACCTAATCACCCTTCTCCTGAATGTCCAGTTGTGGATATAGTTATCTGGTAACATCTTAGCCATGGGCAGAATCATTTATTGAGGGAACTTCCAGACTGCTCTGTCCCAGGAATCAAAAAGTAAGAAAAGAGAGGCCTGTTAAAATACGTGGTCTGCCTCCCCAGCCAAAGTAGGATATTCCTGAAAGCACCAACCAGTATGAAAACATATGAAATGCAAATGACAGATTCTTCAAGAACCTTCTCATTTGCAAATGAATATTTTTAAACACCAAATGTGAGTGTTTTTACTTGTTTATCTTTCCAGGAACCCTCCTGTATTCCTTCCAGGAACTCAGCTGTGACTATCTTCTTTGCAAGATTATTTTTTCCCCCTAAAAACAGGAACTGATCTTTAAAACCTTTATTAATAAACAATTTATATTTTGTGCAGTGAAGTATTCAGCCTAACCGACAAATTACCATTCACTTCACTGAAGAAACCATTTACCTCTGCAGCTGCTTTCTCTGGTGGGACTGATTCAAAGCCAAGAGACGTCAACAGGAGAATTTCCATTGACTTCAATGGCCTTTGGACTGAATATCTCTTTTTAGTGGTAATCCATTGATCAGAGTATGTTACAGATTCACACACACATACTGCGCCAATCCGCAGAGAATATGGCTCTGTTGTAGCCATGTTACCAAGCCTGGCTATTTAGCAAGCTGTAGCCATTCATTGTAGAACCAATGCTCAATGTGTCAACCAAAATGGCGGCTCTGATGTTTGCTCATATGTGAAGTGAATCCAGATTCCAGAAAATAGGAGCCTTATTCATTGCTGTCCTGAAACCCCTTTGAGATTGCAAGGGGGCCACAAGGCAGATATATGGGCCCTATGATGGGGTGTTTGCCCCACATCAGGCATTAAGGTGGCTAGGTGGGCCAATTAACCTGAGCTGCACCTGAAGAAGGTGCCAGGGAACAATGAGGATTAATTAAAGGATGACATTCACCTGGACGGAAACAGGCAGAGCTTCCAAAAAGCTAGGTGGTTGGGGGCAGAAAGGGGCTGCAGGAAGGAAGTCTGCATTCACTCTCTCTGAGGCTAGGGATAGATAGGAGGTTGGCCTGGAGGGAAGGGAGTACCTAGAGGAGGATAGAGAGAGAGTGGGGAGGGACAGCTCAGTGGTTTGAACATTTGCCTGCTAAACCCAGGGTTGTGAGTTCAGTCTTTGAGGGGGCCATTTACAGAACTGGGGCAGAAATCTGTCAGGGACAGTGGGATTGGTCCTGCTTGGAGCAGGGGATTGGATTAGATGACCTCCTGAGGTCCTTTCCAACCCTGATATTCTATGAGAAAGAGCCTGACAGAGGAAATGTAGGAAGCAGTCCAGGAAAACAGCAGCAAGATGGGGGACAGTGCAGACATTGGCTGCTGGTTGTAGAGTCCTTGGACTAGATACCAGAGAAGAGGACGGGTCCAGGTTCCCTTACCAGCCACCAGGGAAGTAAATTGAAAGGTTGTCCAGAACAATGGGCCTAGAGAGACTTTGGTACATACCACCCTGGCAGGGGAAAAGTACAGTGAGCTCGCCTGAGGGTTGAGCCTTGAAGAGGGAACAGTCAAGTCCTCAGCAAGAGATGGAGTGAGCACCTGCAGGAAGGGGTGTCAGACAGGTAAAGCTAAACTCCAGCTGTGGCCACAAGGAGGTGTTCCAGCAAGGAGTAGAGCACCCTGTGTTGAGTCCCCCTAGGGAATACCCCTGCTTCAGGGAGCATCTGCACTGCCTTGGCACAGAGGGGGTTTTGGAGTGGAGAGGGACACATGCCTAGATACTGTCTAGCCTTGCAGCTGTAGGAGGAGGAATGACCAGGACAAATCTGAGCAAAGTTAAAATGGAGGCTGAACACTGGCAAATATTTCCTAGCAGTGAGATGATGAGGCTGGCGTGGATCCTGTCCAGGAGAGTGCTGGTAGGTCCATCACTTGAGTCATTTGGAATTAGATTGGACAAAACACTCCAGGCAATAATCCCACACTGGTAGGTCATGGGCTGGATGACTTAACAAGGGCTTCCTATCTTTGGGTTCTATGCTAGCTGTACCATGAAACACTGAAATGCTTGATTTCCCTTTACTCCCTTTGTTCTGTCATCGTCCTGCCTCCTTTTTGCTTCTGTTCTCTCTTGTCTCTGTGCCCCGCTCACTGATTGAATGCTTCCTTGCTTCTCTTCTCTCACTGAGAAGGGAAGTTTCCCTTTGGGAAAGGGCACAGAAGTTCCTGTCTTCCGGACTATGCTGCTTCTGTTACTATTAATGTTGCACTATATTATCTAATCGCTGCTGCTCAGATTTCTGCCTCATGGGGAGGGAGCAGTGTGTGCTGTCCTGAAAATATCCTCCTAATCCTCGAGCTGCAGCTTTCTCTAGATCACATATGAGGCTTTATGGAGAACTTCAAGGGGCAGCTTGTGGGTTATTTCCATATCAGCAGACAATAGCCATGCCCTACCATGCTTTATGCTAATCCCTGTACTCTGATTGGTATGCCAATTTCACTGCATTTGGATATTATTTTCAATAGGCTGCTGTGCAGAAGACAGTCTCCAGAGCATTTTGGCACATCCAAGACGTTGCTCCCCACAGGCCTGATCCTGCAAGGAGCTGGGCTGGGGCCTTCAGATGCCACAGACATGCCTGGCGGTTGAGGATGTTTTGCAGGAGATGCAGAGTGCTCATCAGGATCAGGCCCCAGCTGTGAAAAGCAAACAAATGACACGGTGCCAGAATAACCAGAGTTTTCTTTTTGTGAGGGATAAAGGCCCCGTCCCATAATGGTGCTGAACTTCCCCTCTACACCCACCCAGTTCTGGTCTGCCTCCTCGCTGGCTGGTGAGAGTCTCTGTGCGCCTGCTGGAACTCAGTTTACCTCTGTAGCATAGCAGCCACCCACGCCACGATACTTAAATCCATGACAGGATTGAGAGAGACCCTGTATTTTGACAATAGACAGCACAGGCCATTTTGGCGGGCTAGAGCGAGGAGGAGAAAGCCTCTTGCTCTCTCTAGGTAGTTGCCTTGATGAAGAATCTGATTTAGATTCGTGACAACCACGTCCTGAATTCTCCAGCCCCGGAGCGAATGCCCCAGCTTGTATTGCTTGGCGTTTGCAGGGTTGGCCCCAGACATTTTTTATTCTTTTTTACAACTATGGAGTGAACGTGGGACATCGTGGTAATGAGTATTCAAGATACCACCTCTCTGAAGGCCTCTGACCGTAGTGCTGTCTGTTTCCATAGGAATAACCCGCATTTGGTTCCCAGGTTCTCATTCACTGGCCAGCGAAGAGGGCCGGAAGTACCATCTCCCTTGGGAAGGAGAGTGAGGCCTCTTGATGTGGGGCTGGAGTTAACCTCCTCCTGCCACGATTCACACACTTGAGAGACAACATGGACTGGGAGTCAGGAGGTTTGGTTTCCAGTCCTGACTCCCCTACTGAGCTGGTGTGCGACCTTGGCACAATCACTTCCCTTCTCTGGGCCTGTTTCCCCTCCCACCCTTCATCCTGTCAATCTCTTAAGAGAAGGGACTATCTCTTACTAGCCATTTGTGCCTAGCACTATGGGGATCAGAGTTCTGTTGTAGCCCCCACTGGACTATAATTAGTAACTCTGGTACTATCTCATAAATCAGGGATCTCATGCTCAAATCACCAGGAGGGCCACATGAGGACTAATATATTAGCCCAAGGGCTGCGTCACTGACACCCCTCCTGCCCCACTCCACCCCTTCCATGAGGCCCTGTCCCTTCCCCGCCTCTTTCCCGCCCCCTCTTCCCCAAATCCCCACCTCTGCTCCGCCTCTTCTCCGCTCGTCCCCTGAGCGCGCGGCTCCCTGCTCCTCCCACCTCCTTCCTGGAAAGCGCTAAGCGCCGCCAAACAGCTGTTTGGTGGTGGGAAGCACCTGGAGGTAAGTAGAGGAACGGGGATATGGCACACTGTGGGGAAGGGGATGGGGAGCTTAGTGGGCTGCAGGAAATAACTCTGGGGAGGAGGGACAAGGGGAGCTTGGCGGGCCGCAGAAAATAACCCCATGGGCCATGTGTTTGAGACCCCGGTATAAATAGTAGTATAGTAACTGGGCTATAAATACAACTTCCACACTACCAAACAGATTAGACAGCAGCGGCACAGTGTCATTAGCGTGAGGGGAAAAAAGATAAAGGCAACCAGAAATGATAGACTAGGTAAAACTCAACCCTTCTTAGAAACAACTTGCAAAAGGAAAAAAAGAGAAATAGGTGAATTCTCTGTCCTGATGTGCCAAAAAACACATGCACCTTTTTTTTTCTTTGCAGGTTACCTTTATTGCCAGATTCTCTCTCTCTCTCTCTCTCTCTCTCTCTCTCTCTCAAATAAATCTATGGTCCATGTGAAGCGATGAAGATGAGGGTGAGAAGAGCCTTTGAGGTTTGTTGATACGAGGGAAACTCAGGAGGATATTCAGCTAATATAGAATGTGACTGGTAATATGTGAACCACGCCAGAACTCAGGTGTGCTCTGCTCTTACGCCACACTGAATGGATGGAAGAATCCCATGCACTGCTACAGGTTGGGGACTGACTGGCTAAGTAACAGTTCTGCAGAAAAGGACCTGGAGATTACAGTGGATGAGAAGCTGGATATGAGTCAGCAGTGTGCCCTTGTTGCCTAGGAGGCTAACAGCATATTGGGTTGTATTAGTAGGAACATTGACAGCAGATAGAGGTAAGCGATTATTCCCCTCTATTGGGCACTAGCAAGGCCACATCTGGAGTATTGCGTCCAGTTTTTGTCCCCCCACTACAGAAAGAATGGTGGGCAAATTGGAGAGAGTCAAGCAGAGGGCAACAAAAATGATCGGGTGGGAGGGGCACTTATGAGGAGAGGCTGAGGGAACTGGGACTGTTTAGTCTTCAGAAGAGAAGAGTGAGGGGGGATTTGATAGCAGCCTTCAACTATCTAAACGGGGGTTCCAAAGAGAATGGAGCTCGGCTTTTCTCAATGGTGGCAGATGGAAGAACAAGGAGCAGTAGTCTCAAGTTGCAGTGTGGGAGGTCTAGGTTGAATATTAGCAAACACTATTTCACTAGGAAGGTGGTGAAGCCCTGGAATGGGTTACCTAGGGAGATGGTGGAATCTCCTTCCCAGAAGTTTTTAAGGTCAAGCTTGACAAAGCCCTGGCTGGGATGATTTAGTTGGGGATTGGTCCTGCTTGGAGCAGAGGGTTGGACTAGATACCTCCTGAGGTCCCTTCCAACTCCTGATATTCTATGATTCTGTGATTCTCCTCAGGCTAGAGTCCCCTATCCAGTAAGTATGGCCTACATTCTTTATGCCCAAATATATACATTTACAATTTGCCGTGTTAAAAAAGCCCTGACCATGTCGTCTTCATTCTTTACCACTCTACCAGTTAGGGTCACCTGCAAAGTTTGTCAGTGAGTTTATGGTTTTGTCCAGCCAGGACATATGAGAATCTCAGCTTTTATTTTGTTAGAGAAGTTTCTGGTGCTCACAGTTAGGGTGACCAGACAGCGAATGTGAAAAATCAGGACAGGGTAGGGGGTAATAGGAGTCTATATAAGAAAAAGACCCCAAAATCAGGACTGCCCCTTTAAAATCAGGACATTTGGTCACCCTACTCACAATTGTGGTGAAAAGCTTGAAACCATGAACCCCGATGACTCAAAATCCCAAAGGCAAATGAAAAGAGCCCAACATCATTTTGTAAATCTCATGATTTTAAAGCCACTGCCTTGGTTTCTGGGGGCATAACTCATGAACGCTTGGAGTCAGCAATGTTGCAGCCTTCGTTCCCCTTCCACGGTCCTGTCTGGCTCTGGTGGCATCATGAGACCACTCGTGTGAGGGGGGATCAGTCGTGAAGCTGTGTAGGATTGGGTTCTGAAATGGCAATTGCAGCTGGTGAGTCCAGATGCAGAATGACCCAAATTCAGCAAAGCGACTGCAACGGAACCTCAGCAAGATGCAAGTTCTTGGCTGACTCTTGTATTTGGATTTTACTCTTCTAGGATACCAGACCTGCTGGTGTGTAGCAAAGCAAATCTAAACACGATGCGCACCGAGGCAGCCAAACTTAGAGGAGGGGGGAAAAAAAGACAATTCCCTGCTTCTACAGTTCATGCTGTTCTTCTAGACTATTTATAAATAGGCCTGCTGTAGCCAGTGTTTGCGTTTGGACTGCTTTGCTTTTCCAGTTTTCAAGGCTTCTCTGAGAGCTGAAAGTACAGGTCAGCTCTACTCCCCCCTAGTTTTGAAGTGAGGACGGGGGAGGGAGCTAACCCTGCAGTCACAGACCAGTTAAAATAGACCTCCTGCAAATAAATACATGTTCACAAGCTATGCATGACGCCAGTTGGGTACCCCTAATAAAATGCATCTGGGGCAGGAAACTTAGCCTTCTCTCTGGCCTGCCTCTTCTCCCCTCATGTTTATTAACTCGACAACAGCTCTAATTTCCTGTGTCCTTTTCAAAGATCACTGTGCACATCATTTGGGATTCATGCAATACTGCTAAACAATGCAAACCACACACTTTGTCCTACGATTGCCAGGAACCCCCTGGATTGGTTTTTGAGCTGATCTCATGTTTATGCTCCCTACAGTCCACATCCAAATAATACATGGCTCCATTTTTCCTCTAGTAAATCCATTACAGAAAGTAACAAGCTAGATGATGAAGGATTTATTTTCCTGATTAATAGATATTCAGATATCGGAATGGTTTGACTTCATCAAGACTTAAAATGTATTTGATATTTTTAAAAAAATTCTATAAAATATTCCCTGTCCTGTCTTTGAATTAATGTTTCAATAGCCTTCTTTTGGCCAACAGTGCAAACAAATACCAGTAATCAGCATCTACAGCCATGGGGGGGAGGGGAATAGTTTAAAAATTATATTAATATATTAAACATCTTAAACCCTCTTGATGGGATTCTGCAGTTTTTAATCACACAGAGAAACGTGAGTGGACCAATTTAAGCAGGCTTTGAGTGTGATGTCATTCTGTCTCTGCATGGGGCAAATGAGCCACAGATAAACACCTTCCAAAAGCCTTTAGGCAAAAGGAAATAATCCTTCATGTACACATGCATGGTTCTTAGTGTCTAAACTTCTTCCTGGAGACACTAGGAGGGCTGGTCAAATTTATCCAACAGAGAATTTCTGAAAGGTTTGAAACAGACAACCGGGAAAGTGTGGGTTTAAGTCAGGATGAATAACCTTAATCTGTCAAACCCAAATACTGATTTTTATTGATTAGCACTGTCTGATACTCCTGACTGCACAAAACTTGGCTGGAAACCTTGATTTTAAAATAGTACCATAAAAAAGATTGTTTCCACATGTATCACTAACACTACTCGCTTAGTAATGATAATATTAATACGTAACTGTGTAGAGTTTGCATTGACTTCTGCTAACTTATTTGACTATGTACAGGATGTGTTTGATGTAGTGTAGATACATCATTTCAAATGTATCAAGGAGAGTTGCCAAAATGAGTTATTTGTGACCTGGGAATCATTTCTATGTTGATAACACATCTAGGATCCCATGGCAGGCAAACTGCAATTTACCGTGGGTTTTTTTTTCCCCACTGTTACTCAAAGTGTGGTGTGATTGCTCCATTTCTAAAAGTAGGGAGTAGTGTCGTTTTGAGTCTCGTTAATTATAATTCGATGATTATAAAAGATGCAAACATTAAAGGGCAGCCGTAGGTTCACGAAAACTACTCAGAACAATGTTAAAATACAACTGTTTTGTAGTGTTCTTTTTAATTTTGAGAAAAGCAATAAATTATTTTAAAGCATTGGGATTTTAAAAATAAACTTTCTACCAATGTGCTTATTATAGAGCCTCACCGTAAACACACGCCTAACATCCTGAAAGGATTCATTTGCTTTTGTAGTTCATCTATTTAGATTGATTAAAAGTATGTTTAAATATCACATTTTAAACAAGTGATCACTAGTGATTATTTTGTTAGCTTTACTTCCTTAAACCAATTTTAGACTGAAGTCATTTTTAATCTATGCCCTTGATGTTTTGTCTCCAGGACTGAATTATATCAGTATTGTGGAAGTAGGAATAAATAAATGAATTTCTCTGGCACTTTTGCCTGTATGGGCTAAACTAAAACTATAGGGTATTTTACAGGTTTGGTTTTTTTTAATAAACTCACAATTCCAAAATACTTCCTCCTTGGTTCTACTAGAATTCTGCACTAATGAAACAAGAGATATGTCCACCGGCACAGATATGGGAGATGGTGGAAAAGAGTAAGCACCCCCTTTTCAGGTGCATTAGGAGGAGGCATGTCACTTGGGTCCCCCGTCACAAAGAATGAGGCAAGGACGTATTTCATGCTGTACAGTACGCTTGTGAATTAGACGGCTTAGAACCAGGGGTGAAAGTAAGGAGGTGCAGGTCGGTACAGCGTGCCAGGAAAAAGTAGCCACCTGTACCGGGCAGTAACACCTGACTTTAAAACACTGCTGCGGCAGCGCTTTAATCTCGCTGCTCTTTTTGCGCTACCCCGTCGGTGGTGCTGCCAGTAGGGCCCCCACAGAGCCATGGATGGGGGGTGCGAAAAGAGCAGTGATGTTAAAGCGCTGCTGTGGCAAAAGGACCCTGCTTAAAGCATCCCTGGCCTTTCTCCCTTCCCGGGCCTCCAACAGTGGGGGGAGGGGCAAAAGGAGCAGCTACCCTGGGGCTAGAGCCCCGGGCTGTGTGGGCAAGCCGGCAGGGGGACACTGACCGCCCCCCTCCCCCAGTCCCACCTCTTCTGCCCGAGGCCCTGCCCCTTCTGGGAGAGAGGTGGGGGGAAGCTTCTTTACCCTGTACCGGTAAAACAGAAATTTTACTTTCACCCACAGTTAGAACTATTCCTTACACTTTCCTAAGGAAGGAAAAGAATTTGAGAACATCTTCCATGCATCAAGGCTATTGAACTACTGGATGTGAGAGAACCAATTCCAGATCCATTTACAGTACTACTATGTCTTAAACACAGCATGCATTTCTTGCTCTGGTTCCCTTCCAAAACAAGTTGTAGATTTTCTTTGGAATGGTCCCTGAAGCTGATATTTTATTCAATTATCCAGTTATATGAACTGGTCTACTCCAACGGCCACATTTTCAGAAGGATGAGGTAGCCACAGTTCTGGCCAGAATTTCAAGAAATCATCAGGGACCAAAATAAGTGGCCAGATTCTCCAAAAGAGCTCCGCATATTCCACATATATGGGAGTCCTGAACAATCTGCTTTGCTCTGGATGGTTCGTGGCTGTATTGTGGGGAAGATAAAATTGTTGCTATGCTGACTCCGTGGACCAAATTCTCCTCTTGAGAGGCCCCTCTCCACAGTCTGGGCATGCAGAATTGGCTTGGCGTGGGATTAACGGAGCCAAACACATTGGCAACGCTTTTGAAGAAGGTGCAGAGGCCAGCGTGGAAACCTCGTGTGGCGATGTTAAGGGCCGCAGGCTGTTAGCTTGGGTGGGAATTAAGGCCTGATCTAAAGCTCGCTGGAAGTAAGAAGGACTCAGTGAATCAAGCCCATAGAGAGCTAAGAGGTACCGTGTCTGGAGAGCTACTGTGATCTCAGACTGATTGACTGCAATGGAGTCCTAACGCTTCCATGTACTGCAAAAAAAATGACACCTTTTTACTACACTTCTCAACACATGCTTAAGAATATATATTAGCTCCCCATCTTTCCCTATTTCCCTCTACACTGAACCCTTTGTACGTGTAGACGGCTTCAGTAACGGAAATTTAAGCCTTCTGTTTACATCTATAAACAAGATAAGGTACAAATTGCTGCAATACAAACTTCCTCCCACTGGCCTTCCACTGACCTCAGCCATAAACCAAAGGGAACCTCCTTTTCTTTTATTTTTTTTTTATAACTGAAGGAGTCTCCAGTCTCCATCCCTAAACAGCAGCTGCCAAATTAGCTTGCTGAATTATTTGTGTGCCTGTTTTGTCACTGCTACGCCACAGCACAGCGCCTGGGACCACCAGATTCATTGCCCTTAGCATAGCAAAAGGCCCCTCCGTTAATAAACGGCAGTAGTAAACCAACCTGAATGGCCCTGAAGACACTTGATGCTGTAAAGTAAGGCTGATTAAAGACACTTACGTTGGGTGAAAATTGAGTATTTTGTGTTATCACGTAACTAGTTAAAAAGCATTTCTACCATACAGCTGAAAAAGAAAATTAGGTGCTTTAAAAGTATGTGTGCAGCAAATGATGATGGATAACTCATGACAGGATTGTGTTATGCCTTGTGGGTTTTTTTATATTCTTGTTTTTATATCCCCTCTCTGAAGATCATTTTTGTCAGATCAGGTATACTGGCTGCAAACTACCTGTTTTTAACAGGCTGTAAAATAAGCAGAAGTATAATTGGATCAAAGAGAGAGCCATGCACCTCACATGGTTTTTAATAGAAGCAGAAGGAAATGCTTACTCTGGTCTATGAAAGCAACAGCGTAGGTCCACCTAGAGAAACAGCTCTCTGCTCACAAGAGCATTGGGTGCAAAGGGAAAACGAGAACATGTTTTGACTGTGGCCTAAAGGAACATCAGGGTAGAAGGCACGGGAACCAAGAAGGTGTCAAAGAATGGAGTGAGGATAGTGTCAGTGACAAATATGCCAAACGTTCAGTCCTTCACAGCCTTTGCTGTAGTTATAGCTGTATGAACCTGGGCGCTCACAGGGCATCATCTGCTATAAGAAAATTGAACTTGATAATTCTGCTCCAAGAACTGTGATCTGGAGACAGACGGTCACTACAACTCAATCTGGAGCATGGCTTTTGATTTATCAAATGGTTCTTCTAACACCAGCCGTCAAGCGCACGTGTCTGGGATCCCAAGGGGAGAATACAGGAATCTTCTACAGCTTGGTGTAACTTCTAGCTGGACACTCTGCTCTGCCTCTTGGAGCCAATTTTTGCATCATAAAGAAGAGCTAATAGGCAACCCTTTCTCCCTAAAAAAATCCTAGTAACTCATTCAGTGCTTCCCTTAATAGCTTAATGCCACCCACTGTGCTGCAAATGATAACGCCTCAGCTTTTTTTAATAGCACTGCGATGTTTAGAAAGGGTGAATACTCCAGAAAACACAGTGGCTAATGCTCTCCTAAACCAGAGTCCAGTCCAAGGGCCAAACGCCTTTTGAGAGGTCAAGGGGTTGCAATCAATATCTTAACTATTTCTCTAAGCTCGGGCAAAGCCAGTCAAGCTCCAACCTTGATCTCCCAGGAGCTCCCACAGCCCAGCGGGGAAGCAAGGGAGGAAGCCAAGCAACCATTGCTCCTCTCCCTTGCTCTCCTCGGTGATGCACCAGATGGCCCGCAGGTGAGCTGCTGGAGCAGAGAAGAGAGAGTAGTTGTTTGGAGCGCCCGTCTGCAGGGGAAGTCAGGGGAAGCAGCGACCCCTGGAACAAAGAGGCTGATTCAAACACTTCCCCCTTTTTTAAAGTTGAAGCATCCTGCTCCCGGATCCCATTTTTCAATCATCACATGCCCACGTTTGTAACCCAGTTGCCCTGGAGCGGGGTCGGCAACCTTTCATAACTGGTGTGCCAAGTCTTCATTTATTCTCTCGAATTTAAGGTTTTGCGTGCCAGTAATACATTTTAATGTTTTTAGAAGGTCTCTTTCTACAAGTCTTGAATATAGAACTAAACTCTTGTTGTATGTAAAGTAAATCAGGTTTTTAAAATGTGTAAGAAGCTTCATTTAAAATTAAATTAAGATGCAGAGCCCCCCAGACTGGTGGCCAGGACCCGGGCACTGTGAGTGCCACTGAAAATCAGCTCGCGTGCCGCCTTTGGCACCCGTGCCATAGGTTGCCTACCCCTGATCTAGAGGGCCACAGGTTGGCCACTGCTGTTATAAGTTGCAGGTATGGTAATGGGTTGTTTAAAATTATATTCTCATAGTCTTAGAGGTGATCAGAATAATTCACAAAACAGAATAAGGTATTTAAAATTAAAAAACCGACCAGGATCCTTATTAGCCAGGGATCCCAAAGTCGCTTTTTCTCTTGCTGAACTGTGGTCAGCGTTGAGCTGTTGGCTATTTCATCTCCGCTTCTTTTTTTCAGTTACTCACATTGCCTTCATGCCTAGGAGCCCTGGTCCTGTACCCCACTGTGCTAGGCATTGTACAAACACCGAGCGCATTCTAAGGCGACCTCCTAATGGAGAGGTGAGCTGATCCCAGCAGCTGGCTCCAACTCAATGCCAACCTTCAACCTGAGTGAAGCAGCTGCCAGAGTTGTGCATGGTTGTGTGGTGTGACTACATAGACTAAAGTTAGCCTTCTCCAGTTGGGAATTTGGAACTGCAGAGGGGACCGTGGACTGGGAGCGTCATCTGATGCCAGGCTCTTGTTGCTGTGTTATGAAATGTTTTAGCTAGAAATAATGTAGTAATGAAATACAAGCTCTCCGTGTCTTGGTAAGTGCAACACGTGACCATATGGTTGGTTCTAAGTAACCTTCATTAGATGACAACGTACCAGTTCCACTAGGAATATAAAATAGTGCTACACGATACCTGTTTGGGGGAAGAGATTTTTTTCTGGGTTTGTACAGCCCCGAGCACAATGGCCCTGGCCCACAACTACCTCAATAAAATAATTAACGACACTATATCAGCCTTGTCCAGTAAATCAACATACTTCAGAGTAATTTATGAGAGTTACATTGTCTTCACTCCGGCCAACTCTTGGGACTTTGTCAAGAATCTCATGATGTTGAGGTGGTGGTTTTTGTTTGTTTGTTTTTAAGTAAAGCCCCTGTTCCTGGATTAAAGTGATTGTGAGAAGCTCAGATCTCAGTGGAACAAACAAGTCTAGACCTCATGGTTGCAGAGAAAAACTTGAAAACATGAGCTATTGTAAGGCCGACAGACCCCATTCGTTGGCAAACGGGATCGAATCTAGGACCTCTGGAGCTAAATGCATGAGCTTCTACTGCATGAGCTAAAAGCCACTTGGCCCTTAGCTAAGGTTGTAGAGCAGAGTCAGAAGTGGTCTTGGTGTCACTATATGAGACAGAGTACCACACCCAAGAGGTGTGTGGGTTACACTATGTGCACTGTAAAAGCTTAGAAACCAAAAGTCAAATAAAATGAATCACGGCCAATGGGAGCTGCAGGGATGGTGCCTATGGGCGGCGGCAGCGTGCAGAGCCACCTGCTGCACTTCCACCTAGAAGCACCCAGGACAGGTCACCAGGTCACTACTTAGGGGGAGCTGCCCCCCCGGATCTGACACCCCCCACCCTCTCCTGCATCCAACCCGTTGCCTTGAGCCTCCTCCCACATCCAAACTCCCTCCCAGAGCTTACACGTCCTCCCGCACCCTAGTCCCCCTGTTGGTCCCGCACCAACCGGACTATAAACCGGAATTTTAATGAAGATCAGAAATACCGATTTATAGAGCTTTCCAGCTGGTGAAGTGCCGGATCAAACCGCTTTTACTGTACTGCTTTATGCAATGAATAATTCATCTGTGGAACAAACTGCTTCTGGAACAGAGTCCTGCAGCCAACTGTCATGTTAGTCTTCATGTATTAGTATGTAATTATAAAACTATAAGAGGACTATTATGCTAGCCAGTCTCTCTTAGGAGAAGGTGAGGAAAAACTCCTCTCTGGACATTTACTTTTAGAAAACTACCTGAATGTGTGTACTGATTTGCTAGCTCTCATTTTTAGATTAATCAGAACTGACGATACTGATACATTTTTGCCTCAGAAGAAATAGACCATTATAAGTATAAACTCCCTAGGTCCTTTTAGGCATGGCAACAGAACAGTCTTCTGTTAAATATTCTTCCAAAGCCATCTGGTACCCTATTTTCATGGCCAAATATTTGGTAACTTTATTGCTTTATTGCTTAAGATGATTATGCTTCCCATATTTGACCGTGGTTCTCTGGGCTACTCACTCGGACAGACTGACATGTCTCGGCAACCTCCACCTGAGACTGTGGGCTAGTGAACTGAGTCTGTGTTAGTACTTCTCCACCGCTTTCACCGTAGACCCCAAAATGCCAGTTGGGGTTCCTTGCTGATCTCCGTCCTGCCGGCTTTGCAGAGGGGCTGCAGCCAGAAGCTATGGCTGGTTTAGGGTGGGGTGTGGTCCATTTCTACCCCCCTCCCCACCACAGGGAGGTGCTAGTTCAAGCTTCAGTGCTGCTTCACCATGAGCAGTGTGTGCTTATGGGGCACGAGAAGAAGAGGGGGACAGAAACAGCTGGGAGGGAAAGAGAAAACTTCTATTTCACCTGTGCAATTGTTGTGCTTTTGTTTTTCTTACCTGAGGCAGTCTGGCCCTCACCACCCACCTGCCAGCTGCATCTCGCTGTCTGAGGAACACTGGCTAGTGCTAGTGGGGATGAGGGAGGTGTCCAGCTGTAGTTCCTCAGACTTAGTTTAAGGAGCAAATCTTAGGGGAATTATTGCTGGTCGGTGCTACTTTCAGAGGAAGTGGGTGACCCACCGAGGTGGTACCAGCTCCCTCAGGTTCACTGTGCCACCAGAAGGCTCCACTTCCCAGGAGGTTCCAGCTACTCTCACCTCTTCCATCTTCTTCCTAGTTTACACCCTGCTTCAAGCAAGCATACCTCTTAGGCAAAGCACTGATATAGGTGCCTAAGTCCCACTGAAGCCAACGGGATGGAAGCATGTGCTTACAGTGCCTTGCTGAACAGGGTAGGACTGAAGCATGTGCTAAGTGCTTTTCTGAACCAGGGCCTTACAGAGGAAAGGCACTTCACTGCCACTGCGTTGGTCACCAAGAAGATGCTCCGGGCCTGGGGTGCTCTTGGTTCTGCGAGGGTGCCTCATGCCAGAGACTGGCTCTGATATAGATGCATTCAGGCCATGGTAGTTATGCAGTTCAGGTAGCTCTTAGGCATGGTGGAGCCCATGTTAGAATTCCACCCCCACCCCGAAGTCCATGCTCCTTAGCTACGTGGGCTGCCTTTTAAACACACAGCTTTATTGTGATGAACTCTACAGGATGCAGCCATGCTGGAGAGAGAGGGTTCTTTCAAGCCACTCCGCCTGGCAATCCAACATGGTCTATTTGCTTGTCTAAGGGAATATTAATAAACATTCTGTGGTGCCGTAAAATATCAATAAGAAGGCACATGAAGGGCCCGATCCTGCTGCCATTGATTTTCCAGTGGATGCTGGATTGAGCCGAAAGCATTTACTCTTATTTAGCCATTAGTTGTTTTCTGATAGTTTTATAATCAGTGCAGATTTAATAACACTGTATATAGTACAATATGGCTAAAGCTCTCCTAAAGGAAGAATTTAAAGCAATTGAGTAAAATGTGACCCCCCTTCTTCAAGTCATGTATGGCATACAAAGAGGCCAATTGGTGGAAGAAGAGTTATTTGCATGCGTACTGTATCTTGATTTTGTTTTAAAAAAGACTAGTTGTTTCCATTTTATAATCGTTGGGGAAGGCCTAGTTTTCAGAAAAATCCTGAATATTTCACTCAAATAAAAATGTGATGGTTTAATCATACTTGCTACTGACATTGCTTTGTATTGTCAATGCTGCATATAGATGTGAATGTGAGGTGAGGTGTGGCAGCAGAATGATCACAAGATCGGGTTATGGCACCATTTTATTGCATGGCCTTTGGCAAGTCAATTGGCTGACTAAATTTCCCCATCTATAAGGTGATGATAATACATATAATATCTGCCTCACAGGCCCATTGTGAGAATTAGTGTATTTGAACAGCTGTTAAGAAATACTGTAAAAGCACATGGCTCTAGGGCAATGGTTTTCGATCTTTTTTAATTTGCGGATCCCTAAAAGAAAATTCAGACCCCTTTAGAAATCTTTAGTGGTCTGTGGACCACTCCAGGGATCTGAAGAGTACATGTTGAAAACCGCTGCTCTGTACCTGCATCATAAGCTGTCTTCTGGTGCGAAGATAAGGAACTTCTGCTATATTTACTTGTAATTTGACAGTATTTTTTTTGGGGGGGGGGCAAAGGCGCCTGGAATGCGGATTGGTGCATAATATCAAAAATCAAAAGAAATGTGTTCAGATTCTGCTCAATTTACAGCATGTTAAATACACACTATAAATTAATGCAACATCTAGTTTGAGGTGTTAATTGCCCAAGAGTCAGGAAATGCGGCGTTCAGTGTCCCACAGCAACCTTAATTCTGTCCCATTTCCTGGCTGCATTAAAATAGAGTCTGTGTGTGCTTTCCGCTCCTGAGCGCTGTAACGTAATGGCAAGATACAGCAGCTATGTCAAACTAAGTGCAAACATTCTGCGAACGCAACTAAAGGGGGCATAAGCCAAAAAATTAATATATTGAGAAAGTACCTCAAAGCTAACCTTAAAAAGTGAGGGATGGGCCAGCACTGGACCTGCAAAATTAATAGATGTTAAGGCCCGAAGGGACCATTCGGATCATCTCACCTGACCTCCAGCAGAATTCAGGCCAGAGAACCTCACCCAATTTCTGCATCAAGTTCATAACAGTGGATTCTGCCTCTCCCACTCTCACCCCTGGGTTTTTAGTATCAAACCATCCTCCAGGCTCTGAGAGATACACAAGCTTCTGCTGAGGGAAAAACCTGGAGGCATTAAACACGGTAGCACAGATTGGTCCTGAACATTGGAGAGGGGGCGGGTGTAGAAGGAACTTTCTTTCTGATCCCTCATGTTCCAGGAAAAGCAGGAACTACTCCCTCTCTGTGCCCCGATGTGTGGGTGGGTGGGTGCAAAATAGCCCCTACTAGGAGAAGGGCAGAACCAAACTATCACCCTATTCCATCAGCCCAGGCAGCTATCTCATTGTGTAGGTTGCATCATCTATCTTTGCTGGGATGCTTCTGCTACCAGAAGCACAATTCTTGCTGATAAGAAGAATGGTCTAGTCAGAGGATAAAGCTCTGAACTGGTGTTCAGGAGACAAGGGTTTGATTTCCCTTCCCAGCTTAGCTACAGCCTTCCTGTGTGACCTTGGGCATATCATTTAACCTTTCTGTGCCTCAGTTCCCCCATCTATAAAATGAGTTTAATACATCCCAGCCTCAGACAGGTATTGAGGATAAAATTCATTAACGACTGAGCTGCTCAGGTACTGCAGTCATTTGAGCCATATAAGTGCCTAGACTGATAGCCTTGCTTGAGTCAGCTTGGCAGCGCACTGCACCGGGCACAGGTTAGTCCCTAATGTGAGCGAACGTTTGGAGAACAGTGAATTGAATGGAGAAAGCAGAAGCTGGAATGGCTCCTGCAGAGGAGTTTGACCACAAATTTAAATCCTTTAACCAGGGCACCATCAAAAGCTTTTGCTTGGCAGAGAAATGAAGAGAAGCTTGAAAATTATATGCATGCCAAGACCCTGCAGGTGTTCAGCTCCCGGTCCAGTTTGGAAAGGCTCAGATGCTGTAGGGTTTTAAATAAAGACTCTGGCACAATGATGGAAAATACTCTTTGGAGGCATAACAGTCTTTGCAAGGAGAAGTTACTGAATTCAGAGACAAGAGAGCACAGGGGCAATATATTTGCTAAGACTTTGGAGGATGGATGCGACAGAGGGACTTGTGTGATTTAGTTGGGGCTGGTCCTGCTTTGAGCAGGGGGTTGGACTAGATGACCTCCTAATGTCCCTTCCAACCTTGATATTCTATGATTTTATGACTTGAAGATCCGCTATGAAACAAGCAAGCTGGTTAAAAGGAATGAGAGCCTTCCATTCCTAGATTTAAATCTGGCCCCGAGAGGAAGGGAAAATCCGGCTGCTGCTATTGGTTATCTTGTGGTACCGAGGATCTACCATCAAAGGAAAACATTTTACCTTGTGGGAGAAGAGTTGGGCAAGCAAACCGTTGACGCAGATAAAGAAGACAATGCTGATATAGACAAGCAGGACAGCAAAGAACAGAGAGATTAAAGTTACTTAGGCTCACAGTCACCCCAATTTAGAAAGATAAGACCCAGGAAAGATAGTGAAAATAGAGTTATAAAGCTAGAGGCAAGTTTGGTGTCCCCAAGAGTATTCTACTTAAACCTAAATTTGTTCCCTGAGATACTGTACTGTCTGTGTGTTGTGATTATGTGTTCTTTCGCGCTCTACCTCATGGAAGGGGTGGTAATTACAACTTGATTTTTTTGGTAGTATTTATGTAGGTAAAATTCCCGCTGTCACTTTGACAGGATTTTTGCTTGTGTAGCTTTGGACCTTTTATTGTTTCTGTGGGTGTAGAGACTTTGCAGGCTGTAAGTTGTAACAGATCCTCCCTGATGAGAAAGTGTTTTGCTGAGTTTGTATTTATGGCTTAGTTCCATCAGATGTTGCATATCTATTCACTTATGCTAAGATTTTCCTGCTGTACTTCCCAGTCCACAGCGGTAACAATTCAGAATGATGAACCATGTACAACTTATTTGTACATTATCCAAAACGCCAATAAAAATACATTTTAAATAGACAAATACCACACCTCCCAGAATGAGAGATGAACTTTAATACCATTCTGCATCTGATTGTATATGGGCTTAAGCACAGAACACAGATCATCTGGGATGGTTAACATGTATTGTTTGAACTTTAGTGTTAAATTATTTAGCTTTTTCAAATGATATTGAAATTTAATTCAAAATAATTTATCATCATGGGAGGCATTTCTTGCCTGGAACAGGAAGGGGACTGGAATGGATTAGAACAGCCATAATTGTGATTTTTCTAGTATCATTGCTAGAATGTGTTTTAAAATGTTGTCCCTTTGAAATTGTATCCCAAAATTTCTAACACTGAAAATATAAAATAAAGGATAATTAAATGATCCAAGAGAGCAAATAATATTTTGTCACTCAATGAAATTAATGGGCAGCAGGTTTAAAACAAATAAAAGGAAGTTCTTCTTCACACAGCGCACAGTCAACCTGTGGAACTCCTTGCCTGAGGAGGCTGTGAAGACTAGGACTGTAACAGGGTTTAAAAGAGAACTGGATAAATTCATGGAGGTTAAGTCCATTAATGGCTGTTAGCCAGGCTGGGTAAGGACTGGTGTCCCTAGCCTCTGTTTGTCAGAGGTGGGTGAGGGATGGCAGGAGAGAGATCACTTGATCATTACCTGTTAGGTTCACTCACTCCGAGGCACCTGGCATTGACCACTGTCGGTAGACAGGATACTGGACTAGATGGACCTTTGGTCTGACCCAGTATGGCCTTTCTTATGTTCTTAATATGCTTTAGTAATATATGATACAATATTGATTTTTAGCTCCTTTTTTCAGGTCCCTTATTACTCCTCTTTCCAGTTTTCCTGTCTACTACTCAGGTTCTGCAGTAAGTGGGAGCTTATTAATATCTATTTCAGGTGAGGCTGGGTGAGGTTCTTTGGCCTGCCATGTGCAGGAGGTCAGAGTTGATGATCATGATGGTCCCTTCTGGCCTTAAAGTCTGTGTATATAGGTCTTCACCTTTCCCGCTTCATTTCCAAAGCCTAGATCCTACCATCTCTGCTTCTGTCCCTCCTATAGGTGGAGGATGGATGGTTGTGTGGTTAAATGATCTGGACCAGGACTTAGGAAATCTGAGTTCTATTCCTAGCTCTCTGCCATGGATGGTAGGATGTGGGCCAAATCATTAAGGGCTTGTCTGCATGGTGACTTATTGTGCAGCAAGCTGGAGTGTGACTCTACAGCAGCTAGTTTGGCCTGCACTAACTGGCAGTGTGGGCCCTGCTAGTTCTGCAGTAGGGTTTGACGGTAATATGGAGAGTTTAGTGCATGGCATGTACATGCATTTAGTGCATGTAGATTCACATGCTGGCTTGCTGTACACTGAGTCTCTCTATAGGTAAACCCTAGGGGGTCTTCACACCTCAGTTTCCCACCTGGAAATGATACTGTTTTTCTCCCACCGCTGTGTCTTATTGATGTAGACTGTAAACTCTGAGCTAGGGCCTCTCTCTTACTGTGTGCTGTATAGCGTGTTACTCAACAACCGGTCCAGGGACTGGCACCAGATCTCCCTGACAGAGTTTAGGAAGACAGCAAGCCGGTCTCTGGTATCAAAAAAGTTCAGAAACACTGTTTGTTAGCACTTAGCCCAATGCGGTTTTGAGCCACTACCGTGATAGTGGCTACCGACCCAGTCTCTGATCAATGCACTAACAGATCTATGCCCAGCAGGGCACTGCTGTGGTCTCCCCCCTTTTCACAAGGACATTATTTGTGGTGCTGCCTGCCAGCCTAATGTCACTCAGCACCTGCAACCAGCCTCCCCTATGATCTTTGTCGAGAAGGAATCGTGAGATTCTGGGAATGTCTTCCCTAAGGAGCTAACTGTGGTGATCTGCACCCTGGTCTAAACCCCCCTGTTCGCCTAGCTTAGGCATAAGCAGCCAGCTGCAAAGCCACACTTCAGTTGGAATTGGAATTGGCTCAGAAAAGGGCAACAAAAATGATTAGGGGTATGGAACCACTTCTGTCTGAGGAGGAGAGATTAACGAGACTGGGACTTTTCAGCTTGGAAAAGAGAAGGCTAAGGGGAGATATGACTGAGGTCTATAAAATCATGACTGCTGTAGAGAAAGTAGATAAGGAAGTGTTTAGTCCTCATAACACAAGAAGTAGGGGTCACCAAATGAAATTAATAGGCAGCAGGTTTAGAACAAAAGGAAGCATTTCTTCACACAATGCACAGTCAACCTGTGGCGCTCCTTGCCAGAGGATGTTGTGAAGGCCAAGACCATAGCAGGATTCAAAAAAGAACTAGAGAAGTTCCTGGAGGAGAGGTCAATGAATGGCTATGAGCCAAGATGGACAGGGATGGTGTCTGTAGCCTCTGTTTGCCAGAAGCTGGGAATGAGCAACAGGGGATAGATCACTGGATGATTCCCTGTTCTGTTCATTCCCTCTGGGGCACCTGGCATTGGCCACTGTTGGTCGACAGGATACTGGGCTAGATGGACCTTTGGTCTTACCTAGTAGGTCCATTCTTATGTCCTAGTTACTGAGTCCTCGCTGGTGCTGTACTTCCCCATGTGTGTCGACACTAGGACTTTTCCAGGGGCGTGGTTGAGAGCTCTTTGGGCTGCTCTGATTCTTCTCCCAGTGAATCGTGGGAGAAACTATCCTTCTGGGCACATGAGCGGGATAAGGGGAGGTTGTGGGGCATCAGTGGGGGACTATCAGCACTTGAGAGACCCAGGAGGGGGGTTAGGCGGGTTTTGCTGACTCACTGATTGAGTGGACAAGGCCTGCGGAGAACTTTCACGCTGGGAGAGTGCTGTTTTCGGATTCCCTTTTCGTTCAGACACCAGCCCCAGGTGGGGTGACTTCGCAGGCCTCCGCAAGTGCGCGCTCCGGTGTGGGGACTCCACCCACGTGCAGTGACCCACTTTTGCTAAAAGCCAGGCGAGAACACGCACAAACAGCGGGCTTGCACGGAACGCCACGTGGGCTCCGCAGTTTGAAGTTATTGTTTGGTCTCTTTCCTATTTGGAGGGTTTATTTTAACTTATTTGTACATACACAATCAATTAACTGTGGGTACATCCAGATGCATAGTGTATAGGCAATTTACAGCAAGAGGAGCAAATGTGGCAAGGATACAAGACTGGGGCAATTCAATTCATGGAGGAACGCTCCTGTTCAGCTATTCTGACAGTAGTCTGCATTCTGCTAGCCTGGTATGCCAGCGACCATGAAACGAACTGAAGAAAGAGTCGCTGTCTTCTAACACTGAACAAGGAGCTTTATTAGAATAACAACATTCTCCCTAAAGCCGTTCTTTCTTAGCTTCACTCTAGACCTGCCTAGAACATTTTCCAGCCCCATCTGGCCTGGGTGATGGATTTAAAGAGACATAGCCTGCATAGCCTTGCATAGGACAATTTGTCAGGCTTCACGTGCCTTATGTAAAGGCCGGTGACTTTGGCTCCAAGTTCACAGAGAATAAAGTGGTTTAAAGGTGCTAGAGAAATCATAAGTAACTTGCTTTTCATTTGATTAGAAGCCTTTAAATCGGACAGTATCTTTCTCTTTTCTGAGAACAGGGAAAAAATTAAAGGGAGCGCCTCAATTTAAATGTGAAGATCAATTTAAACTTGATTTTTATATTAAACTTAAGAGCAATGGAAATATTTTGAGTGAAAAAAAGAGAGAGTCACAGTAACCTTTGGCAGTGCTGGAAATGAAACTGAGTATACACAAAACTGGGACCCATCACTGATTTTAATGGTCCTGACTCCGAGAAATGCACAAGAAAACAAACAGCATCAAAAGTGGCCAGTTAACTGAATTTTTAAAATTCTTGTCCTTTCAATAAACAAAAGTAAAGCGATTTGTTTGTTTGCAAGGCAGGGGCGTTTTCTCACACTCTCATTTTCTAACACTTTCATTTTGTTGTTTTTATTTCTTTTAGAGAGAGAGAGAAAAAGGGACTCATTCTCCCTCTTTTGACTGTATTTAATCCAGCATTTCCTTTTCAGATAAACTTTTAATTCAGGGAGGAATGAACTGATACAAAGCGATAAGAGCTGGAAATACCTTCAGAAATCCAAAGTAACTAGGTGTAGAAGAACAAATAAGATTCAAGGGATAATTAGGTTCTCCTGCTAGGCAGCTTTACATTGAGAAGGGGTGAAAAGTGCCGTACAGGGGTAGCGTTTAGGTCCCAGTGCGATGCTTGCTGCAGGGTTGAGTTTATTGGAACTCTCTCTCCCTCCTCCCTGGCCTAGGTACTGAATCGGACAAGGTCCTTCCTGCTGGAAACCCAGAAGCAAACGCTTCCTTGGCAGGGCAGAAAGGGACACGCTAAGAAAGCGGGGAGGAGCCCCGCTCCACAGAGGCGGGCTCTGGGCATCTGCTTTGCCGGAGTCCGGCCCCCTCCGGTCTCCTGAACCGGTTCCCAAGAACTCGGAGGGCACCGGCTAAGAGGGGGTGGGGGGGGAGGGGAAAGCAGCCCACCGAAAGTGCAGCCCGCTCGTCCCTGCTCCTTTCCCGAGCCCCTCTCCCCGCACTATGCTGGTGTATCCGACCCCCCGGGCGCGATCAGTCCCGCTGCTGCGAATCTCCGCCGCGCTCACAGCCGAGCCCAGGGCGAACGAATCGGAGGCGAGCGGTTCCCACTGTGAATAAAGCGAAGCGGGGGGCAGGAGTTGGGGGGGGG
>ML677372.1:23250867-23584203 GCA_007922305.1 Dermatemys mawii
GGCTGGCCTGGGGGGGAAGCGTAGCCAGGAGTAGGGAGCCCTGCCCGAGGACGATCCTTGTTGCGGGGGGTGACCCCTGGGAGACTGGCCAGGACGGGGGTTTGTCCAGAACACCTGGGCCCTAGGCGGACACCTTCCATCTCGCCCACAGCCTTCCTGGTTCAAGGGGTTCCCCAGGGTGCAGCTGCCGCTAGCGCACCTGTCCCCGGAGATGCAGGTGGATGCGTTTTGTATGAGGCCAGGGGGCGTGTGTCTTGCTACGCAGCCACGTGGGCCAAAAGTGTTGCTATCCTCTTGTAGGCAGGAGCTTCGCCAGGTGAGTTCCTTTCCCTGGTCAAGCCGCCGGAGGCCATGCTCAGCTCGTCTCTGTTCAGCGTTGCTCTTGGCATATTTTATGTACGAGCAGCAGAGAGGGCAGAACCATTAGAGGGCCCAACTCTGCCCTAAGATACACTCCTGCATCTCCCGTTGAGATCAGGAGTCATTTTGCAAACATGTCCAAAGGAAGACCTGGGTCTAATGTGTTCTCCCTTCACACAGGGCTGAATTTTACTCCTGGTGAGTGGTAATTTACACCATGAATCTCACAGAGTAAACTGCTACTCAGTTGGGCCTATAGCTTTCAGCCGCTGCGGATGTAGGGGTTGCTTGCCAAACCGGACACAGTTAGAAAGTGTAAATGCCCTAGAAACTTCAGCATGTTACCATGTCCGTTTCAATGATGCAGGCCTACTCGCCTGCATATTCCCACGGGACGCTGACTACCTGTCTCTCTCTCCACTCTCAGCTAGGCACATTCAGGTCTCACGGTGGGGACTATTTTGTAGAGCCGCTGCTATCGCCTGATGAACAAGAGTATGAAGAAGAGCACAATAAGCCACATGTGGTCTACAGACACAGTGCACCCCGAAAAGACTCTCCAAGGGAAAGGCACGCTTGTGATACTCCAGGTATTCGTTTGACTCTTCCCCATACAGTCACGTCTGTGATTCTGCATTGCTGAATTATAAGCCATTTACTTGTGGCTAGAACTGTTTGGGCTAGAAGTAACTGTGGGCATGCAGCAGAAGGGCTATTGTGAACATCTAGGTGTGGTGCTCTTTGCTTTGGGGATAGTCTGCTGCTATGGTTTGGGTGAGGTACGTCCTGTCTTTGACTTTTAGCTTATTAAGAAGGTCAACCTGAGGCCAAATTCTACCACTTCCATCACCACCGTTGATCCCAATCATGCCTCCTGTGAGGTAAAGCAGTCATCTCTAAGCTCTAGTGCCTTAAAAGGCTTTTGTGTCTGTACCACTTACTTCTCTTCCCTCCTAACGATAAGCCCCAAAATACACAATTTTTCCTGCATTTCAGCTGAAACTCACTTGTGCCTTCAACTTGTGTTATCTTGCTTGCTCTAATTCCTTCCATCATGGTCTTTCTAGGGCCCGTCTCTCCTCACCTGAATTGGTGCAAAATGCAAGGACTGGTCTCTTCTCGCAGCCATTCCTCTTCTTTGGCAGAGGTTACTTAAAGTGCTCACAGATTAATTTACTTCTTGGGTCTCTTGTTTTCTCCCCATGTTCAGGTGCCACTCCTTGGCATACTAAATCTACAGATGCCTCTTGTGTGGTATATTGCAACCTAAACACTTTGGGCATGAATCTGCCAACCTTACTCAGGCTGAGTGGTACGGTTACTCTTCAAGTAGGTGGGGTTACTCACGGAGTAAAGCTATTATTTGATGTGAGTAACAGCGGCAGAATCTGGCCGCTTGTATGCGTTAGCGTGTAAATAATGAAAATCTGTTTGGGACTATTTTGTGATTCATTTGTATTGAATTAGTGCTATGCAGAATTGACATTGTATTTTACACTCCTGGCTTGTTGAAGGAGGGAGGGAGGATATAGGCAGTGGTTTTTTGGCATGCAAATGTAAGTCTATATCATTAGAGCTGGTATGGTGACGGAGTGATTCAAGAAGCTGTCCCACGGCACTGATCAAAGACCAAGGTCGATTTAATGGTAATGGAAGCATGGTGGTACTTACATTGGTGGGAATAATGGTACAACTCACAAGGCTTTTATTGTTTGTTCTTCCAAGGGCTGCTGCTGGACTATGCCACTCTGGTTTCTCTCTTCCAGCTGTTTCTGCTTCCTTCTTTGCGATCAGAGGCAGGAGACTCAGAACAGTTGGAAAGAAACACAGAATCTGGCACAATTCACCAGTAATCCTTGGAGGAATGGACCAGCAGATCACAGAACCCATTGAATCAAAGGTAGATGGAAAGGCCCTGAAAACTATTTAGGGTCTTTCCCTTTGTGTGGTGATCATAAATCATTCAACCTAGTTTCAGGTTTGTGCGACACTAGCGTTTGCAAGCAATCAACCTGCTGTATTATTCTGCTTCATTATCCAAGTCTTTTTCTGCTCATTTGCTGTGCTTCCCCCTTTCCTTCACTGTTTGTTCTTGGTGGCTTCACACAGTGTGGAAAAATAGAAGCCCCAATAAGTTGAAGCCCTGCCCAAATAATAAGGTTCAAAGGACCCACAATAGGCAGCATGGTTCTGCCCTTGCCCCATTTCTAGCTCAACAATTTTACGAGAAGCTCGTGCTGGTGACGAGTGTTGTGTTGTTAACTGTGGACACTGAAATAGCAGAGCATGGTCAGTGGCTCTATGCACTTCTCTCCACTGGCTCACCGGCATTCTTCCACCCTCTCCACCTCTAGAGGTAAGAGAGTAGCTGAGATGGCTTCAGGGAGAAAGTGAAGCCCAGCCACATTTTCTCACGTTTATCTTTAGGAGTTTGGAGCCACCTTCGGGCAAACTGCCACGTTCACATGAGCTGGGGGAAAAGGAAATGATCTCACTGGAATTTATGAGCTCGGTTGCTTTGTACCTGGGATCTGTAGATGACATTAAACGTCTTCCAGCGCCGCAGCCAGCATGTGAAAAGTCCATTTGTGCTGCAAGTGAACGGGGAAAACGGAAATCCGCCAAAAGCAGAAATTCAATCCCAGAAAAGACTTAGACCCCAAACCTGCCATGAGCTTTGCATGGGCAGACCCCTTTTCAGAACTGTGGCTTTATTCAATCTCTCTCTCTTAAAGGCTGTTGTGTAGAAATCATTTTTGTGCACAACCTATTGTTTTCCAAGAGTGTTCTTAGCATAATGAAGTAGTTGCAGACATCCTACAGTGTCTAGGAAAAGCTGTTCCCCCTGAGCTGTGGTTGATGGATAAAGTAGGGTCTTTCATTTCCAGTGATCTCCATGAGGCATTTATCATTACTACTAGTAGTTTTCACTTGATCGGGTCAGCTAAGGAATGCAGGCGTATTTGTCTTTTGGTTCTGATACCTTTTAATTAGCAGTTTCTTATAACTGCATTTTATGCTTTTTAGATAAAAGAAATCTGGGCTCTCCTGACCCCATGACAGAGCTCTTCTGCCATACAGGTTAATGACGCGGGTTATAATAAACTATTGCCAAGGCTTTGCTGTCGTGCAGTATAGGGGGCTATTGTAGTTATGCGGAGGTCTGGGGTTACAATGCTGTTAATAGCAGCTACTCCTTGTTCTTTCATTGGTGGCCTGGCCCATATCCTCCTCCTCTGTGTCTTGCTTCCTGCCAGAGTAGTTTGGGAGTTAAGAGGTGGAATTTGTTCCCTCCCTAACCCTTCCCTTCCTGCGGCCCTCACCACAGAGTCCCAGAGTTTAAGGTGGTCTAGTCTGTGTATCACAGGCCATCGACACCTCCTAGCACACTCACGCTAAACCCCCAACCCAGAATGAGGCCAAAGTATCACAGCCCTCAGGAGACTAGACTTTTTGTGAATAGGAGAGACCGAGGAACACCAGTGTCTAGTGCACCCACAATATGGGAAACGATTAAAAGAGATCTACTCAGATAATCCTGGTGAGTGACCCGTGCCAACATTCTGCAGGGGAAGATGGAAAAAACCCCTCAAGTCACTGCTAATCTGACCTGGGGGAAAATTCCTTTCTGACCCACCTTTGTTAGATTCTGAGCATATGAGCAAGGACCAACCAGCCAAGCCCCCAGAGAGAGAGAGACTGCTCGATGCCAGCTTTGATCCCTGGCCCATCCCACCCAGCATGCCATCTACAGCGGTGGCCATTCCTGATGCTTCAGAAGGAGATTAAAAACCCTCCCAGTGTACACAAGGGGAAAACATCCCTTCCTGACCCTTTCAGGTGGCTAGCTGAAACCCTGAAGCATGAGCTTTAGGAGCATGAAACATAAACTGCAAGTGAGGCCCAGGGCTTCTGGGACCTGCTTCCTACTATCACAAGCAAGCCTGTCATACAGTCGCACTCATAAAATTTGTCCAGCTCTCTCTTAAAACTAATTAAGTGGATGGCCCCCAAACTCCTGTCAGAAGGCTGGTCCAGAACCTCACTCCCCTGAGGGCTAGAAACCTTCTTCTGATTCCAGCCTGAATTTGTTCATGGCCCAATTATGCCCATTTTTTTTTCTCGTGCCAAGCTGTCCTTTAGGTACTACAACTACCTCTGGATTTTTAAGGAATCCCGGTTAGCGAGGTAGAGACTGAGCGCTTAAAAAATGTAATTTTAATATGAAAAGGAGGCTGCTCCTTGAAGGTGGAGAGCTGAGCTCAGTCGAGGGAAGGTCTGCTGCTGCCGTTGAAAGGACCGAGAATCAGTATTATAACCCCTTGAGAGATTGTCCAGTGGACTTGAGGATAACTGTGCGCTCACCTGTGTACGCTCGCAGGGCTGAAGGTGAAGGCGTTCTGTAGATTCATAGATTTCATGGTCAGAGGAGTGCACTAGGACTATCTAGTCCACAACACAGGCCAGGAAACCTTACCCAAAACTCATAGAATCCTAGAATATCAGGGTTGGAAGGGACCTTAGGAGATCATCTAGGAGATCGTCCAACCCCCTGCTCCAAGCAGAACCAATCCCCATTCCTGCATCTGCACTTAATTCCTGCATCAAGACCACAACGTCTGGTTGAACTAGAGCATATCGTTTAGAAAAACGTCCAGTCTTGATTTAGCCCAGCTATGGGTATTACTTCACCGACAGGAAACCTCCTCTATATCTAAATAAACCACATCGGTTCATCTCTCATTCCGTTCCATTCAGTTCCCAGAGGGGGTTGGATGGACATGACTTCTAACATATTCATTTTTTTCCAAACACTCCTGTATGCCTGTACACATCACACAAACTCCTTAGTTGGGCTTATATCTGTGGCTTTTCCCTTCCAACCTGCTGCCTCCATTAAAGTTTTTAATTTGACTGGTTGTTTTCAGAAAGTGAGGGATAGAAAGCCAACTCCTTCTGTGCGGCAGGATTTTTTATTTCTCTCATGTTTTCTTTTCATCTTTGTCTGGTTCTTGCTGCTTACCTTTCTTTCCTTCTGTCTCATATTTTTTCTGGGGGGTGTTTTTGGTCAGTTTTGGTTAATTTATTTCTGATCTTTTGCTACCATTATCTATTCATGCTCCGGCTCTTTTACGGGTTGTCTGGAGCTTCCTGTTGTTGTTCTACCTGTCTGTTGTGTGTTTGTTTTCTCAGTATTGTTCTGGCTTATTAATTACTCCAGATTTGCCCATTTCTTATAGCTTTTACTACAACCCCCTTGCAAGTGTTATATTTTGAACTCGTTGGTTCTGTTCTTTCCTCCTGTGCATTCCAGTTGTGTTCTGATATCTGTCCTCTTGCCACCTGGCCTTTCATTTCTGTTGCTTCTGTTTTCTTTCCAGCTTCACATGTAAAAAACAAACAAAGCGTTTAGCACAGACTCTCCTCGCTACACCTCATTTTTCCTTCAGTTTGGCATCACAGACTCAGACTACGGCTGAAATAGACAAGAAACTTTTTCTCATATGTAGGAAGAAGGATCAAATGTGAGCCCTGGCAGTTGACCCCACTTTCATTGCGTGGGAGAGTTGTAGGCCCCTCCCACTCGTTTGCCTTGGGACTGGGAAATAGCTGCACTGGGGTTTGGATGGCAGTCACAAGTCATGTGGAGGCCTAGCCCTATAATGACATCTGTAAAAGCAGAAGCATCCACCAGGGAAAAACTCTGCCATGAGACAGCAGCACTCACCTTATTGGTGTGACACTGATAAGAAGATGATCAGAGTCCTCCCCATCTTGAAAGAGAGCCAGGAAGAGGCCATCTTGCTAGTCATATGTGGTGGAAAGAAATGAGAGCTGGTCTCAGGTTAGTGCAGGACAGAGGAGCTCTGAGCTGTGGGAGAATAGCAGAACTTGCTACAGCAGAGCCCCCCGCAGAGACTGATAGGAGGAGTACTTGCACCAACGCTCGTTAGGAGCTGCTCTGGGTCATAAAATGTTCTAGCATCTCTTGAAAGCGAACGCAAAAGTGTCACAAATGCAAATTCCGAGCTGCATATTTTGACTTAACGCTCTAAATTCCTGCTTGGCCGTTTAGCTACAGCGCTTCAGCAAACAGGAACGCCACTGCCCGACTTCGGTAGCTAGCTCTCGGAGCACCGAAAACTAAACATAAAGACGTTCCGAGGATATTTGCCAGCTCTAGCATTTGAGAACGTCTCAGTCCACTGGTGGATGAGGGTTTTTTGCCAGCAGGGGAAAAAGGAGAAATGCAAAGTAGCCATGAATTATTTGCTCATCTCTTCAATAGAGAGGCAGCTTTTGCTGCAGTCACGCTGAGTGTCATTATTATCTCGTAGGACGCTGACGTTTCCCAGACTTCTGGCCAGATGAATGCTTGCCATTCCCAAAGGTGTAGGCTGCTGAATGTGTGGTTATCACATTGATAAGGTGGCTAAAATAAATAGGTCAGATCCTCCAGTGGTGTAAATTAGCATAGCTCTATTGGGTTCAATCAGTTTACTCCATAAGTGGTTCTATACCCTATTCCATAGAAGTAACCTATTACTGTGTAGACCTAATATTTGGTGGATTTCATTTGGTTCTTTTTTTCCCTGTGAAAAATGTGACCTTTTTTGATGATGCCTCAAGAGTCATGGTACAAAATATGTCTCGCCGTGCAACTGACATGCATGACACCGAAATAATCGGTAATGTGTCACCGATTCTCAGATACATGAGTGAGTAATTTGTAATCCATTATGCTTTCAAAGTAACTTTTAACAGCCTTTCGTGCTGACCACAACACTGGAGAGTCACCGTAGTACAAATGGCCCCAGGCTATCATCCATCCATCCCCATCATCCATTCTGTGGGCATCTCTCTCCCTGCAATTACTGGTGGTGCTCCTTTGATATGGACAGGCGTAGCTACAGCCCAGGGCCTTCCCATTGGCCTGGGACTGTCCCTCCTGAGTTTGTCAGATCCTGGATTCCTAAAGCTTATGAGCCTGTTGCAAAGCCCATATTTCCTCCAGCCATAGGCAGGTGGGGGTTCCATAGGTGAGGGGCTCAGACAGAGGGCTGACTTGGTGGGGGCTTTGTCCTAGGAGAGGGTAGAGGGTCTTCTGTTTCCATTGTGCAGGAGAGAGACAAACTGGTGTTTGTGCAACGGGTCACAATATTTGATCGTAAGATTTTTTATGATTGGGTGTGTTCAACTCTAGGATGTGCCTCCGGCTGTGGCTAGCCACCAGATACATTGAAAAGGCGTGTGTCTGAGAGAGAAAATTAGTCTTGGGCCTGGGCTACACTAGCAGGGGGCTTCCAACTAAGATATGCAACTTCAGCTACACTGTTCGCATAGCGGAAGTTGAAGTATCTCAGTTCGACTTACCTGGCCGTCCTCACGACGGTGGATCGACCGCGGCGGATCCCCCGTCGACTCCGCTTACACCTCTTGCGGAGCTGGAGTTCTGGATTCGACAGGAGCGCTTTCAGGGATCGATTTATCATGTCTAGGAGAGATGCGATAAATCGATCCTTGATACATTGAACGCTACCTATCGATCCGTCGTGTAGTGTAGCCCTATCCGTGTACGCCATTGAAATATTTTTTAAATGAACACCTGATTCAGGAGAATGAGATTATATGTGACTTGTTAGAGTCCAAATGTCCTCTTTCCCAGGATCCCCTACCTCGGCCTCCATATCTCAGGATTATGTCCCTCCCCATCCCAACGTGACACAACCTTACCCCCGCTCCCACCTCAGGCACTCATCCCTGAGGAGTCATTCCCATCTCTGCGTCTGTGTTTCTAGCTTGCAGTGTTGTTGTGAGTCTCACAATATTGGCTGTGTGTTTTAAAGCCCCAGCTCCTGGAGTCATGTGACTAGGTGGCAAACTCCACTTTCCTTTTTTACGGAAGTAAGCTTCTGACCCTTGTGGCTCTGAAGAAAAACCTGACGTGAGCCCAGCAGGCAAATAAAAACGTACCTCCCAATGGTTCTCATGGCTAAAGCAGGGTGCAGCGTCATTTAAATTTGGCCCAGCTGCCCCTCTATAGACAGAGAAAGGAACGGCTGAACCAAACCTGAGTGGCACCGTGATCCCTGGGAAAGATTGAGTCAGGGCCTCCTGCCCAGTCCAGCTCCCCTTCCCATGAAGGAGGTTCCAGTAGGAGAGAGGAGAAGTGGGGGAGATGACTCTGTCCTGGGGGCCTGGAGAGGAGAGGAGGGGGACCCAGGTTTTTTCAGAATTTGTCTTTGTAGAGAGTTTTAGAAATTTTCTGGTTTGGTTCCTGATTGGAATAAAAACAAATGCCGAACTCTCCCAATCCTTTGTGAAGCGGGATTTCTATCCTCCGCCCAGCTTTAACGTGCCTGTGAATAGTGTGCTGGATTATGTGGTTATGCTATACGTTATATTTATACAGTTTTAGCGAATCCTTTTTCCATTAAAGACTCTAATTTAGCTCTCTACGCTGGTCACCAAGCTCAGGTTGACTTGTATTTGAATTTTCTTTGGTTCGCCATGCCAAGTAGTAATCAGACAATTATCACTTTTGTCTCCTGTCTGAACATAGACTATGTTGTTTTTCACTGGATTTTTGTTTGGGTTTGATTATTCATTTCCCATTTTGTTTTTGTTCTTCACTCCCACCTCCCAGGCTATAAATGCTGTTTTCTGTATCCTACTGTAGCAATTTACAATTTTCTGGGTCCAAAAGTCATGGAAGTGGAGTCCTATGGAGTTAACATTAATTCTGCCTTTAGGATGGATTGTCAGAATATGCTACCAAGCAAGCCCCTCTCCTCCCCTCCCCTCCATTTCACTTCTCCATCTTTAGCTGTCATCCTAGCAGTATAACAAACTTCCCATCTCCATAACTAAATTCTGCTCTGGCTTACATTGGCATAAATCCACTGAATACAGTAGAGTAACTCCAGATTTACCCTGTGGTGTAACAGAGAATTTACTGTGATGCCATTAAAAGGGAAAGATCAGAGTTTGTCTTCTGTGACAGTTCAATGAATGCCCATCGTTTGAATAAGGTAGGGGTTTTTTGTTTGCTTTGCTTAATCCAAATACAGTGAATGCCATATTTTCTAGACTGTGATTGTACAGCTACTATCCTGTCATGCCTGTGATTTCTCAGTGGACTGATGGCGATCTGAAAGGAAATCTTCATAAATGACAGTCAAAAAAGGGTGCAAGTTTCTTGAAATCTGGGGTGGATGGGGTTAAGTACTGGAGTATCACTTTTTCCATCTATAAGTGACTGGTTTAGATCCGTCCTAAAAATGGCAGTGGCCGACGCTTGTTTTCTGTGACATGAAAGGCCGGGTCTCCCTCTAATTCTGACATCCACATCACAGAAACTGCAGTCAAAAATCCATCCTCTGTTAGCAGCCTCAGAGAGGCCCAGGACTCAGCTGGCAGGGAATCTGAATGGGTCCTCTCACTCCTACCGGTGGCCCCAGGAGGTCAGGGTTGAGGGACATTGGCAATATTGCCAAAGCTTGTGTTCTTGCTTCCCCTTTTGTACCTGTGCATTGGGCAGAGAGAGACATTTTGTTTACCTTGTGTTCTCGTTAGCACCTTTCCTGAACTTCAGTGAAAAGACTCTTTGAAATAAGTAGATGCTTTTCAAGGGAGGTAAATAAAAAAAAAAAAGGATAAAAGGGCTGTTTAAAACACTGCTTGTTGTTTTGAAGTTCATCGTAAGGGTCTATTCTCCTTTCCTTGCATAACTGTCACTGATAGCAATCAGAGTTACAACTCCTATTGAGAGTTAGAACAACAGGGTTGGAGTCTATAGCCAGTACTCTTAGGTGTGTTTCCAGCGCTTTCTCCGGGACTTCCTGTGAGTGTGGGTAGCACGATCTGGCCTGTATATTGAAGCCAAGCCCATATACAAAGCCGTTCTGCAAGGGCGAATTGCCTATAGCTCTCCCTAACAACTTCAGCTTCAGAGAGTCAGGTCACAAGGTGTTTAACCGCCTTGAGGGAACTCAGTTAAATTTTGTTCAGCTTTATGAATGTGTGCAATAATTAACTTCCTACCCATGGCTTTAGCATCTGCTTCGCTGGGTCAAAGCAGTTAGAGAAACTTTATAGAGTAACTAGAGTAACTACCAACTAGCGAGTCTTGAGTGCTAAAACACCTGGTTTATGTATTCAAATTGCATTTGATAATAAGTAAGTTTAAAAGCACTTTAATAAAAAAACCAAAACCTGGGAGGGAATTTTAATACTGTTAGCTAAGAAGCTGCTTTCCCCTTCTCCCCTCCCCCGCACCGGTTTTCATGAACTTGAACTGGAATTGCTTTCTGTGTCACACGCCTTATTTAATTGTGCAAAATGCTTTCTAGTCCCAAGGGCAAGTTAATGTGGAAGAGGAAAGGATTAGAGCTGTTAGGGACAAGTGATCACTCTTTTAATTTTTGATTTTAGCATAACAATAATTACTACTTCAAAAGCAGTCCTGGGGTCCACTCCTGTCACCCTTACTAATGCAGTCTGTTGGGGTACTCCTACAGTCCTGATTCTCCATTGTCTTTGGATCTGATCCAAAGTCCATTAAGTTCAATGGAAAGAGTCCCACTGACTTAATTTCAATGGTCTTTGAATCATCCTTTGGCCAAACGGAGTGCAATGTAAATGTAAAATGCCACCAGACCAAGATGATAGCATTTTACCTCCAATTTGCACCACTGTAAATGACTGTACAATGTACAAGGCCCATGTTGTTTGCTTGTGTGAATGAAATTTGCGGATTGGATCTTTATATCCTTCTGTTGGCTTCGTTTCTTCCTTCCTGTTGCAAGTGAAAATGAATTGTTAGAGTTTAGTTCCATTGAGTACTGTGCTGGATGGGTTGCTAAGCTAAAGCAATCATTAAAAACAGACTTGGCTTGAAGAGCCAATGTTAGGAAATTGTTAGAGTAGTTCTTTGACCACGGTTAAATGAATATCACCTGTTGAAGCTGTACAATGGATAGCTTCGTTCACTCTTGAATTATTAATCTAGTGGTGTCTTGGCTTTGAACGCCAGGCGCTTGAAATTCCATCTCATCACTGGGACTTGGATTTTACTGTGAATAAGCTAATGTCTTGTTCCTTAAACCCATCTAATTACTGTCATGTGTAGGTAGGAGCTTTCCAGTCATTTGCAAGGAATTGGGAGATTACCAAACAAATATTTTGCTTCCTGTTATCTGTTGATCTATTAATGTGGTAGACAAATGCAAACATTACTCTTATTATAGCTCAAAATATAAGAGTTTTTCATTGTTTCCGTGGTCTCAGAGTAAGCTTGCTATTAAGTTAAATTTTGCAGTATTAGGGTATTAGAGAGACAAGATGAGTAAAGTAATATCCTTTATTGGACCCAGACTGTTGATTTATGGTATTCTGGGTGATGCCTGAGTTTTTCGCTTCTGCTTAATTAAGAGGTACACAACATTTCTATCCTTTGGTGGCCATCTTAATGGTGACAAATTAGATATCAACAGCTTTAGACCCAATTGGCATTCTCAGTTTGCATGCACAATTGCTGTTGGGAGTTTTTTGCATGGCTTGAGAGCAGTGTATTGCAGCTGGTGTTTCATTTTTTTTTTTTTTTTAACCAAATGAAAGTGTCTCATTTTGGGCTGGGTTACGATAACAGCTCATTATTGTCAAAGTACATGAGTGGTTTTAAATCAGTTGCTATCCTCCTGGACTGTGTTTAGTTTGTTAGGCCAGGTCTACACTATGAACATATAGCAGTATAATTATGTTGCTCTATGGTAGCTACACCAACCTACCCCTTGATGCAGACAGCACTATGTCAATGGCAGGAATTCTCCATTCAGCATAGCTAATGACTCTTGGGTAGGTGGATGAGCTATGCCAGGTGTGGGCAAACTTTTTGGCCCAAGGGCCACACTAGGGTTCAAAATTGTGCGGAGGGCTGAAGGCCCCGCCCCGTATCCGTTCCCCACCCACTTCCTGCCCCTGGACTGCCCCCCCCTCAGAACCCCTGACCCATCCAACCCCCCCTTCCTTGTCCCCTGATCACCCCCTCCGGAGACTCCCCCATTCTAACTACCCCCCAGAACCCCATTCTCCATCTAGCCTCCTTGTTCTCTGTTCCCTGACTGCCCCCTCGGAAGACCCCCCCCACCCTAATCACCCCCCCACCTACCCTAACCACCACCCCCACCTACCCTGAACACCACCTCCACCTAAACATCCCCCCAGCTGCTTACCTTCTGAGCCGGGCACCGGGCCCCGCGGCTCGCAGCGCTCTGCCCAGCCCTTGGGCTGGGAGCACGGGGCCCCACGGTCTGTCGCACTCGGCTCCGTCCTTGGCTCGGGAGCGCAGGCCTGTGGCTTGCTGCGGTCGGCCCGGCACCCTGGGCCGGGAGCGCGGGGCGCGGTGTCCGGCAGCGGGCGGCGTCCGGCACCCCGGGCTGGGAGCGCGGGGCGGGGTGTCCGGCTGTGGGCTGCGGCCCGCTGTCCCGGGTGGTGCGCCAGCCCCACTCTCAGGGCGGCGTGCCCGCCCGGCTGCAGGGACCCGGGCGACGTGCCCGGCCTGCGCTCAGGGCGACGTGCCCGGTCGGCAGCGGGCCTGCTGTCTGGGGTGCGCCAGCCCTGTTCTCAGGGTGGAGCGCCCGGCAGGCCGCGGGTCCGCTGTCCCAGGCGGCGCGCCTGGCCACCAGCTGGCCCCGCTCTCCGGGGCACTCTCAGAGTGCCCTGCCCAGGAGAGCGGGATCACTGGTCCTGCTTCCCAGGCAGGAGCTCGCGGGCCACTTGTGGCCTGCGGGCCGTAGTTTGCCCACCCCTGAGCTATGCTGATGGGAGAAACTCTCCTGTTGGCATAGTCACATCTTCACTAAAGCACTACAGCTGTAGCGCTGTCTGTGAAGACAAGTCTTCACCATCGAGGCTGGAATGACTGACTGGTGCTATGGAGAGAGACACGGAAGGATTAGATTTATAGCTGTAAATGTCAATCAACAACAATTTCACCACACCCGCCCACGCCGATGACAAAATGTTGCCCTTGATGATTGAAACTTACAGATCAGTAAAGCAATAAAAATGCTGCTTGAGAAAGTAGTAGAGATTGATTTTAAGGCTATTTACTGTGTATATTTTGACAATTGGTGTTCGAACAGATATAGAGCTCTAACTTCTTGAGTCTCAATCTCCTCTTTTGTTAAATAATTGTCTGATCTCTTGCCCCCATAAGTTCCTGCAACTGTGAATGTTTAAAACAGATACAAATAAAGCAAATGCTTACAGCCCATAATTTTGTGCAGCTGAGGGTGCAGGCTACGGGGTTGGGCTGGGGATGGTAAATTTGGGGTTGGGAGGGTGCTTTGGGCTGGGACCGAGGGGTTCAGCAGGCGTGAGGGGGATCAGGATTGGGGCAGGAGGTCAGGGCATGGGGAGAGGCTCAGGGGATGCAGGCTGTGAGCAGCACTTACCTCAAGTGGCTCCCAGAAGCAGCAGCATGTCCCTTCTCCGGCTCTTACGGGGAAGCATGGCCAGGTGGCTCTGCATGCTGCCCAGTCCACTTGCACTGCTCCTGCAGCTCCCATTATCTCTGGTTCCCGGCCAAGGAGAGCCCTGGGGATGATGCTTCAGGCGGGGTCAGCGAACAGAGCAGAGCACCCTGGCTTCCCCTACACACAGGAGCCGGAGGGGGCCCATGCCGCTGCTTCTGGGAGCCACGTGAAGCGGCCCCCGACCCTGCTCCACGGCTGGCGCACCAGAGTGGGGCAAGCCCCAAACTCCACTCTGCAGCGGGAGCATGAGGGCTAGATTAAAATGGCTGGCAGGTCATGGACCGTATGGACCGTAGTTTGCCCACCGCTGAGCCAACTGGTGCTCAACTTGGCTGCCAGTTTTGTACCCCCGGCTAGAGAATTCACTGTTGACTAGTCAAGAACTTCAAATTCCTAACTAAGGGGTATGTGTGCACATGCAGGAATGTCTGTCCTTAATGCAAACTTCCACACTGGCTTCAGAACAGCTGGAGAGCATGGTTAACAACTTCCTGCACTCCCTCGAGGATGCTCAAATAGCAACTCTGCGTTTGCAGTCAGTCGAGCCTGTATACTGCCCCCTAGGCTGGGAATGTTTCCTTATCAACTCACAGCAAGTAGAAACAGCTGCTGTAATGAAAAGGAAATGGGATTACATATAGATATAGCTGGCCCGCTTCCGCACTTCTATAGCAGATGCGGGTGGCTTATGACCAGGATTCATCACTGAATTTGGCCTGCTGGTTGGATCACTAGCTTCCTTGGCCCAGGCCAAGTACTCACGGGCAGTGCGACATGAATGCTGATCCCTCTCCTCCACTTCTGCACTGATTTACACTGGTGTAATCAGGAGTATTCCAGTGCTGCCCATGAAGTCCTTTTAGCCCAAGAGCAGAATCATGCCCAGTTTAACAGCACTGCTTAGTGCAGGATAACTAGAGCAACCCAGTTATATATGAATGTCGTGGCTTTTTTCAGGCTTCTTACGCAAATAGCTGGGATGTGCAGATTGTTAGCTGTCGTAAGGTAGTACACACCAAACATAAGGAAACATAGCTGGAGTTCATATGAGTTATGTACTGTTTGCCGTAGGGTAGCATTTAATGTTAAAATGTTGTATATTGACACGGAGGAGGCAAATTAACTGTTTTCAGTTGAACCGTCATTGGGCCATACACTCAGCTAGCTGCTGCTATTTATTAACATTTTAAAATGAGTGCTTTGGAAATTATTACTAAAACATCTGAAAAGGAAACAGCACATGTAAAATAGCCAAGAAGTTCCCTATCGTTGAAATCTTGTTTGCACTCTCAGCGTTTCTTTGTTCCCTAATATTCTGCTTCCTGAACCCTTCTCAGTGGGTCAGATAAGGAAATTGGATATTTTTCACCAGCATGATGAAATTAAAGGAAAGCTACAAAGACTATGAGGTCTGTAGGCCGTTAGATGAACAGTACTGATTTGGATTTATGTTACTTAGCAGGACTGAACTGTTTCTCTTGGATGAAGCACATTCAATTAGCTATTTCCTCTGATGAGCTGATTAAAACTTAAGTGACATCAAATACCGGTGATTCTGCTCTTACACTTAAATAATGCTATAATTACGTACTAATCAGAGGGTGAATCTTAATTGTACATGTTCCATATGTGTTCTCTGCCCAGGCACCCTCCTCACTCTGTCATCTTCATATCAGCTTTTAGCATACTTTCCAGGTCCCTTTTTATGTTTTGCCTAATTGAATATCAAAAGCAGTATATGTGAAACTTCCTGTGTTCTATTCTTTAGTCAGTGGCAGCTGTGTTATTAGATGACCTTTACTGTTTCGGTGGCACAGAATAATAAGAGGGGAAAAAATATTTGAAGCACAGCCATGCTATTGTTACAGGCAGAAATGAATCATATGTAATTGCTCCACTCGTTGGGGACCAAATCTGGCAGTCCTTATTCCGTCCTTCACTTGTGCCTGAGTAAGAGATGCAGGATTTAGCTCTGAATCTCTTACGTGGGTTAATAGCCACACTGGACACACATGGAATTTTTATGCCGACAGAATAGTTAAAATTGCTGGATACAAATATAATAAAATAAGCTGATTTTTGAGTAGGAATTCTTCCTTCATACAGGAGTGCTCTGGTTGTGGTCCTGCAACGCATGGGAACACGTCTGACTTTAAGCATCATTGATTTCAATAGGACTTCTCATGTCTTTAAAGTTAAGGACATGTTTAAGTGCTTTGCTAAACGGTGGCTTTCCATGCAATCCTTGTTTTGCATAGCTACTTGGAACAAATCTGAATAAGTCTAGGAGACAGGCTACTGGCTGTTGTATGAACTGAAGTGTGTTGCTAACATTAAAAAACGTATGGTTTTGAATGCATTCAATCAGGAATCCATCTTTTTTTAAACCATAGGGCACGCCAATAGTCACAAAAAGAGCAAGAGGAAAAACCGGAAAAGACAATGGCAAGAAAGTAGTCTGTCATCGGACGTGGAGGTATTAAAACATAGCATAGCAGGAAATCAGTTCTCTACATATAACAACAAGACTGGGAACACTAGTGATGACAAGACCCACCGAAGAACAAAGCGATTCCTCTCCTACCCTCGATTTGTGGAAGTCATGGTGGTGGCAGATAGCAGAATGGTTGCCTACCATGGAGCGAATCTGCAACACTATATCTTAACATTAATGTCAATAGTAAGTATCAAAACAGAGGAAGAATTTCCCCCTTGGATTTTACTCACCCCCTCCGAAGATGGTGCGATACTCATAGGTTATGTACATCGCGTACTGTACTAAGTCAGGATTAGGTCAAAATGAAATGTGGCTCCGATGAACAGAATTTCAGTCATGTCTTCTCCCTCAATATAGAAAATGTCGGAACCCACAAGAGACTCTTCCATCCCTGGCTGCACCACCCAAATTAACTCTTCCTGTGGCTCACTCCTTCAGTTCCCCAAGTCTCCAGCAGTGGGGCTGCTGCAGGCTAGTGCTACTGTCCTTGGGATCTAGTCTCCTTCCCACTCAGCCCCATGTGACGTACAAGTTGAATGGGAATCTTGCCGCATGTGGCTTCCCAGCATACACAGTCATGAGGGTGGATGCCCTCCCGCCTCCTACGTGCTGGGATTTAGAGGTTGAGGTGTTACCGAATTTTCTTTGCTGCTTAAAGCTCGTGAAAGGTAGTAGTATCCGTTGACTTTCCATTATGGTAGTAGGAGTCCCAACAGCAACTCTTGCTTGTGTGCAGTGGTAGGGTAGTTTTGCTGGCATCTTCCTTAGCGTTCTAACCCCATTCAAGAGCAGGTGTAACGCGGACAGACTCCAGTCATGGTCAGGCGGAATTGAACCTGGGACCTCTGGAGCTTAGCACATGAGCCTCTAGAACATGAGCTAAAAGCCAACTGGCTGTAGAGCAAACTCATTAATCTCTCTTTAAATGGTCTTGGTGCCACTAGATGGGACAGAGTACAACACCCAGAAGGGGTGTGGATTACACAGGCTCACCGGTTCCAAATGACACTAGATCTTTGGGCTGAGCTCACTGATCAGCTCTGAGCTTTCTGTGCCTGCCGAGCCCTGATCTCTACGCTCGGCACTGCAGCAGACAGCCATGTGAGCTGATGCCGTGGGTGGCAGGTTCTGGATCACAGAACTCCACGTCCCCTAAATCAGATGCGCTCTCTGAACTCAGAGACACAACCACTATCTATTATTAGAGGAGATTAATAATAAGAGCATGGTTAGGGTCAGTGTTTAGTTAGTGCCCTTGTTTCTCAGGACAAAGGCTTTTTTTCAGCATAGCAACAGGTTTCCCCTTGCTGCCTGATGTTCAGTGACTCTCTTCTTTGGTGCATGGGACGGCCTGGAAATGATTTGATATTCAATGGGATAATTTATGCTCTTGTTTTCCAGAAATGAGCTGTCCAAAAAATAATCATCAGTTTCAGTTCCCTGAAAGACTTACAGACAGAGGTATAGAAAATAGAATGTTTTTGGAAAGGTCCCTTGAGAAGGGTGATAGGATTCTTTAGATGACTGCCAAAAGCTGCAGTTATTATGGATGCAGACCTCCCATTTATTCGAAAGCGCTAGTAAATATCCGAGGGGAAACATTCCTGGACCAGCCCTCAGCAGCGACTAAATGATCCGTTTGGATTTTTCCATCTCTGATTTCTGTGGGTCCAATTCCACTCTCAGATTGCCTCCCATCCCCCCACCCCCCGCCCGGCTCCCCAGTGGTTATCCATGGAAAAGTAGAGTATAATACAGATAAGCACACACTTAAGTGTAATGCTTTACAAAAAAAGTAAAACATTATCTGGTGAAAATCTCTGCACACCCTCCTGGTCTCCCTCCAAAATGTACAAACTTCATAAAGTATTATTTGCTGGAAGAGAATGGCCAAGATCACCAAGTGTGACTAGCGATTTTGAGTTTGAGACTTTTTTAGAAGGGCTGGATTTTCGGAGGGCAGGCACTCCCTTGGCACTTAAGCCATCTTGAGTTGGGCACCCCAGAAACTGAAATCACTAGTCGCTTTTGAAAATCTTAGCGAATGATAGTTGCAGATGTGTGTCTGAGGATAGAATGTGGCCCTCTAATTGGGCAATAATATATGTGCGCAGAACTGAAAGATTGGGTCCAGAAGAAAGTTTGGGGATTTTCATTTTAAAACAATGCTCAAGGCGATACTAAATCTCTCAAGGTTTTGCACCGAGATGATGTTCATGAGCAGATCATTAGCTAAAATTCTACTACAAAACCTAGTGAGAGCGTGAAGAGCTACCACACTCTGCTTGTTCAGAGAACAGAAGACAAATTTGTGTTGCTTTAATGTGTTGTTTGAAGCCAGCGTTAACTCTGAAAATTTTTCTTTGATGCAGGTAGCCTCTATCTATAAAGACCCAAGTATTGGAAATTTAATTAACATTGTTATTGTGAAATTAGTCGTGATACATAATGAACAGGTAATGAAAGTATTTTTTTCCTCTTTGAGTTGCCACAGGGAGTGAGCACTAAGATAAATAGCTAAAATACACATTTTTGTATATATATTTTTTATGGTAGGATGGTCCTTCAATATCTTATAACGCCCAGACAACATTAAAAAACTTTTGCCAATGGCAGCATTCCCAGAACCACCCCGAAGAAAACAATCTACCCAAACATGATACCGCCGTACTTGTTACCAGGTATGTTACGTTTTCTCTTTAATAATGTAGCCATTTGAGTATCACAGTTGGAAGCTATTGATTTATAATGCATGTGATCATCAGAAATGATTGATTTGGGGGTAACACAGTAATGACTGCAAGTGTGGAAGTAGTGTAGCAATGAAAAGAAGGCTGGTAAATATTTATCTGTCTTTTAAATGCATCTTAGAATGATTGTAGTATCCAGGACCTGATCCTAATGCCATTGAAGAAAATTGGTAAAACTCATTTTGACTTAAATAGGCAGTCAAATCAGACCTCTTTGTTCAGTTCACTGACAGCTTGTGTGACAAAACCAGCTTGAGAATATCAGCTGGAGAACCAAGAATTGCTTTTGAATTATTTTTTTTTTATTTTTGCATTTGTACTGTAACTTGCGTGTACATGAAAATTAAAAGCGTCAAGTCTGTTCTGCTTTCAGACAGGATATTTGTAGAGCTCACGACAAATGTGATACATTAGGTAAGCTTAATCTATTTTTGCTTTTGTTTTACTCCTTTGAGGTGACAATGTTAATATGTGCTTAGCTCTGAGAAATACTTCTTTTTTTACCGTAAACCCTTTTGTCCTGCCCTTGCCTTTCTAGGTCTGGCTGAATTGGGCACCGTTTGTGATCCGTACAGAAGCTGTTCAATTAGCGAAGATAACGGACTAAGTACAGCTTTTACGATCGCGCATGAACTTGGCCATGTGTAAGTTTTCATGGCAATAAGTTCACGTGTAAATAGCCAAAGATGTATGCTAAGTGGAACTGATGCACAGCTGAGCCTAAGGGTTGGTCTACACTAGAGGGAGGGGTCGACCTAATATACGCAACTTGAGCTACGTGAATAACGTAGTTGAAGTCGGCACATCTTAGGCCGACTTACCTGCTGTCCTCACAGCAGCAGTGGGCTCCCCTGTTGACTCCAGCTTGCGCCTTTTGGTGAGCTGGAGTTCCGGAGTCGACGGGAGCGCCTTTGGTGATTGATCGTGTCTTGATGAGACGCGATAAATCGATCGCCAATAGATCGATAACTACCCGCCGATCCAGCAAGTAGTGAAGACATACCCAAAGAAATGAATGGACTTGGGTAGGAGGTGCAAGGCCAAGAAACAGCAGGCAGCCTCTGGAAAGTGGCTGAAGATGCTCTATAGCACCCAGGGGTATCTCAGTGGAGCTGCAAAGAGAAGGCCCAGCCGAAGGAGAAGACAGAAGGGGTGGGATGATGTTTCAGAGAAAGTCCCCAGCTGTGGGCAGCAATAACATAGGGGAGAAAAGAGTGCTGCCCTTCCCATCTCCCTGCCAAACGAACACACGTCTCCTCCTGCAGTGCTGTTTCCTCTCAGGCCTAGCTCACCTCTAAATGCAGAGGGTGTGAGTCGGTAGGGTGTCTCCAAATAGATCCAAGATCTCGATGGCCTAGGGAGCTGGCATGTTTTGTCATTGTTTTGCATGCGCTCACGCTCGTCACGAGGCTGCGAAGGTGGAAGAGCTAAGAATAAACATGGGCAAACCTCTCCCCTTCTGCCACCTAGCCTCAGGGCCCCTATCACTGCATGTTCCTCAGCCTGTCAGAACAGACCCTACCCTGGCAGGTATCTTTACTGAAGTCAATGGAGTAGTTACACCAGAGGATGGATTTAGCTTAGTGTGATTGACATTCGACTGAGACAGCTTCCACCAAGGCAGTGCTCAGGTGGATGAGCATGACCAGCTATGAAGCTAGGATTTCTGATGCCCCTCCCCGCGTCATCCAGTCGAGCAACCAGTTGATCAGTGAAGGTAGGGACGAAAAAGATGTGCTTAGATCATGTCGCCCTTTGCCTTGCAAGGGCAGGATGTGTCAGCTACCCGATGGCTACATCACCATTTCAAATAACTTACTGTGTTTTAGATTCGAGACTTCAGAGGTGGGATTGGTGAGTTCTAATAAAGAGCTCATTCGCTGCTTAAAATGTTTTTCATTTGGGCAGTGTATATTTATGTGCAATTGTATTTTTTAATTTGATATCCGGACGGAAATCCCCAAGGTTTGGCCTTCCCCACCCCTAAGCTGCAGCAGCTTACTTCGTGAACTTCATCCAAAGGAGATGGTGGTTCTGAACCACAGTGCCTCTATGTGGGAAGCGGGGTGAAGGGTTGGCTCACTGGAGGAAATCTTAATGGAAATGGAAACTCATCAGCCTTCGAATTTTGGATCACATCAAGTCATTTCCCCTCTTCCACTTCAAATAGCAGAGCAGCTTAAGATGGTCTGTCTCTGTTTATATTTTTGCAGCCTTCTTCAGTTGAGCGTGTGCTGCAAATCTCACATGGGTTTATGTTAGGGTGACCAGATAACAAGTGTGAAAAATCAGAATGGGGATGGTGGGTAAAAGGAGCCTATATAAGAAAAAGACCCCCAAATCAGGATTGACCCTATAAAATTGGGACATCTGGTCACCCTAGTTTATGTTGATATTGATTCTTGATGGCATTCTGTGAAACTTATATAGTATCTGGTAGGTTATTCCTGGTGTGACTCCATTTAGGCAACTACATCAGTGACAAACTTGGCCCTAGATGTCTAAAACTACAGCTCAGTTTCATTAGAAACTTTCTGCTACTAGGCTATTGAGCTCTCCGGGCTTAACTATACTAGGGACTTCAGTCATCCATGGCTTGCTGACCCTTAGAGTAGACACACAACACTGCAGTAAGACACGATTTGCATCAGTGCAGTTTACTCTGCATGGAACTGGGGCATTCTGCACTGGTGCCAATCGTAATTTGCGTTAGCTGTGTCTCTCTGCACTAGGGGTTTTCACTAGTGCAGCCATGCTGGTGACTGGCCACCAGTAGCCATTCCCGGTACAGACAGTGCCTCAGTTCTAAACTTTGTAAGCCCAAAATGATGCCCATACTTCATAACTTCACCACAGCTTGTGGAAGGCTAGGCTTTACAAAGGAGCCAAAGAAAGTTAGGTGCCAAATTCCTATCGACTTTCAAGTTCCCAGCCAAAGTCTTTGACTTTGGATTGACTGAGGAAAACTTGTCACTGGCATTGCATTGGGCCCAATCCTGTGAGGTCCAGAATGCCTGCAGGATCATGGCTACAGGTAGCAAGAAAGAAAACTACGTCTGAAATTTACCCAAAGTGTCTGGCTTGAGAACACCTCAAGTATATACATTGCCACTTACAGTTCTGATGTTAGAAAGTGTTATGTACTCTGGCTGTAATGGTTACAAACGCCAATAATGTTCCAAAGCAATTATTGTGTATTGGTTATTCCAAATATTTTGGCTAATTTTATTTTTATCTGTAACATTTACCAGGTGTTTCAAAAGTAGACAAAATGTTTTATACACCCTATTTCTGCCGTACTACAGTATACATGGTCTTTAATGTGCACTTCATTAGACCTGTTTTGCTTTTTGTAGATTCAACATGCCACACGATGACAATAATAAGTGCAAAGAAGATGGAGGGAAAAATCAACAACATGTCATGGCGCCAACACTGAACTTCTACACCAACCCCTGGATGTGGTCAAAATGTAGTAGAAAATACATTACTGAGTTTCTAGAGTAAGACATTATATATGTGGCGATGGTGTTATATATACAGCCTTCCTCAAAGAGCTCATTTGTTACACTGAAAACAAAGGGTGCATCATTTGGAAAGGACCTGAAGAGTGAGTGTGTGTGTGTGTGTGGTTTACATAGCGTAGAAATGCACCTTCTGCGATTCAGTCCCTGCCAGTTTGGTCTCATGATTAGCTGGCAAGGAATTGCTTCTCTATGAGGAAGGCTAAGTCTTGGCACCCATGGATATCACTTTTAAGGAACTCATCATCTCTGCTAACTTGAGCAGCGAGTTTCCCAAGCTTTGTGACCCCGATACCAAGTTGTGTCTTAAGGCATGTCTACACTTACCTCCGCAGCGATCGATCCATCCAGCGGGGATCAATTTATCACCTCTAGTGAAGATGTGATAAATCAACTGCTGAGCGCTCTCCCGTCGACTCCGGTACTCCGCCGGAGTGAGAAGTAGGCGGAGTTGAAGGGGGGGCATCAGCAGTTGACCTACCACAGTAAGTAGCTCTAAGTATGTCAACTTCAGCTACGCTATATTCAGAGCTGAAGTTGCCTAACTTAGACCGACTTAGCTCCCCGCAACCCCCAGTGTAGACCAGGCCTTCGTACAGCTAAGAAGGCAGTTGCTAAAGTCCATGAAATCCGCCTGTGCCCACGATGTCGGTCGAAAGTGCAGAGTTCTTCTGAAGTACAATGAAGAGTTTTGTATGCACATGTCCTAGGCCTGCCCTTCTCCCCCAGTAGTTTGGTGGGAACAGGTGAAGGTCCAGTGTTGTGTATAGTCAGATCTGAGAGCTGGTATTCCTCGGGGGGGAAGGGGGAGAAGCAGGGGGGGCTCTTAGTGCTGGGCTACACTACCGGGCGGGGTGCGGGATCGGCCTAAGACACACAACTTCAGCTATGTGAATAGCATAGCTGAAGTCTCAGTACCTTAGGTCGACTTACCTGGCCATCCCCACACTGGCTCCGCTTACTCCTCCTGCTGAGGTGGAGTACAGGTGTCGATTCGGGGATCAATTTATCGCGTCTAGATAAAACATGATAAATTGATCCCATGACACTGAGCGCTACCTGCCAATCTGGTGAATAGTGTAGCCATACCCTTACACTGTTTGTGTAGCAGGAATAGTCAATATTTTCTCTCTCTTTGCACTCATTCTTGGTACCTAAAGCAATATGCTGTATTTCTCAGTAGCTGAAGTAGTCTCTGTTAAATATGACATCCCAATAACAAGGGAGAAAGGATGGTCTTCTGGGTTAAGGCCCAGGCTGGGAGGAAGGCAGTATGGGTTTATAAGCAGGGACCTGGGGCATACCCTATAACCCAGGAGTCTTTGGAGACTAATTTGTTAACCTTTATGTGGCACCCAGATACAGCATTGATAAATACATTGAAAAGAAATGGACTCTGGCCTGACAAATCCCTATTTAACCCTGTTGTTCTTTGGTTTTATTGAAGCACTGGTTATGGGGAGTGTTTACTAGACGAGCCCGTATCAAGGACTTACGCTTTGCCTCAACAACTCCCAGGAGTAATTTATGACGTTAATAAGCAATGCGAGTTAATTTTTGGACCAGGCTCTCAAGTCTGCCCGTACATGGTAAGTGCTCTTCCACCTCTTTGTTTTGCTCGCAACATGTGATAGAAATAAACCATTGCTGAGTTAGTCCCATTACAATATAGTTTGGTACCCAGATTGTTAGTTTTTGTCAGTGGCAAAAGGTGTTGCCATAACAACGTAGGCCATCGGCAGGGTTTTACACCAAGGCCCCTATTTCTGAAGCACAAATCTCAACCTCTTTCGTTAAAGGACCACACCCATGATCTTCAAAAAGGACTAGCGATTTCGAGAGTCTCAGTCTGGAGGGGTCCCATGTGAGGCTTCCCATTTTCAGAGGTGGATGCTCATCACTTCCAAGTGATATCAAGTTGGGCACCTAAACATGGAGACACCCCAAAATAACTACTCCCTTTGGAAAATCCAAGCCTCAGATGATTCGCTGGGAGCTACAATGTGCAGCTGTCCTCTGTGGACCAGCCACAGAGCGGCTATTTAACATATGACTCCTCTCGAGAGAGAAGCCCTCTGTCCACCAAACAGAAGCATCACACAATAGACCTCACTGGGCCCTGTAGCCTGCCTCACTCCTGCTCTACTGAGCAGCATCTTTAAAAGGCAAAACCATTGTCCCCTGCTGTTTGCTGAGACTCCCCACCTGGGTACCAGTTAGTGCCAATTCCAGTGTTCTGGTTTTGGGTTCCATTTTGCATAGATGACTAAAGGCTACCAGAGGGGGACACCTTACGATCGCCGCTAACTTAGGTTCGATTGCAACTAGTAGCAGGAAACACGGGGATTTTTTATGATCATAGTCATGATTTTGGTTCCAATATGCGCACATGCAGCCCACGTTGTGTCAAAATCGCCTGGTGACAGAAATTTTCCAACCAGCTTGACTTCTTCGCCTGCATGGAGCCCACCTGAAATTTGTTCACCCTCGTCCAGGTTTAGGACTGATATATCTTTGTGCTGAAAGGCTCCATGTCCCCATAGCTATTGAGTCCTCTCCCCTCCGGCTCTGTTTTATATTGCACACATTCGTTGTGTAAGTGATGGCAAGTCTATTATGATACATCATGTGATCAACAGTGTGCATCACACTTGAGCCGGACATTACTTAATACTCTGATCATTTAAATAAATGAAGCAGATGCAGTGCCGACGACTCTGGTGCATTAACGTTGATGGAGCTCACAAAGGATGTCGGACTCAACACACACCTTGGGCTGATGGGACAGAGTGTGAACCTGGAAAGGTCTGTAATACCTGATGTTTCATCCCCTTGTAGATAAAAATGGTGTTTTTTTTATAAGGCTCGTACTGTATATATCAATCAAAAGTATTTTTTCCCCCCTGAAGTTCAGTTGTATGGAGTGAAATTCACCCCAGGCTAATTCTATATAGCTTTGATGGTGGTACAGCATAATCATTCTGACTAGTGACGTAGGACGTAATGTGTTCTGTTTCTCGTCAGTGCTGGTGGTGTATAATGTCAAAATGATAGTGTCTCTCTAACTTGGAATGAATCTAGTAATGTGTCATCTGCAAATGCCTTTCTCAAATGCCTCTAAATTGTTCCTTATATAATGTGGTTAAAATCTCCTGTTTGCCATTATTGTGTTTTTGAAATGCATTCTACTTTTCAAAAAGCTGTTTGTACTTTATGGAATTACTTGAGCAAACTCTGAGAGGTTTTCCTGTCCTATTCATTGGCAGTTTAATATATGCATTTGGTAATTAGTATGTTTAAAATTGGCTCCTTGCTTGGACAACTTCAGAGTAGAATCCAGAGCTGGTTAAAATGTTTCATTTGAAACTTCGTTTAACAATTTTTTTTCATCAGAAGTGGAAATGTCTGATTTCAGCAAAATGTTTGTTTGTGGTCTCCGTTTTTCAGTGTTCATGTGCCAAAAACCTGGGGGAAATATAGTTTATGGGATTTTAGTTTTTCCAGGAGAACCCGACCATTCTGAAGAAAAATTTCAACCAAAACTTTTTAGCTTTTATCAAATTTTTTTTGTAAGAACAAAAAACATTCCCCAAGCAGCTGTATGCTTGATGGTTTTCAAGGACTTGCCTCTTAAAAATTCACGTTTGTAACACTCTGGGTAACCATTAATGGTTATAGTTGTTGTCTTGGAAGACTTGGTGTCCCTATTACTGTCTAATACATACAGTCTTTCACAGGCAATTTTTGATTAAAATGTATTTAGGCTATTTTGACCCAAATACTTTCATAAAAGAAATAGTTTATTAAATTTTCTGCATTTCTGAAACCTTTCTAGTCAATATTTTGCTAAGTGATTATTCAAGTCAATGGGCATAAGGTATCATTTTACTTTTCTTTCTGATGGAAGAGAACAGGCACAGAAATTATACATTTTCTTATGCATCCATGCAGGGGACTTTGTCATGGGAATATCCTTGAAATTCTCATTTTTATACTGCTCTTTGGAGCTGTGTGGCAGTGGTCTCAGTCTGCCACTCTAACCAATTTTAATCACTTTTCCATGAGGTTCTCCCTTGTTCAAAGAGTTGGCTTAAGGCCTGTGCGTCATTGTAGTCAATTTGAACCCTATTTTGATGACATAAGTGGAACTTCAGTGATGTATAGACCTTGTGGTGGCCCACTGCATATGGGCTTGATCTTGAAAAAACTACTGGGTGTAGTTCCTATCCTAATGAGTCACTTTTCAGTGGCTTCATTTGCTGTTGCCCACAACAGAAGACTCAGGGTATGTCTACATTACCCCCTGGATTGGTGGGTCTAGAAGTGATAAATCGATTCTTGAGCACTCTCCCGTTGACTCCTGTACTCCACAGCCATGAGAGGCGCAGGTGGAGTCGATGGGGACTCAGTGCCGTGAAGATAAGTCTGTCTAAATGCAACTTCAGCTATACTATTCTCGTAGCTGAAATTGCATACCCACATCTGATGAAGTGGGCTATAGCTGCAACAGCTTATGCTGAAATAAACTGGTTAGTCTATAAGGTGCCACAAGTCTTCATCGTCTTATTTATGGATACAGACTAACACGGCTGCTAATCTTAAACGTATCTTAGGTTGATTTCCCCCTCCACCACCACCGCAGTATAGACCAGGGCTAACAGATAATGTCTTACTACTCCTTGTGTATAAGAAATGTTACTGTGTGTATTTGTATTGCATTGTAGTAAATAAAGAAGATGTATTACACTCAGACATGGTAAGAATTAATGTCCGGTACGTTAAAGCTAGAGCAATAAGCTGTCTCCCATTGACTTTAGTGGGACTGCTCAAAGTGGGGTGGAAGGAAGCACTAATCCTAATAGTAACTATTTGCATAGTCAGTCCTGGTAAAAACAGTGAGAAATCACAGGTCCCATAATGGAGAATCTGGAAATAGCCCAGTCATACAAAAGGTGAGCAGGGAGAAAGGCCTCTAAGTACCTTTGTAGATCTGGGCCTAAGTCCCACTTTTAGGCTCCACTACGATCCACAAAACTCCCGCTCGGCTGCCACCCTGTCCTATAGGTGCCTCAACGTACCTGTGTCCAAGTTTTCAGGGTAGAACTTCCCTGGGCCTGCCTCTGGTCAGGCACGCTGCTGCTTCTCCCCAGGCACCTGGATGGACACCTATTTCTCACCCAAGTCCCAGTGTAATCCTCAAAGCATGAGGCGATAGACAGAGAAGTACCTATCTCACCCTGCTCAGAATTAACCTACTGGATTGGGTCCCATTCAGAATCTAGCAGGTGATGGCGGTGATAGTGCCTCTTCTGATATTTTTTTATCCTAGTGGTTAAAGCACTTACCTGGGTTGTGAGGAGTCCTGGGTTCAAATCTCCCCTCAGGCAGAGGGAAAGAAAAGATTTGAAGAGGGGTCTCCCACCTCTCAGGCGCATGCTCTACCCACTGAGCTACGGGATAGTCTGATGTGGGGCTCTTGGCTTCTCCGGTTGAAGTTGTGGCACTGTATATAAACCTGGAGACTGGACTGTGGGTGCCACTTACTGCTTTAGAGATGTGGCTTTGGAATCCTCCTGTCTGTTCGTGTTTATAGGGCTAAAAATTTCACAACAAAAGTCCAGAAATTACAGTCCCATCCCTAATGAATAACAGATGCAAAAAGAGAGCATCCAAACCTCAGCCCAAAATACGTGCCTGAAAACCAAGTCCGTCCAGCTCCCCCATGCTGTCTCTGGTTCCTCCAGTCACGTTCTTTTTTCTCCCTCCGCCCTAGCCAGCAACTGAATAACTACACAAATTGTGGGAATCCGCCTTTCAGGTGAGGTGTTCTGGGCTGAAGACAGGCCGAACGGCTGCCCTGCCGCAGTAGCATTAAACCACTGCGTTAACAACTGCCAGAGTCTCAAAGGACGTACACGGCCAATGCCTGTTCTTCCACATGGAGGCAGCTGCTGAGGCCTCTGGTGTCTGGAAAAAGTCTAAAGGCAATTGTCTGTACGTCTGGCCATGCGTCAGGGGGACTCTCTGTTTCGAAGCCAGCAAATTCCCAATGGGCATATTCTGTCTGCTTCTCCCTCCCAGTGACTCTTTCACTATTTAGCCACCTGGACCAGCTTCAACAGAAGAGACAAAGGGAGACCCTTCCTTCCATCAGACTATCACATAGCACTCTCCTCGGAGGTAGGTGGGAGACCCTTGTTCAAATCCTTTCTCTTCCTCAGAGGGGAATTGAACTTGGAACTTCCGCATCCCAGGAGAATGCTCTAACCAGTTGGCATCACCACCGCTGTTTTGTGTGGAGTGAGGTGTGATAGGTTGGATCACAGAAACCCCCCTTGGGACTGCCACCTGATGTGCTGGGACTACCTCTGAGCCCATTTTCCCTGGCAGCTTGGGACTCCAGTACCTTGCCTGGTTGTGCCAGACGCGCTAGCCAGCTACAAACCTGAACCACATCCCACAAAAATCTGCATGCTTAACTGAAAACATCTTATGAAGTACTCCTGTCTCCAGCACCTAAATATCCAGTTCCCAATGGGATCCAAACCCCAAATAAATCCATTTTCCTCTGTATAAGGCTTATACAGGGTAAATTCATAAATTGTTTGCTCTCTATAACACTGAGAGATAGAGATGCACAGTTGTTTGCTCCCCCAGGAATTAATTGCTTGTTTTGGGTTAATTAATAGGTAAAAAGTAATTTTATTAAATATAAAAGTAGGATTTAAGTGGTTCCAAGTAATAACAGACAGAACAAAGTAAATTACCAAGCAAAATAAAACAAAAACACACAAGTCTAAGCCTACTACAGTAAGAAACTAACTGCAGGTAAATCTCACCCTCAGAGATGTTCCAATAAGCTTCTTTTACAGACTAGACTTCCTCCTAGCAATCACGGACACCCCTATAGTTACTGTCTTTTATTCCAGTTTCTTTCAGGCATCTCTTTGGGGTGGACAGGTTATCTCTTGCACCAGCTGAAGACAAAATGGAGGAATTTCCCAGGGTCTTATATAGTCTTTCTTGTGGGTAGAAACGCCATGTGTTTTCCTATACAGAATCCCAGCTACAAGATGGAGTTTTGGAGTCACATGGGCAAGTCACATGTCCATGCATGACTCAGTTCTTTACAGGCCGACGCCGTTGCTTACATGTTTGAATGTTCCCAGGAAAGCTCAGATGTGGATTGGCATCTCTCAAAGTCCATTGTCAGCTTCAATGTTTCTTGACTGGTCACTTACTGAGAATAGTCTTTTCTCAAGAAGCTGACCAAATGCTTCACTGAGGCTACTTAAAATCCAACAAGCCAATATGTATAACTTGATACATACATACAAATAGGATGAATAGATTCAGTAGATCATAATCTTTGCAGAGATATGTTACATTGCATATCTAGCATAAACCGTATTCTGGTTATGTCATATTTACACTCATAAGCATTATGGGGTGTAACGTCACACGAGGCACCTAATTCATTCTTGCACAGAATGACTTGAGGTGCCTAAGTGTCCAGGAGAGGCATTCCCGGTTGTGGATCACTGGCATAGATAGGCCCAGACCAGACTTAGGTACCTATCCCTATAAAGCGGTGGAGTTTGGGATTCCCCGCTCTCCTCAGCATCTCCCATTGGCGGGTCCCTGCCTAGCATGATGGCTTTTTGTGGCTCACCCTCTAAGACACCTGTCTCTGCCCATTCACTGAACAGGGAGTGTGGCTGTGTGGGTCACAGGGTTGTTCCTGTGGTTTTACTAAGCACCTAAAAATTAGGTGTCATGACTCTGAGCATCACACTGCCTTAGTCACTTTGTGGATCTGGGCCAAAGGGCCTTATCGAAAACGGGGAGAAGGGAGCATCTCTGCGTTTTGGTCTAATTTACCCTTCCAATGTTTGGATCAGCATAAAAATCCTCCCCCGTATATTGCTGTGTCTTGCAAAACACTGATGTACAAAATCTGGAGTTCATTTCTTTGGAATGAGTAGCTATTTTTGTACTGAGCTATGATGTGGCCAGCAGCGCTGCATGTTCAGTAACGCTCGGCCTCAAGTCGCCTTGTTTAAAGTCTGTTCTATATGAGACAATAGTGCCATTTTTTAAATGGAAATATCTTTGGAAACCAAAGAGTTTGCCTGTCCAAAGTGAGATAAAACAACTTGGATATCTTATCCCCAACCTTAAATCTTAGTCCTAAATCAAAGCTTTTTATGTAACAGAGGAGTATTAATTTATACATATTTGGACTATGAGAGCACTGAAGTTGACACCAAATTAAATCAAGTAATAATCCAAACTCAGTTTTTGGCCTTTCCTAGGTGAACACTTGTAATGATCATTTACTTTTGTTTCGCAGTATCACTGCTTCACTGATTTTAAAATAAGTGATTGTTTCCCAGTGCAAAAAAAGAGGCTAAAAAACTTAGATCTATAGCTCGTGTGGTTTTAGAAACCATTTCAAAAATTGCAAAAAGCACAGAACTACAGACGTGGTTGCTTTTTTTTTTTTTTTTTTGCAACCGGTAGAGGCGTAACCATGATTTTTGGTTTCTTGTTTAGGGCAGTAGGTAGTCATTTAGGCTACGCATGCATGAAGTCTTTGGAAACTTGTCTGCCCCCACCAACCTAGTCAGTAGCAAGTCAACTGATACCCAGATTCTGGATAGGGTGAATTATCTAGGAGTCTCTTGGAGACACAAAGGAAAGTAGATTCCGTCATAATGCCTCCCTCCGCCATCACGACCTCCCTTTGTGAATTTATGCCTGCTTAAGTTATTTTGAAGTTGGTCCAGACATTAATTAGTGGATTAACAGCACTTCCACTCATTCCATAAGAGAGAGGCCCATAGGAAAGAGAGCCCTGGCAGACACTGTATGTTTTTCTGTTTTAATTCATGTGTTTCCAAAACATCAAAATAATATTAAACATAGATGTAAAACAAACAGAAAAAAACCATGAAAGTTACGCAGCTTAACTATTCACAGTGTGTTTCCAAGAAACACAACTGTATTTCCTTAATTTAATCTTGCTGTTTATTAAAGTGGAACATCTTTCGCTCTCTTTCTTTCCTTAATGATGTGCTGTTTATGACCACAAATCCTGAAATCCTGAACATAATCAATAGTGTAATTTCCTGGCAGAGTTCCCTGCCTTAGCCATCAGATGTGAAGCTTGTAAGTCATGCCAACCTCTGTTAGTTGCCTACATTCGTAAGTTAGTCAGTCTGCTGCACTGGGTCATTGGTGCCAAGCCTGTGTGTGGCTGGATATTTCCCTGCCGAAGTCAACATTTCTGCAGGACGTCTCTCCTCTGGGACAGCGCTGCCATCTTGATGCTACGTGTCTCTTTACTTTGATGACAGCTGCTGACCCTTTGGGCCTCTGAAACAAACAGGATAGAGCCCCAGTGCTTAACCCTCGAAACTTCAATGGCAGCAGGATCTATGCATTAGAGGGCAGCGTTGTGGAGAAACAAATGTTGTAGGATTTTTTAATAAGACAGGCTACACTGTGGCAGGCTCTTGTTAAACGATATGTCCCTTGGTAAACAAGTCTACAGAGGGAGGCAAACCCAGGGCAGGCGGTAGACTAGAGGACAAGCTCCCCTTCAAAGGAATCCAGCAAATAGACCCCATCCCAAATAGTGAGCAGCTAGCCAAAGGCACCTAGGACCAACTTGCTTCATTAACAAGTCCTGTTGGGATCCAGGAAGTGGGCGGGCTTTGCTCAAGGACCTCCCCACAACCTAAGGGGAGGATCCACAGGTCCAAGATTCCAAATCATTCTGGGGGACAACGAATGAGAGAACAGGAACGGGAGTGAGGTCACAAGGACAGATAAAGGGAACCTGACATGGACACAGAGCAGAGAACCCCGGACAGCGGCCACAGCTCCTCAATGGCATCAAGGAGCCAGAGGACGCCGGCCAGAGGAACGCTGTTTGGATGCGTGAGCGGACGGAAAGTTGGAAATAGGCCTCACAGTCACTGGAAACCCTGTCCCCCAACCTCCTCTCCCTAGTTTTGTAGATGGTCATTTTAGCCAGGGCTAGGAGGAGGCTGACAAGGAGGCCCCGTGACTTTGTGGGGCCATGGCAGGCAGGAGAGATCAGTCTTTTATATAGGTTTAGTGAGGTAGCCAGTGGCCCTAGCTGGCATTTCGGTGGCCCTGGTGCCAAATTAAACTAGCTCCCTCCTGAAACCTGACTATATTTCTTCAGTTCTACTCCTCCCTGGCCAGTGTGTGTGCGACGTTCTTGCTAATGGAGAAAGATCTGGTCATGCGTTTTTGCAGCCATGGTGTGGGATGTGTATGCACAGATGAGAGAGAAGATCATACTGTGATTCACCTGGCTCCTATTTATTGTCCTCATGTGGACAGATGTAGATTGACATGCCTGGGCAGTACAGTGGCGACCCTAAACCTGCAAAAACCCTTTGGCCATTGGAAAGAGACATTAATAGTTTTTCCTGGCTGCCAGAGTAACCTGACCCAGCACGATCAGCAGGATTTGAACCCAGAAACTCTCCTGTGTAAAAGCCTGAATCTCTCCTATTTAAACTAGAGGTGTAAGGAGCCTCAGTATGCGTGCCTCTGATATTCTGTAGCAGAGAGAACTCCCGCTGGCATTCCCTGCTCCATCAGAGGGGCGAAACTGATTGCAGCGGGGATGGAGGAATTGAGAAGATGAAGTTTGCTCTCGTTAATTCAGTGATACTTCCCCTGCTGGGGGGTTGGGTTTTTTTGGTTCTGTCATGGAGGATGAATAAAAACTGGCCAGGGGCAGGGAGAGGGGAAACCTCTTCTTGAGATTTTTACAGAGCTTTTCCGTGGAGTTTTGACTGATGAATTCTGCAGAAATTGTTTCAACTCCCCATGGATTCTCGGTGGCCCTTGTGATTGGTCACAAATTAAATATGAAATGAACAGAGCCCGGCCTGCCAGAGAAACCTGGGTGCATCAGCAAATTCTGACTCCATCACCATGGAAACTATTCTGTTTCGGTTTCTCTTCATGCCAGCCCAGCCTCGGCAGTAATCTAGCAATGTCTGTTGACGCAGCATTAATTTGATGAGTGGTTTGTGATTTGTCTAAATATTTGAGCGGTACCACTTTAGCTACAGGCGTATCAGCATTTTCATTGCAAGGCCTGTTTTATGATAGACTTACGACTCCACTGTTTAAAGGTCTGATCCAATCACCACTGATTTTTAATGGCAGTTGGATTGGGCCCTACATTTTCTTTAGGTTTAACACCGGATTTCCCAGATGACCAGAGCACAGAACAGGGAGGAAGAACTCCTGGGCTCTGTAAGTAGCTCTGTTGGCTTGTGCAAAGAGCTTTCTGTTCCTCACTTTCCCCATCCACAAGATAACTGGACTGAGGTGGCTTTACTGGCCGGCAGTAGCCAGGAGATCAGATTAAACTGTCAAAATAATCTGAGAAAAGGAAATGGTCACATTGCTTCTGCTACCTCATGGACCCGCTAAATCAACCACTGATCGCTCTCTTGTACTCCACCCAAATGAGATGCACAAGGGAAGTCAACAGGAGAGTGTCTCCCGTTGACATTGCATCGTGTGGATCCCGTGGTGAAAAGATCTAAGTAAGTCGACTTCAGCTCATTTATTCACATAGCTGAAGTTGCGTAACTTCGATCGATCTCCCCTCGTAGTGTAGACAGGGCCTGGGACTACTTGGTTGCATAAAGCTACTTGCGTACATAAGTGTTTTCATCACACTCTTCTTAGGTGTTGGAGCCTAGGTGATAGGCATCCGTTATTCAAAAACACCTTCAGTACTCCGCAGCAACAGGATGCGTTGTAGACAAACTGGCAGCTTTAGCTTTTGTTTTCTTTCCCATCCCCTGCACTGTAGGCTCTGGCGTGTTGTTTTTAACGTAAAAATAAGATGTAGCAAATAGCCACGTTAACTGATTTTACGTCCAGAAGGGATGATTATGATCATCTCACCCCTTACATAGCACAGGCTGTAGAATTTGACCCAGTAGTTTCTGCCGGGGAGCATTTATTGAGCCCAGTAACTTGTGGCTGGTTTAGACAGAGAGCATGTCTTCGGGAAGATATCCACTCTCCAATGAACAGCACCAATTGATCACTTCCCTGGGAGAGTTATGTCGATGGTTAATTACCCTCCATGTTAAAAAGCACAATAGGGCCCTGGTCCCCGAGTAGGGGCTATGGCAACACAAAATTCACTAGAGGTGAAATCCTAGCCACCTTGAAGTTTCACAATGGGATTTGGTGGATTTGACCCAATTTGGATTTGACTCTGTTTCTCAGGCCTTGTCCACACCAGAGTGGGTTTGCCAGGCCACTATAGCTGTACTGGCAAACCCTCCTAATGGAGGCACAGCTTAGACCAGCAAAAGACGTGCTTTGGCCAGGATAGTTTATACCAAAATAAGCTGCTCCCACAAAAGGCCTTTTTTTGCCAGTATAACTGCATCCACTCTAGGGCTTTTGCTGGCCCAGCTCTGTGGGTGGTGGGGGGGTGATTTTGTTTTTCACACACAGACCTGACGTAGCCGCGTCAACAAAACTTTTACATGGAAATCAGGCCTGGAGAAGTAAAGTGATGTGGAAAAAGCATTTTAGGGGAGTGGACACACCCCACTTGTTTTTATTCACCATTTTTATTGCCCTCCTTTTCTTATGTTTTTTCCCTTCCCTTTATTCTGGCAGTTTCTACAGTTCAGGAGATTTTCCTTTATTTTCCTGATCTTCTGTCTCTTTTTACTGACACATTGTGTGTCTCAGCCTGTAGCCAGAAAATCAGATACGTAGCTTTTTTTTAAAAGCCGTCACTCTGAGTGTTGCTCTACAGTTCAGGATCAATAAACGGGGGTATTTTGTGGCTGGTGTAGCTGTTATCGGTTTTTCTATAAATCACTCCTCTGGCCTCTGCAATCTGTCTGGTCTTTACCTTTTAAGGAGGCAAAAGTTTTGAACCTGCTGCTTCACCTTAATCTCATGCAGAGCTGTGTAACGCCATGTGACCTGCTCTTATTGTTGCTGAAGTCAGAAAATCCCATAAGCATGTGCCTAAAGCTAAGCATGTAGCAGTTTCCTGAGTTGGGGCCTGTGAGTTGCATCCTTGATTTCAGTGAGGGCAGGATCAGAGTCCAGGGATTTTAAGCACAATAGCATTTAAAAATGTTTTCCCAAGTTTTTGAGCCCGTACGTTTTAGAGGTTTTTAAGGTCAGGCTTGACAAACCCCTGGCTGGGATGATTTAGTTGGGGATTGGTCCTGTGCTGAGCAGGGGGTTGGGCTAGATGACCTTCTGATATTCAATGATTCTAAGTTAAAGTTTCTTTTGTAATCTGTTCCTTTTCTTGTGAATGTAGCCATTGAGAAAAGGCAGGTGAATGTAGCCATTGAGAAAAGGCAGGCAAATGAACATGGGCTGACGACTGAGGGGGAAAATTTGATTGGTATCCTCTAAAACATAATGGAAAAGAGTCATTCTGTGATGCTTTCTTTTGTGTACAGCACTGCAAGTACGGTGTGTGTGTCCCCAAGGAGCGAGAGGCGTCGGTAACAGATGGAGCGTGGGGATCATGGAGTCCCTTTGGAAGCTGTTCCAGAACCTGTGGCGGTGGCATAAAAACCGCAGTTCGAGAATGCAACGGGCCTGAGTGAGTACCGTCCCATTGACAAACTTGCTGGTGTTCTTGATAAACAGATGGCTTGAGCGGTGACAATGAAGCTGGATTTGGGGTCCAAACTGACCAAAATATTGACCGGGCCACCCAGATCTAAATATTTTGAGAGAGAGGGTGGGCTGCTCCAAGCATTGGCCTGACTCTGCTCCAAATGACCTTGGAACTCAGAGTTTTAAGATACCAACCGAATGTCCACCTAACGCTACGGTCTGAATCAAGTTCCTCCCACAAACTCTTCATTAAGCCCCTTTATGCTTTTACACATGAGCTTGTACAGACTAGACAAGCTCTGTGGGAATCTGTACCCTGTTTATTTTTTTTTAAAAAAGCATTTAAAGATGTTTATCATAAACATGTCAGGCAAACTCATTTGCCCTCTGAAATCCTAGGAAATTTTGCCACTGGCTTCAATAGGATCAATACCCGACCTGCAAAATGTTAGCAGCTGGTTTGAATACAATCCTTTTAACACAGGCTGGTTTCTGCCTTACTGCCTGCACTCGGTCATTGTGAGAGTGGAGGGGGTCATTTGGGGCTTCGATTTGGGGTAGGGGGGCGGAGGGATAGCTTAGCAGTTTGAGCATTGGCCTGCTATTTAGGGTTGTGAGTTCAATCCTTGAGGGAGGCCATTTCAGGATGTGGGGCAAAAATTTGTTGGATGATTTAATTAGAGATTGGTCCTGCTTTGAGCTGGGCATTGGACTAGATGACCTCCTCAGGTCCCTTCCAACTCTGATATTCAATGAATCTATGACTGAGGGCAGGAGAGAGTGTTCTGCTGAGTTGGCTGAAAACAGGAATTTAAGCAGGCAAAGTAAGAGTTGAGTGAGCACTTCAAGGAAGAAATCATGCCACTTTCTTGCTGGTAGTATCAGAAAGGCTGTTGCCAAGGAAATTGGCATTAACAGTGGCTCCGTGTCAGTTTTGGCATTACTCTGCAAAACCTATCAGCTTTGTGAAGTCTGTGGTAGAGTGTTAATTGAGGAAGGGAGGTTTAGACCAGGGACACTGGCGTTGGAGCAATCTCCATGTATCACTCGCTTTGCTTGAGCAAATGTCACAGTAAAGGAAAGGGTGAGGGCAAAGGAATTGGACCTCAGTAAGTTTGTTCAAATAATGCTGAGCGTAATGCCAGAAACACAAACGTCAGAGCGTTCTCACTCCAGACGGCCTCCGCCAGTTTTGCAACAACTGAGCAATGCAGAAACTGGATGGTTCTTCACAGATTAAAATATAATTCCATGTGTGCAAAGGATGCACAAAGTATTCATTCAGCCAAACACTCAAACCTTTTTTGGTGAATTACATTTCTGGTGGTGTGGACCACTGGGCAGCTGGATGGATAGATGCTCTGGTAAGAAGTCTCCTGGACCTCAAAGCGTAGCCACGTCAGGGCTCCCTCCTTCTGTAATTCAGAAGTTAAAGTGTGTGTATTTGCATCTCCTAAGAAACGTTGTAGGGTGGCATTTTCAAAAGCACCAAAGTAAGTTAGGTGACAACGCTCGTTCAAAATCAGTGGGAGCTGGGTGCTTAACAACCTAGCGCACTTTTGAAAACACCACCCGGAGTGCAGTCAGTTGTGCTTATTTTCCTTGATTTCTTTTAAGAGTGTTATAACTGGCACTGTCCTCCTCATAACCCACCATGATGTCTCCACAGAGGTGTTGTGGTGTTTTTATTTTTTTTGGTCTTCGGCTGGCCCCTAGAGGTTTTACGTTGCCATTTAAGTTTGATGTCATGATGGATGTGGGCTGCAAGAACCTACGTTCTCCTCATGTGATTTTTGTGATGTACAAGTGAATACAGTTAGAAAGAAAGAAAGAACCTCTGCATAGCCTCTCTCCCCTCCCTTTTCAAAACGTTCTTTTCTAAAATATCAACTAACACTAGTCTAGCCAAAAAGCAGGTTTATTTCTAAATGTTTTGACTCTGTTATGTCACCTTATAAAAACAACAAACAACCCACGTTCCCGAAGTCGGATCCAAATGACTTTTTATTTGCCCTTGTATATTAAAAAAGATGTCCCATTTCTAAACAGCTTGTTTTTATGTGAGCATGCTGGTTGGCACCTTGTGTGCCATTGAAACGGTTTGTTCTACTGATTGAGTGAAAATCCTCTTCAATACAACGTTTCAATGGAAAAAGCCCACTAACTCTTAGCTGGAGTATGGCTACTGCCTCTGTCTGTGATATGTTCTGACACCCACATAGTTGAGCACTTTGTAGAACAGTAGGAAACTAAGCCTACGACGGGCAAGCAGACTGTGTTTTGACATACACTCGGAGGAATGTATTAGCTGACCAGACCAGATCCTTCAGCTGGGAAATCCAAGCTGGATGGTAAAGCTAAAGCCAACTGCTGCAGCATATCATGTCCATTGCTGGCATAGTGTGTTACAGCAAGGCAGAGTTGCAGTAACAGCAGGAGAAAGCACAGCTCTTAGGCCATTGGCACAGGAAGCCCCGTTTGCAGGAAAGACCTACGTTCTTCTCATGAGATTTTTGTGATGCGTGAGTGAGACAAGTGAACATTTGCAGGAAAGACAGTGTCATCTAAGGTGACCAGATAGCAAATGTGAAAATTTGAAGCCGGGGGTGAGGGGGGATAATAGGAGCCTGCATAGGAAAAAGACCCAAAAATTGGGACTGTCCCTATAAAATCAGGGCATCTGGTCACCCTAACATCATCCCTGTCTGTGGTTCTAGTCTAAGGTGACCAGATGTCCCGATTTTATAGGGACAGTCCTGATATTTGGTGCTTTGTCTTTTATAAGCTCCTGTTACCCCGCCCCACCCTGATTTTTCCCACTTGCCGTCTGGTCACCCTATTCTAGTCAGATCTGCATTTCTGGTGTGTCACAAGAATAGCTGTGTGTGTTGAAAACTGGCTGAGTTTGACATGTAAGCGTGTCTACAAATAAATGTGTCGAGCTGCTGAGCTGCTGGCAATACAGTTAACGGGGAACAGAGCTACGGGTTAAAATACTTCTCAGCCTTTCCCCATTGAAATGTGTTCAGTCTCTTTTTGGTCAAGGGGTGGTCAAGTCCGTTGCAGCCGGGTTTTCAAAAGGTGGCCTCTGTCGGCGTGCCTCTCATCTCTTTCCACATTTCTGGGCAGTCTGATGTGAGTACGAAAGCTCCACTTCACACACCCACACAAACCCTGTCATTTGCCTGCACAGAGTTTCATGTTCAGACCCATCAGGAAGAACTGGCCCTCGTGGGTCAGGTTTCGATGCATGTAAAATGGAAGTCTAGCCCTCTAGTGAAATATTTGGTCAAGAAGATGGCATGTTGGCAACATTTGGCTTGAAACGTGCAACACTAAAAAGATCAATCCCATTGGTGCAAAGCGTTGTGGGTGTTTCTGTATGTTGCCTCTGTTTGTGTGCCCCTTTGCAAATGCATATAGTAGAATTTGCATGCTCAGAACCCCTTTTGTGTGTGCACCATCAAGTGTTGCACATGTATATTATGTCACTTGTGCCCACAAAGGTGTTGCATGTGCATAAGTGGACTTTGTATTATCGCTTGGGACAGTGGAGTTGTGCTTCAGGAGAGCTGGATACAACATAATCACTTTGATGCTTGAGAGATAATAAAACTTAGCATTTACATAGTTGCATTTTATAGTCAAAACAACTCAGTATGGGAGCACAGATGAGAACCCAGGTCTGTCTCCTCGTTTGATTTGATAGGACGTGTACTGAAATGGAAGAATCTTTGAATCTGTAGCAGAGATTTAGCTGTGCATGATTGTGGTTGTGTGCAGCAGTATTGGAAGGGGAATATTGCTAGACTGGAGAGGCAGTACACAATAGAAGTTACCTGCTAGTACAGATGCTTCAGAAATGGTAGGGTTATGCATAGAATGAGCAGGTTTGTACGCATGAATTACTTCATTTTCCATCTTCTGTCACTTGTTGATGGCTATCCATAAAAAGTGTTCCACCGTGCTGGTTGAGAATGGCTAATGCACCAGTATTTCTTCATGGCATTAAAAATGTCACGTAATTGGTGAAAATCCAGGTCTGAAAATATTTTCTATGAAGCTGAGTTCTTTTTCAGGGTCAGTCATCTCAGTTTTATCAGGCTCTGTTAAAGTTTTTCAAGTGTCTCTTAAAAATTATCAGAGTGGTTTGGGGCTAGTTTAAAAAAAAATCAATGTCAATGTGTTTAAGCCTCAAATATTAGCAGAAGGGAATTTTAATAGCAATGACAGCTCATGGCAAGATTTGGCATTCTTTAGTTAATGGTAGGTTCTTGTGTGCAGTATATTATCTCTAGTCTCATATATCATATCTAGAAAGTGTAATTGAATAAAGGTCTAACTGTATGGGGATGGTATTGAAGTAGTTAGTATTACATAGGACGAGAATCCTCCATGTTCTTATTTACTTCCTTAATATGAAAAAATACATCTTTTGTTTAATATCTGTTTATAACGGGACCATTATGCTTTAATACATACATAGTTGCAATGTATTTCTCTCTTTAAAACATATGCTGGTAGAGGTTTGCATAATTTAAGGCCATCATGAAATTGTAGTACTGCCTTTGCAATGTACATGGAAAATATTGTCACACTGAAACTAATTCTTGTGTCAGAAGAATCCTCTGAAACCTACAATGGATTATTTTTAGCTTAAGAAGATCTGTAATGTTCACTTAAGAGTGAAAACTCCCAGCGCCATTAATTAAACTACAATTCTGATCTGTTTTCTCATGCAAGCACTCAACCTCAGGTGTTACTGATTGAAGGTTGGAAGCAAATTTGATATGCTGCTGGTTTTACTGCAGATCAGCAGAAAAAAGTTTCTATTTGGTAAGCTTGTAAAACCATGACTGTTCAAGCTGAAATTCCTGACAATTTTTTTTAATTAAAATAATATTTTGACATAAAATGACATAAAAATTGTAATTCAGAAGATTGTGACCTATTCTAGTTCAAATTCATGTTCCAAGATGACATTCAGTGGTGTCAAGTCATGTTGCCTGGGTTTGTGTTGGAGTTTCCTGTAGCATATTGGATTACTCAGATGACCAAATGCCTCTTGTGTATGGTGGGTACATGTTTACAATAACTATAGCTCTGCTTTTATTTCCTGGTATAAGATCAATGTGCCCAATCCTATATGGGTCTAAATTGTGGTAACTCCATTAATGTCAATGGAGCCACACAATTTACGTAAGTGGAGGATCTGTCCCAGTTCAGAGTGCCTCCTATTTCTCTTCCAAAGAGAAATTATGCTGTAAGAGGGTCACTATGACCCTGTCTAGCTACCTGCATTGAGGGCTAGGTTCTCACTTAGGTACGGTCTACAGTATGCAATTATATCAGAATTAGCCATGTTATATTGAATTAAAACTAAATTTGTCCCCGCAACCAACTCGGTTTTGTCTACTTAAAGGGCTCTTAAAACCGGTTTCTGTACTCCATCTCAGCAAGGGGAGTAGTGCTAAAATCGACATCGCTGTTCTGAATTTGAGGTACTCTGGACGCAATTCGATGGTATTGGCCTCCGGGAGCTATCCCAGAATGCTCCATGGTGACCGCTCTGGACAACACTTTCAACTCGGATGCACTAGTGAGGTAGTCAGGAAAAAGCCCCAGTAACTTCTGAATTTCATTTCCTGCAGTTCAAAAAAGCGGAATGCAAATGGGCAGCAGAAACTGCAGGGAGTGTGGGATAGCTACCCACTGTGCACTGCTCCGAGAGTCGATGCTAGCCACGGTACTGTGGATGCACTCCGTTGACTTAACATGCTTAGTGGGGACACACACGATCAACTGTATAAAATCTCTTCTGAAAAATCGACTTCTATACATTCGATATAATTTCATACTGTAGCTGTACCTTAAGACTTTATGCCTGCATAAGTGAGTAAGGGACTCCTCCTGAGGCATCTACGTGCGAGTACATGCAACTGCTTATCTGCTCACTTCCTACCCGGAGCAGGGATAAAGAACCGTTGGAGCCATGATTCTGCCCACCACTCTCTGGCCAATTAGCTGAGCCAGTGTGGGAGTGGGAAGTGAGAAAGTGTTACTGGTGCTCATAGCCAGCAGTAGATGACAATGCCTTGGAAACAGGGCAGGGAGGATAGGTCCTCAGAAATGTGTTTCCAGGCTTGTCTATGTGTAGTGCTTTAGCTAACGGATTGATTTTGTATCGATTTACTTACCCCAGTGCAAAAGGCTGGGTGAACACTATATTACATTGATGTAAATGGAAGTTCTATTGATTTGAGCTTCAGTTAATTAGGAACAGGGTGAAGCCAAACCAAAATAAGCCAACTTTAGCCTGAACTAAGAGTGTCCGCACTGTGTTTTTCACTGGTTTAAATAAATGGCCAAGTAGCCAAGGCCTCAGAGTCCTAAGCCTGCTCTTGGAATGGGTAGAGCTTTGCAAAGAACTGTGCCGAAAGCCAGACTCTAGTCCTCTCTGTCGATCTACATTACAGCCACCTTCATTTCACTGAGGAGGGGCAATCGCTGGCAGGCAAAGTGGTGCCTTTTTAGCTACTGATGCATTGTATTTCTTTTGTGGGTGCGGGTTGAGATGGAGCGTCTGTCTGTCCCATCTATCTAAAAATACACCGGCCGTGTGGTAACCATGTATGTAGAGTTGGGCAGAGCAACCCGTCATCTCTTCTTCAGTGACCCACGGTGGGGAATGGAGTATCTGATGAGTGAGAGTAGTTTCACTGGAGAGCGGGTCCGTGGGTGACCCCACTCCACAGAGCTCCCATTTTTCACCTGGAATCATTAGGCTCCTGAAGCCCTGAGACCACTGCTTGTCACACTGCTCAGTGTTGTCTCATTGTTTCCCAGTCAGCCTGTGTATAGCCATGTGTGTGTTGTCTCTTGTCTAGTCCTTAGATCAGGCCGGGCACTGTCTTTGCTCTTCTGTGTGTGTATCACACCAAGCACAGCAGAGTCTTGGTCCATGCCTTGGGCTCCTAGGCACTCCACTAATACAAATAAATAATAATAATGCTAAACAAATAATTATTGACTCATCTTAAAAGGGAACATACATGTGGGTAATCAGTAATAGCAAGGCAGTGTTGACAGGAGGCGTTAGGTTTGGAGGCAGGTGACCTGGTTCCATTTCTGCTCTGCCAGTGACCTGTTAAAGTGCATTTGGCTTTCTGTGCCTCAGTTTCCCTAACTGTATAATAGATATTACTGGGGCTGCCTCCACTGATGAAGTATTTTGAGATCTGCAGAAGGAAAACACTATATACAAGCTAAATATTATCGCTTTAAATGCGATAAGATGTATTTATGGTGGTAGACTGTGTGTTGTCATGCTAGTCATTGAAGATCTTCTGATATTTGCATGATTTATTTTTGTTTCACTTTCTTGCATTGTGGCTCATTAGGGAAATCTCAGAACGTATTTGAATTTGGAAAGTTTCCCTGGCAGTTTGTTTTGTTCATAGGCATACTCAATGGGAAGCAGATGCTACTGTAGTTTTAGGGAGAGGTGGGGTTTTTTTGAGGCATAAATGGATGTTAAGCCCCAAAATAAGCTCCAGTCCACAGTCAATCTCCCATTTATAGTTTACAGATCTCCTCCGGAGACTGTGTAACGCTGCCCTCTACAGGATAGAATATTTCAGCCCCATCCACCATTTATCTATTTGGAATGTTCTTATGGGCTTGTCTAAAAGGAGTGTATTAAATGCAAAGAGTTGGATTAATGAAGACTCGTGGCTGATACTTTCCATGCCCACAAGTTGTGAGGACAGTTAACTTGGCCCCTGTGTTCACATCTACTGTGTTACTTTTGGATTACAGATACTATTTTTCATGAGTCACCTAAATTGGCTCTTCCTGGATTTAATTGACTATGTTGTATCTTTCCTTTGGTAACACCAGGAAATAAAGGAGAGCTGCAGTTACGTTTGATTGTGTTATCAAAAAAATAAACCCACATTTGAATGTGTGATCTAGTAGTTCTTCTCTTAAATCGAATTTTTCATCTTTTGGGGCTTTAATTTTAAATTGCAGCTGTAGACAGTGGCTAGAACAAACTGCTGGCAGATTGGCCACTGGGCCAATGGGGCCTGTGCCCTGGATGCCCAAAAACCGGGCACCCCCACGGCTGACCAGCTGTGCCTGTGGCACTCCTGATGAGGAACAGGATCAGAGCACAGAGGCTTGCCCACGTCCTCCCACCCAGGAAGTGAGGAAAGCCCTCCGCATCCCCTCTTTGCCCCCAGTAGGAGTGCAGGAAGAAGCAAAAGGGGGACTGCAGGTGGGAAGGGGCCCCCACTTGCTCTGGCCCAGAGCCCCACAAAAGCTTAATTTGCCAATGGGTTCTTTCCAGTGTCATGTTATTTTGTTGTTGATTTGTATTCTCATGGTGCCTAGGAGTCCTACTCATGCGCCAGGCCCCCGTTGTGCAAAGCTCTGTGCAAACACAGAGCAAGAAGGTCCCTGCCACAAAGAGATTACAGCTTTACATGTAGGACAAATGGGTAGAACGGAAATACTGGTCAGCATTGTTCTGGTTAAAAGATTGTGATTGGTTAAGACTGGATCAGTAACGGTTAAAAGATGGGAAACAAAGGGTAGGTATAAGTGGTCTGTTTTCAGAATGGAGAAGTAAATAACGGTGTCCCCCAGGGATCTGTATTGGGGCCAGTCCTATTCAACATATTCATAAATGATCTGGAAAAAGGGGTAAACAGTGAGGTGGCAAAATTTGCAGATGATACAAAACTACTCAAGACAGTTAAGTCCGAAGCAGAGTGTGAAGAGTTACAAAGAGACCTTACAAAACTGGGTGACTGGGCAACAAAATGGCAGATGAAATTCACTGTTAATAAATGTAAAGTAGTGCACATTGGAAACCATAATCCAACTATACATATAAAATGATGGGGTCTATACTAGCTGGTATCGCTCAAGAAAGAGATCTTGGAGTCATCGTGGATAGTTCTCTGAAAACATCCACTCAATGTGCAGCGGAAGTCAAAAAAGCCAACAATGTTGGTTCTCATTAGGAACGGGTTGGATAAGAAGTCAGAAAATATCATATTGCCTTTATATAAGTCCCTAGTATGCCCACATCTTGAATACTGTGTGCAGATCTGGTCGCCCCATCTCAAAAAAGATATATTGGAGTTGGAAAAAGTAAAGAACAGGGCAACAAAAATGGTCATGGGTATGGAACAGCTTCTGTATGAAGAGAGATTAATTAAGGGACTTTTCAGCTCGCAAAAGAGATGACTGGGGAGAGAGGGAATAAGATAGAGGTCTATAAAATCACCAGTGTGGAGAAAATAAATAAGGAAGTGTTATTTACTCCTCCTCCTCCTAACACAAGAAGTAGAGCGCACCAAATGAAATTAATAGGCAACAGGCTTAAAACAAACAAGAGAAATTATTTCTTCACACAACGCACAGTCAACCTGTGGAACTCTTTGCTAGAGGGTATTGTGAAGGCCAAGATTATAACAGGGTTCAAAAAAGAACGAGATGAGTTCCTGGAGGATAAGTCAGTCAATGGCTATTAGCCAGCATGGGCAGGGATGGTGTCCCTAGCCTTTGTTTGCCAGAGGCAGGGGATGGATCATTGGATGATGATCTGTTCTGTTCACTCCCTCTGGGGCACCTGGCCTCAGTCACAGTTGGAAAACAGGATACTGGGATAGATGGAACTTTGGTCTGAACCAGTATCCTATCCACTGTCCCCTCTGAAGCTCCATATTCATGCCTGCGTTCCAGCCCACTTTGAGATGTGTCCTGTTGTGTATCCAGACCTATCTGCCTTTCAGGTATCCCACTAGCCTCTTGAGGAGTGGCAAATTAGTAGGGCTTTGTTGTGATGAGCTGCAGGGTGCAACTCACTCTACCTCATTCCTTCTCCCCTGTCCCCATCTTTATTTTCCCTTGTTTTTGTTCTTATTTCTTAGCCCCTGCCATTTGCTGCTTGTAGTCGTTAGCTGTCACTTTGAGATCTTTCTTAGAGATGCAAGAACAAAATATAAGCTCCTCATCAGTAACAGAAGAAGTGTGGTAAATAATAAATGTCTTGAACTACCTAGAGGAATGTGATTGTGAGACTGGTCGCTGGTAGCCTCGCACTTGATCCAAGGCTCATTGAAGTTGGTGGAAAAACTCCTGTTTACATCAGTAGGCTTTGAATCAGGGCCCTCATGCACGAGGATGGGAGCGATCCAGAGAAGTTTAAGCTTCTTCCCTTACCCCTGTGTATGCAGAACAGTTATTGTCGTGTAATGAGGCGGAGGATGGCAGCAAAGACCAAAGTCATCTTCCTTTTTGGAGGGCTGGGGATCGCTTGTGGATGGCTGCCGGCTCAGGTTGCCGTGCTGTAGAATCTCTGAATAAAAGAATAATGTAATGATTACAAGCGCTCCACATCACAATCAGAACACTGCCACCTGTCACCCGGCCGGGGGTTCAAACCCAGGAGGAATAACATGCGTGCTCACGTGCAAGCGAGGCAACATGCAGAGTCCCTGGGAAAGGAAAATGGGTACCGTTTTAACCACTTTCCTGGCTGCTGCAGGAGTGAGCTTGATGGGTTTCTCGGCTTCCAGTCTCATTTGGACTGCATCTTTCATGAGGTGGGAGAGTGAGGTTGAAGGATGAAAAGTACCAAAAGTTGATATATTAGAGGGAGAGAGGTTGAACTCAAACAGAGGCTCAGCTGCTACCTTGCATCTTAGGCTTGTGGTTGATCATTGCATCTTAGAACTAAAACGATTTTTCCCCCCAGGCCCAAGAATGGTGGAAAATACTGCGTGGGCCGTCGAATGAAATTTAAATCCTGCAACACTGAGCCCTGCTCCAAACTGAAGAGAGACTTCCGAGATGAGCAGTGCGCCGACTTTGATGGGAAGCATTTTAACATTAATGGTCTGCCTTCGAATGTGCGTTGGGTTCCGAAATACAGTGGAAGTGAGTATGTCCGGATGCGAACGTCCGCCTCTTTGCAATGGCAGCGTGAGGGAATAGCGTTAAAATAACGTGACCTTTCGCTTTTCCAGTTTTAATGAAAGATCGGTGCAAGTTGTTCTGTAGGGTAGCAGGAAACACGGCCTACTATCAGCTCAGGGACCGCGTTGTTGATGGCACCCCTTGTAGCCCAGACACAAATGACATCTGTGTGCAAGGACTTTGTCGGGTAAATATTTCCTTCTGCTGTTTAACAAGGTTGTTTTCTTGTTTATATTGAAAAGATCCATTCTCTGTCGCACTTGCATAGAATCATAGAATATCAGGGTTGGAAGGGACCTCAGGAGGTTCTAGTCCAACTCCCGCTTAAAGCAGGACTAACCTCAACTAAATCATCCCAGCCAGGGCTTTGTCAAGCCTGACCTTAAAAACCTCTAAGGAAGGAGATTCTAGCACCTCTCTAAGTAACTCATTCCAGTGCTTCACCACCCTCCTAGTGAAAAAGTTTTTCCTGATATCCAACCTAAACCTTCCCCACTGCAACTTGAGACATAACTCCTTGTTCTGTCATCTGGTACCACTGGGAACAGTCTAGATCATGTTCTGGGCTTCATTGGAGCTAGTGTGGATTCTGACTGGAATTTTCAAAGAGCTCAGCGCACACAGCTAGAGACCTCAGCAACGACTTCGGCACCTTAATAAGTGACTAGATTTTCAGAAGAGCTCAGCACTGAATTCTTTGAAAATCGGCCTGTAAGTGTTTCAGTTTCCGTGCCAATCGCTCTTGAAATCTCAGCCCGGTTTTGGGTGGGGAGCTCGTGATAAATCTAGCCCTGGGCTCTTTTGAAAATCTGACCCTGCCAGAATTTATTTTCCCCCTTCACAACGATTTTAATGCTATTCTCCTCTATCTGATCCAACCTATTCCAGAGTGACTTCCCAGACTGAGGTGCCCTTGTACACATGGCAGTCGCTAAACTGGATAACATTGCCATCTTCCCAGTGTCACAGTTGCAGGCACAAGTACACAATCCCTTGATGTTCAGCCTTGTTTGGGAGTGAGGGGCACTAGCGTACATTGGTAGTGAAGTAGGATACAACAAACCATCTGTTATGGAAAGAAATCCCAAATTGTCGTCATGTTGCAATGTGCAAATTCCACATTTGATTAAGAGTCGTCCTTGCTTTTTTGGAGATCCACTGCTTAGAAACAGCGTCAGTGTAAGATGGTTACACTGTAAATTAACTAAACATGTGGAAAAGGGGGAAAAATGAGTTTGGCGGTGGTCTTTGTATACAGATGATTCATACGATTTAATTAGGAGATTTGTAAGTTCTGTCCCATTTAATATTTGTTCAATTTAGTTTTTAACTTTTTCCCTTAAAGCAAGCTGGCTGTGATCATGTGCTAAATTCCAAGGCAAGAAGAGACAAATGTGGCGTTTGTGGGGGTGATAATTCTTCATGCAAAACTGTGGCAGGCACATTTAATACAGTGCATTATGGTAAGATTCCGTCACCAAAAAAATGTATAGAGAAAAATGCAAGCCCATAAAAACATTAACCACATACAGTCTCCAAAAATGCTCACGTAAACACTGGCTGCCCTTTATTTTTTTGCTTGGGACGGCAAAAAAGTTAGAGCCGGCCCTGTCTATTCGGTAACTCTTTATGCTGTCCTTAAATGAAAAATTTGGTTTGTGGAATGCCTGATCATTTAGAATGTGGAAAGATATTTTTCCTCCTCCCATTACAAAAAGTAAATGGAATGGCTGAGGAATAGTCTCGACCTTCTGCTCAATCTTTTAGGCTATAACACCGTGGTACGCATACCCGCTGGTGCTACAAATATCGATGTGCGGCAGCACAGTTACTCAGGGAAACCAGAAGACGATAACTACCTTGGTAAGTGTAAAGCCCATTAGACTGTAGAGAGACATGCTATTTATACAGCCCTTTCTCAGCTAAGATTTCACAGTCAAAAATATATACAGTTTATCTTCCAAACAGACTAGCCTTAATTTTGCTTCATGCATCTAGGAGTCTGGGTACTTATAAAGTCCTTGTTGCTGTAGTATATGAGAGGCTAACCCATTTTAATTACTTTCTTTGCAATGCTCCCGTGAGATCAGGAAGTATTCCCATTCCACAGGTAGGAAGTAAGGGAGATTAAGTAACTTGCCCAGGGTCGCTTAGGAAATCTGTGACACAGCTGGGAATTGAACTCTGATTTCCTGAGTCCCAGAGCAGGAAGACAGATCCCTTCATAAACTATGTTTGCTGGAGTATAAAGACAGAGATGTTTACAAGTCTTTAATGGGAATTCTAAAACATATTTTTAGGTAATGTAACTAAAATATATATAATTTACTATTCTACTGGGAGATAACAGGCCTGATCCTCATTTACACACCTTTCCCCTTGACCTGTGCCAGAGCAGTGTAAACGAGAATCGAGTCCCAAGCATCTTGGTTTTATTTAAACCTATGTATTATAATGGTAACGCACACACGACAGCAAGATTCTGACCCCCTAGTTCATGCTGAGCGGTAACTTGCTCCTGAAATAGTATGGCTTGAGTGAGGACAGCAAGCAAGACAGAATCCAGCACTATGGAAATTCCCCTGTGGGTGAATTTGATACCGGGGCAGATGCCCAGTAAGGTCTGACTTCCACTTCAGCCCCGTTGTCTCTCCCTGCTAGGGTTCATGCTGACCTGTTGCAGGGCCATGAATTTCATCCTGAGAGGGGTGAAGTCCTGGCCACATTGAAGTCCAGGAAGTTTTGCCCCTGATGCTTATACTGTGGCTCTGTTTCTCTTCCTTTGCACACATCCTTTGTTTGGGTTGGTCAGCAACATGGTGTTTTATTCACATTTATCTAGATCTGTGTTTGGACAATCGGCTTCGGCTTGTTTTCCAAAGGTGGAATAATCAGCTTGTCAAAACGGGCTGGTTTTGTTGTTGGGCTGTTTTTTGTTTTAATAGATTTTTTAAAAATAACTAACTGAATACAGGTGTGTGTCTGAGTGTGTATATTGGCTTTAATGACTAGGGTTATTTTAAATGTAGTCTTCCCTTGGGGTGAAATTCATCCCTTTTACCTGTGCAGCGCTTATGTTCCACTTAAGCTCTCAAAGTAGGACATAAATGGATGAACCTTGTGTATAGGAGTTAATTTCACCCAGGGATTTTTTTGTGGTATCGCTACTTAGGCCTTGATTTACTATGGGGGAGAATAGGAAAAGGGACAAACACAGATGCTCAAGGTAAGAGTGGGGTGTAAGGAACACCCCCTCCTCCCCTACATGGCACAACTCCAGGAGTGGGGAGAGACAGAGAGGCTCTGTGCCCCATAAATGAGTGGGCAGAGCCGCCCTTTCCCTACAAGCGAGTGGGCGGAGCCGTGCCAAGCAGAGCTGACCAGGCCTGAAGGGGGAAGTGAGCTAAACGCAAGAGGAGACTCTGGGAGAGGCGTGGTGAGTTTCCTGCCCAGGAGGCCCTGTGTCTCCTGAGAGCTGCGCCGGAGGGCTCAAGCTAGCGGCTAAAACAAACAAATGGCCTGATGGTGTTCTGCATGGTTTCAGAAGTAGAAAATATTTCCTTTGCAGTCCTTGGAGAATCTTGTCAATGAGAATACAGGGCAGGGAAAGGAAATAGAAAACCAAGTGAATCATCCAGTCCCTGCTCCTGACAGTTGATCCATGCAAGTGGCCCTCTCTGCCCAGGTAGAGTCCATCTGTGTGGATCTGATTCCAGGATTGGGGCCATTCCAGGTATTTTGCCCTTCTATACATATTGCCATTAATCTGTGGCGATGGCCATTATGAATGCGTGCTTACAAGTGTTCAATTAAGCAAAGCTGGGTTAATATGCAAACCAAGAGAACCATAAAACTTTCCAAACTCTCTGTCTTTCTCCAGAGGGAGAGATTCCTCCTCCTTCTTCTCTTTCCTAGAAAAATAATCTTCCATGTATACCATTCCCTGCTGTGTATTGACAGCAGTCTACCCCGGCCAGGCCCCAGTGACCAGAATAACCCCTCTGTTCTTTCTGGAGGGCTTTAATCTTCTTGAGCAGCACGAACTCAAATCTTCTTTAGCGTTGCAGTGTAGAGTATAGGGTCTGGGCCGGTTGTGAGTTCTTGCACTGAATGTTGCTGGGAAAGCAGCTCTTCCTATTAGGCCTGAATAAAAGCAAGTGAAAAGTGTGCATGTGTACACTCGTTTCGCAGTTCACTGAGTGTGAAATCCTAGGCCCTGGTTAGTGTGAACCGTGTAGTAGTTACATAACAATCTAGGAGGAATTTGATGTCGTCATCAAGTCTGGGATGTCTAAACGGTCTCCCCTTTTTTGTTGTAGGAAGGTGCAATAAATGGAATGGATTCCTTTCCTGTGTGTTAGTGCAGCTTAATAATGTTAAGTCACAGTAGGAGGAATTTGGTTGGGGCCAAACCCTGCGTTTTGAGGTTTTCCTTTGGCCACGCTGAGCAATCTTTTTCGCTGTAGTCTCTCCCCTCGTTCTGTTTCCATCCCTCTGTCCATGTTTTGGTGGTAGCTTTCAGTTTGACAGTCGAGAGCCTTTGTAGTAATCTAGCTGTGATGGGTGAAATGGTGGGGAAACTAACTTAGGAAATTAGCTCCATAATCGCATTAGTGTGAAGTTGTGCAGCAGACTGCTGTTTGCAGGAAACCGCTCCTTTTCGAAAGCAGTTAAGCACTGACGGCTTAAGGCCTTTGCAGACCTCAAGATCTGGAATAAAGCAGGGGGGAAAAAAGATGCTGCTGGCTGAACTCCATTGGGAGGTGAAATCCAGGCAGCTCCGTTACGTGGCGCGTCTCCTACCTATGCGCCTGAATGCAGGATGAAGAGGTTCTATGGCCCGACAACCTTTCACAACGAATAACCCTGCCCCGCCCCCGTCTTTATCTGCATCAACCTACAATATATGGGGGCAGGTTACATGTACTTTTTGCTGTTCGACGCGTTGGCACCTCTTTGCCGCCCCGCCCGTGCCCTGTATTTAGGAGCAACCTCCCGCTGTCTGCCTTTCTTCTGCTAAGGCCTGGGGCCAGCTTAGGGTCTGCCTAGCACAGCAGCTGGGAGGTGCAATACTCACACTGCTCGGCCTGAGATCACATTCTAAACCTCACAGCGTAGCCGCGGCAGCAGGAAGGGCTGCTTGCCCTTCTGTATGTCCCCAGGGCCTCCGATGGGACTGCACTCGGCATGGCTAGCCCCACCTACACTTCCGGTGTTAGCCCGCCGTCATGAGGGGGACTCGGATGGCTCCATCCCCTCAAGCTGGAAATGCCACATTCCCTGAAGGGTACGTCTCCCCTGCGCACCGCTAGCAGCTGCCTGTCGGGTCTGTGGAGCTACACAGCCTCCCCGCTGCAGTGTGGAGCGACAGGCGACAGTGAAGGGCCCTGCAGTGGGGAGGCAGCGGGATACTGCTACAAAAGCCGTGTAGCTAGAGGAGGTCCTGCTTGGGCGGGTAGAGACCCGTGCAGGGTCGATCCCTGAGGAATTCAGGGGTGTCTCTCAAGCAGTGTCTGACCATCCACACAGCCGTTTGCATCCATGCTCGGGGGCCGTGTAGTGCCCCTGTTCTACGCGCCGTCGTAAGGGGTGTGCCATGGAGACGTCCCCATGGTCTCCCGGGGCCTTGCTGGGGCGCACCACCGTCAGCAGGAGCAGTCCTCAGCTGCAGGCACAGCCGTTGTGTTGTCCCTGCCCCTGTCCTCAAGCCCCTCTTCTTTGAGAGACCCAGTGGCGGAGGAGATCACCGTTAAATAATTCATCGTTTCCAAGTCCAGCAGGGACCATTGTGATTGCGTTACACAGGAGGTTGGACTCAGGCTAAAGAACTGCCCGCCAAATAATTCCTAGCAGAGATCTTTTGGAAAAACATCTGTGATGGGTTGTCACCCCCAGGGGGATCTCTGCACCCCTCTAAACCCCCAGCTGGGCTGGTCCTTTTCTCTCACTGCTTTGCTGAAGAGCCAGCCAGCCTCACCGGGCCCTGTTGTCACCCAACAGGACAGCAGGTGGCGCCACAGGCCCAAACTGAGCTACCTCAGTGCTGTACCTAGGCCACTCAGACAGCCAATTTCCCAGCTCCCCAGGGTCACTCCTCCCCCCCACCACTGGAGTGTAAACTCAACATTAGACCGCCTTGCACTACACAGGGATCTGTACAATGTAAGCTCATTAATAAAGTTCGCCTGACCCTCGATGTGGGAAAGAGATGCAACAGCCTTTGCTCACAGGCCAAGCAAAAAAATGTATTCACTACCAAAGCTTAGATTTGAAGCGATAGCAAACCAATCAAAGCAGATTGCCTTCATCCCTTAACGGCGCTTGTGGTCATTGGTCGGTTCACTCGAGCTCTGCCGTGCACAGACTATCTGTGCAGGGCTGGGGTGGCAGCACACAGAGGGGACACACACATGCACAGCCAAATATCTATCAACATCTAACCACACCTCCGATCTTGATTTAAAATCCAAGGCACCGTTGTGGGATACAGTGTCCCTGGATGTGAGATCCTCTCAATGCGGGAGACTGTCAGGAAGCCGTAGCTGTTCTCCCAGCCCCGTACATGAGTTAGGACAACCGAGGGCTCTTCTTGCAGAAGGAAGATCCTTTTCTCAGTCCCAGCCTTGGACCAGAAAAGGCCTGTCCTGCTGATTGCTCCCCATCCCCTCCTTTGGAAACAGCTCCCTGTCCCCAAAAAACAACTTATTTTTCAGGGCTCAAAAGAAGGATATTTCTCCCCAAAAATGTCTCAAAAGCTGCAAAATTGTATCGCTGCCTCGACTTACCTGACCTTGCAGCCTGGCTGCTGGGCTCAGTCATGCAGTGTCTCCAACCTACGAGCCTAATCCAGCACTATATAGCGTCTCCCTCTGCTTCCCCTGACGTCAAGCATGGAACTGTACGGGCCAGTTCCTTAGCCTCTGGCCGCCAGGGAGGGAAATCACCCAAGCCAATGCGGCTGCACCAGTTTATGCTAGCAGAGGGTCTGGCCCCATAGTTTTAAAATGTGTATATATGGGACCTCAAATAAAGCACTCCGTCTACGGTGCTTCGGCGTACGTGAGTTACTTATGCGAGTGTGGGGTTTTTGTTTTGTTTTTTACCTCTTTTACGCAGCCTTATCAAATAGTCACGGAGCCTTCATCTTAAATGGAGACTTTGTCGTCAGCATGTTTAAAAGGGAAATCAAAGTTGGGAACGCGGTGATCGAATACAGTGGCTCGGACAATACGATTGAAAGGATTAACTCTACGGAGCGCATTGAGCAAGAAATCGTGCTTCAGGTAAAGTCCACGTCCTTCACGCCTCCGCTGGGTTTTATTGGAGTGAGAATAGCACTGAAATTGATGGTTCTTCGTTTATCCAAGTGTGTGTCTGTTTCCCACAGATTCTGTCAGTGGGGAATCTATATAACCCTGATGTTCGATACACATTCAATATCCCGATTGAAGACAAACCTCAGCAGTATTACTGGAACATCTATGGCCCATGGCAAGCCTGCAGTAAACTTTGCCAAGGTATGTGCTTTGGAGTATTTTAAATCCGCCACGGCATTTTCTGGACTTTGATATTGGTGACAAATGCATTTTAATTTGCTTTCTCTGACCTTCTTGTATCATGCGAGTTTGATCATTTCCATGAACTGTAGTAGTGGAATGATCTATGCTGCCTTATGCCAGCCGATAATGTTGAGCACTTTTCTGATGCTTCTCATCTTCAAAGCGCTTCACAAACGTTCACTCAGTGAGCTTCAAAACAACCTTATGAGGCAGAGGGAAGTGTTGCAATGGGGAAACTGAGGCACAGTTTCCTTCTCATTCCCAGAACTGCAATGGGAGTCAATGTCAGAGCTGGGGTTAGCATTCAAGAGCGTTTGTCCCTGTATCTCTGTATGGGTGATGGGATGTATCACTTGATGGTTACCTCTTCTCTTCATTCCCTCTGAAACACCTGGCATTGGCCACTGTTAGAAGACAAGTTATTGCGCTAGATAGACATTTGGTCTGACCCAATATGGCCATTCTTATGTTCTTATAAACTACCTCTCTCTCATTCACCAGTTGTACTAAAGTCCATCTGAATAAGCTGGAACCTTTTTGAGTTCATGATGCAGATTTCACCTCTGTAGTAGATCCCCTCGATCAAATAGAATCATAGAATAGATCAGCGTTGGAAGGGACCTCAGGAGGTCATCTAGTCCAAACCCTGCTCAAAGCAGGACCAGTCCTCAATTAAATCATCCAACAGATTTTGCCCCAGATCCCTAAATGGCCCCCTCAAGGATTGAACTCACAAGCTTGGGTTTAGCAGGCCAATGTTCAAACCACTGAGCTTTTTTGAAAAGAGAGCAAAGAGATTGGATCACTTTCCCATATGTGTTTAAAAATGTATTTTTTTCCTATTTAGGGGAACGAAAAAGGAAACCCATTTGTACCAGAGAATCTGATCAACTCCTAGTGTCAGATCAAAGATGTGATCGAGTTCCCCAACCTGATCCAGTAACTGAGCCTTGTAGCACAGAATGTGAATTAAGGTGCACTCTACTCAGTCATGTATATACATTACATCATATATTTATTGCCTTGTCTTCTTTCCTTTCTCTGCCTTTTGTGGTTCCTTATTTCTCCGTGACTTGCACTGGCTGAAGCAGACAATAACATTGCTTTCGTAGGCTTCTGGAGAGTAGAATTCTGCCACTGTCAGATAAGAGTTAATGCTGCACGCTGGCCGACTTGTAGCAGGGACATGTTTTGCTCTCTCCACTTCCACTTGCCTTTTTAGGGCGAAAGAAGCACTAACTGTAAGGGGCACATCCTTTACTTGATGCTGCCAAATGTAGAATCATGAGCCAATGCCTGGGATTCCTATCCTGACTTGATCAGCTGGCTGGGAACTGCATGGTGGTCTTGTTTTTCCAGGGGAAGCAGTCTTCAAACATTAAATAAACAAGCAAAAAGTAGACTCAAATCCAGCAAAGCAACTTAAGCACGTGCTTAACATTAAGCGTGTCAGTCCCCAGGAGAACTCATGAGCTATAAGTTAGCATGTACTGAAGGGTTTTGCTGGATGAGAGCCTTAGCCAAACTACCTGGGCGATTACAGCATGGCGAAAGATTTTTTTGCGAGGGGAGAAGGGAAACTGTTTCTAAAAGAACCATTATTTCTAGACCTGATTAACTTTTAAACTTTTCATAGAATCATAGAATATAAGGATTGGAAGGGACGTCAGGAGATCATCTAATCCAACCCCCTGCTCAAAGCAGGACCAATCCTCAACTAAATCATCCCAGCCAAGGCTTTGTCAAGCCAGGCCTTAAAAACTTTTATGGGTGGAGACTCTACCACTAAATTGTGAACTTTTGAACTGGAGTGCGGGTGGAAGGCGGGTTAAGTGGCTGCTGCTAGCCAGTTTAGTTTTTATCTAAATTCCAAATGAGAACTTGATGGTCCTCTCGGGTTGTCGTCGTAACAGCTGAAAGGTTACTCAGCTGCTATTCAATAGCTTGGAAGCTCCCGAAGGGGATCACTAAAAGTTAGGAAAGTGATAACAGATTACAGACTGACCTGTAAATCAGGAGCTGCTGGCTCCAGATCTTTATTTTGTTTTCCTTGCTGCTCTGCTAGAGTTTGGCCTTGTGGACAAGTTAGATTCATAGACTTTAAGGTCAGAAGGGGCCCTTATGATCAGCTGGTCTGACCTCCTGCACAACGCAGGCCACAGAATCTCACCCCCCATTCCTGTAGCAAATCCCTAACCTTGTCTGAGATATTGAAGTCCTCAAATCATGGTTTATAGACTTCAAGTTGCAGAGTTCTGCATTTTCTATACAGGAGACTCTAATCTGGGCTGATCCGATGCCTGTTGATGTCAATGGGACTCGTTCCATTGGCTTCAGTGGACATTAATTAATTCCCATGGAACTAATTCTGCAAGGTGCTTGGGGCGAGGTGCTGAGTGCCCTCAAGTTCCAAGTGGGCTCTCAGGACCTGATGTAATCAAGCCCCATTCACGGTGTCGTATCCTGCTAGTCTGCAATTGTAGTGAAGTAACCACAAGCACCTCTTACAGGGACAGGAACAACTGGGGAAGAGGCAGTGATATGGGCAGACCAGTCTAGCAGTCCTCGCCTGGAAAAATGGTGTCCTCATTGGTGGATCTATAGGGTGGGGGCTTGGCTAAAACCCAGAAGCATGTGTGTATGTGTAGAGAATGGGAGTGTGAATGGGGGACGTTTAAGAGGAACATGGAGAACCCCCTTCGAAAGAGTCTGAAAGGCCAGCGTCTGCTTCCAGATACGCAGCTGCCTCTCTGCAAAGGCGGGATTCTATCCAATAGCTATGAAACTTGTTCAGTGTCTTGGGGCCATGTCCCTCTCTAACGCGTGGGCCATGTGCCTCTGTAGATCGCATTCATGTCAGTTACAGGCACGTATCCTCAGTACATTGATGGGAGAATAAACACAACCGCTCGTGGCCAAATATGAAAGTAAGCCATTAGGACTAAACATGCATTTCATTATTATTTATTATGGGTCTGGGATCCATTGTGCTAGGATCTGTGTAACACCAAGAGACTAAACTTGCCCCTAAAGAGTTTGCAAGATAAATACAAAAGCTGGGAAACAAAGGTGAAGGGGTTTCCCCAGGGTCACCTAGCAGATCAGCGGCAGAGCCAAGAACAGAACTCAGGGCTCCAATTTCCCAGTCCAGTTGCCTGTCGACTGGACCGTGGGTTTTTTTTCTGCCACCCATCCAGTCATTTAATATTTATATAAAGTCCTGATCTTGGAAAACGTGTTAGTCCCAGATTCTGGAGTGAGGAATCCCAATAGTATGAATTAAATTCTCCGTCCCCTGCACAGGATGTATTCTAGTCATGAGGGAGTGTCGACCCATTGGAGAGCACATCTGGAGCACTGAGCACCACCAGCGCCAGTCCATGGGAACTGCGAAAATCAGGCCTCTGGTGCCTTATGAAAACTTCATCATATATGTGGACATAAATTTAATGCAACCACCTGGGAAGAATCCAGACTCAGCAGCAGCAACATCTGGACTGTAGCTCTCCAGCCTGGGACAGCATGGAGGTGATGCTTCCAGTATTCTGGAGAGAATGCCCCACACATTGCGTTCTTGCCTCCTTGCCGTTCCAGTCTTAAAGGAGGCTGTCTGATCTCCTAGCTTCAGGGTAGGAAAGACGACTAAATCATGAGGAGGTGGTTGTAGACAGGAAAACATGTTCAAGAACTGAAGGGTGGACGAACGCCCTGAAGTTCGCAGTTGAATGGCCTTAATTTTTGCATCACTGCCTGCGGGCAATGGAAGCCCCCTGGCAAATGCCAGGACCCGAGTCCCCCCAGCTGAGAGCAAACGCTTTTTAATCCCTGATAGAACTCTTTCTTCGTATCCTCTGTCTTGTTCCAGTGCACAAATCACCCGGTTCCACTTCAGAGGGCTGAAAGTTTTGCTAAAACGTTCTGCTCTGTGGAATTACATTTGATGTACACTTCATGCCAATATAATAGAATACATTTGATGCCATATTTTTGGAAAGCTTTTGGTTTTCTGAGGGTGAGGCGTAGTCTAGGGGTCTGAACACAGGCCTAGAAGCCAGGAAGCCCTGAAGTCTAATCCTTTCTCTGCCACTGGCTCTGTATGTGACCTTGGGTAGGTCACTTAAATTCAGAGCCTTGGTTTCCCCGTCTGTAAAAAGGGGGCAATACATATGTACATCCCAAGAGTGATGTAAGGAGTAAGTAGCTAAAGTTTTAGACAGCACCTTGAAGATGCAAAGCTTTGGGTGGTGTTGTCCTGAGTTAAAAATCTGCATAATTAAAGTACCTACATTCCTCATTTGTGTAACATGATACTAACTGCATTATACACCTAGAAAGTGTTGCTGCTTTTTAGTATCCTGCTTACGCTTTTCCTCTCAAAATCAGATGCATTTGCCATGCTCTTCCAGGCTTTCTATGTTAGATAGCAGAAAACTGGCAGTTACTGATGGTGGGTTGTTGTTTTTGTGCCCAGGTGGCATATCGCTAGAAAGAGTGAGTGCACCGCGCAGTGTGGGCTGGGATACCGAACGCTAGAGGTCTACTGCACTAAGTACAGTCGGCCAGAGGGGAAGACGGAGAAAGTCGACGACCGATTCTGCAATGGCCAAACCAAGCCAAATACTCGGGAGAAATGCTTTGGAGACTGTAATGTAGGAGGATGGCGGTATTCAGCCTGGTCTGATGTAAGTAAGTCACCTGAGTGGTGAGATTCACCTTATTTCAGGTGAAAATCTACAGCCTGTGTGTTCTTGGCAGCTCTCAGTCAAATGTTTAGGTAAGAACATAAGAACGGCCGTACTGGGTCAGACCAAAGGTCCATCTAGCCCAGTATCCTGTCTACTGACAGTGGTCAATGCCAGGCGCCCCGGAGTGAGTGAACCTAACAGGTAATGATCAAGTGATCTTTCTCCTGCCATCCATCACCCTCCTCTGACAGACAGAGGCTAGGGACACCATTCCTTACCCAGCCTGGCTAATAGCCATTAATGGACTTAACCTCCATGAATTTATCCAGTTCTCTTTTAAACCCTGTTACAGTCCTAGTCTTCACAGCCTCCTCAGGCAAGGAGTTGCACAGGTTGACTGTGCGCTGTGTGAAGAAGAACTTCCTTTTAGTTGTTTTAAACCTGCTGCCCACTAATTTCAATGGGTGGCCCCTAGTTCTGCTATTATGGGAACAAGTAAATAACTTCTCCTTATTCGCTTTCTCCACGCCACTCATAATTTTATAGACCTCTATCATATCCCCCCTTAGTCTCCTCTTTTCCAAGCTAAAAAGTCCTAGCCTCTTTAATCTCTCCTCATATGGGACCCGTTCCAATCCCCTAATTTTAGTTGCCCTTCTCTAAACCTTTTCTAATGCCAGTGTATCCTTTTTGAGATGAGGAGACCACATTTGTACACAGTATTCAAGATGTGGGTGCACCATGGATTTGCAGAGGGGCAATAAGATATTATCCATCTTATTTTCTATCCCTTTGTTAATGATTCCTAACATCCTGTTTGTTTTTTTGACTGCCGCTGCACACTGCATGGACATCTTCAGAGAACTATCCACGATGACTCCAAGATCTCTTTCCTGAATAGTTGTAGCTAAATTAGCCCCCATCATGTTGTACGTATAGTTGGGGTTATTTTTTCCAATGTGCATTACTTTACATTTATCCACATTAAATTTCATTTGCCATTTTGTTGCCCAATCACTTAGTTTTGTGAGATCTTTTTGAAGTTCTTCACAGTCTGCCCCAGTCTAGGTGGGGCAGGCACTTAGTCAGCCTAACCTAGGAATAAAGGTTGCTTTGGAAAGTGTCCTGCAGTCTTCTGCTCTGCAGCCTCCTACTGGAATAGTGCATTAGATCTACTCTACAGCCAGTCAGTGCCGCATGGATCTATTATCAAGAGGGGCTATTCTGTGAAACTGGTTGCTAGAAATAGCACATGGACCTGGGAAACAGTGACATTGATGCTGATTTTTCAGCATGTTCTCTGTGTCCAAAGCTGCCCTCAGTAACGCATCCGCCATTGCTTTCTGCATTCCTCTGCTGTCTATATGACAGATCTTGACTTTTGTCTGCACACACAATTGCTAGCACCATTGGTAAGAGTTTGTGTGCGGCCTTAGCATGCAGACTGAAATAAAGACAAGATTTTGTTTCATCGCTGCTATATAGATAGCTTTACTGTTTAAAGTACTATGCAGCCGGATCTTCATTTGCTCTGAGGCCCCTCTACACCACTTTGGCATTAACACATCTTGAGGCCATGTAAAGTGCCCAAGTGGTATACAGGCACCTTAGTATAAATGGTAGAGGATGTAAAACAATGACTGATGTGGGGAAGTTAAATCAAGCCACTGCTGTTAACCATTTCTCATAAATTAGTACAAAGAGACAATTGAATGAAATCAAAAGGCAACAAATTGAAAACTAATAATGAAATTCTTTTTTGCAACAACTCATAATGAAACCTGTGGAACTCAATGCCACAGGATATTATTGTGCTTGGTAAGTTTTAAAAAAAGAATATAAAAGGGATCCAAACTTTGGTACTTCTGATCAAAACCAGCTGCCTGGGCTTAGGAAGAAACTTACCCTTTTGGTACAGTGGTTCTTTAAGGGATTTCTTGCATCTCCCTCTGAAGCATCTAGTCCAGGCTACAGGATTAGACAAACTATTGGCCTGACCCAGAATACAATTCCCATGTGTGTTTACTGAGTTTCTCTTTCTTTTCAGTGCTCGAAAAGTTGTGGTGGTGGCACAAGGAGACGGCGTGCCATCTGCATGAACACCCTCAATGATGTTCTGGATGACAGTAAATGCAGCCAGCAGGAGAAGCTGACTGTACAGCGCTGTAGTGACTTCTTGTGTCCACAGTGGAAAACAGGTGACTGGTCAGAAGTAAGTGTCCACTGTTTTAAACCCCCAAACAGGAGAGCTCCAGTGAGCGAGAAAGCTTGTCTCTCTCTCACCAACAGAAGTTGGTCCCATAAAAGATATTCCCTCACCCACCTTGTGTCTCCTATATCCGATCCGGCTACAGCAACACTGCACTTCATAGTCAGCCCGCATGGATGGGCCTGTCTTTACCCATGACTAATGACTGGCTACTAAAGACCAGATTCTGTCCCTTGTTGGGGGGCACATTGGAACCACTGGGGTTCTGCTGCGGAAAAGGTGTGAAAGATGTCACACAGTCCTATGCCCCGTGGGCATAGCAGCACTCTGCCTCTAGGGACTCTCTTCACCCCCGCACACAAGAAAAATTGGGAGCCAGGAGAGGGGGAGGAGTGGGGAAGCAGCGTCCTTGGTCCTAAGCCTCCGGGTCCACTGGCTATTTTTCTCGCTGGAAAGCGTGTGCCTACGATAGGGAAATGAGGCATTACTTCAGCTCCAGGGGTGCTCTGTAGCCTTTGATGGCATTCCTGGAGAAGGGTATTCCTGCCCCCTCACTCCACAGACACAACCCCCAGCAGCTCGTCTAACCAGGGCTCGCTTCTCCAGGGCTCATGTTATTACAGGAGTCAAAGCAACGGGACGAGGGAGGAAAACTCCCCCAAGGAGTGCGCTTTGGTCTTTGGCCCTGCTCTGGCTCCTAAGCATGTGAGCTGTGTTACAGGAAGAGGGAGCGTCCGCCCCTGGAGTTGTGATGCCTTTGGGAAGCGTGGTCTGGTGGGAACATGGAAAGAGGAGCACTTTGCTGCATCTTGGCAGAGATGTTGCCACCCTGTCCCCATTGAGGCTTGGCTAGTGCTTGACAGTGGCCTTCCCGACTTCTCGGTCTCTGGAGACGAGTCATGGCTGCCGTCTGCACTGGATTGGTTTGGAGGCCAGGGTTCTGCACCTTTTCTCCCCGGCACACTTCCCATTTTGGCCCTCGTGCTACGGCATCCGTCATTTACTCCTTTGATTTCTGGTACTTCTTCAGACATTCTAGGCAGCCAACCTCATGGATAACAAGGATGTTAGCAACACGCAGGGAAAGTTACACCACTGTAAAGCTGAGCCAACCCCACTGAAGTTAGTGGAGTTGCACCAGGCTTCTATCAGAATCCAGCCCAGGTTTACATCAGAATCCAGCCCAGTAAATGAGTTGGACTGTACATCCTTAATTACATTGGTTTGCCCCAAAAGGGTGATTAATAATAATCCTGATATTTCTCCATTTTGTTTGACTTGACATTGTTTTCAGCCCTCCTTGTATGTTTGTTTTTGACCTTAATTGTTCTCTTTAAGCTCCAATCGGTGCTATGAACCAACTCCGCTGAGTTAAAGACACACCGCTAAGCAAGCGATTGTTTGGTGGTGGTTTCTGGTCTGATTTTAATATCACAGGCAGATTCTCAATTGCTGTCCATCACCCTAGTTCCATTGACACCCAGCTAAGGATCTGACCCTGCGTCTGTGATTTGCTCCTTCCAGTGCTTGGTCACCTGTGGGAAAGGGCACAAACATCGTCAGACTTGGTGCCAGTTTGGAGAAGATCGATTAAATGACAGGTTTTGCGACCTGGGGAGTAAGCCCGATTCTGTGCAGACCTGTCAGCAACAGGAATGTGCGGCATGGCAAGTAGGACCCTGGGGACAGGTAACGTAAGAGACTCTGTACTCTTCTGCTCCTGGTATGAATGGCCTGTTGTTGTAAGCCGACAGCAGTAGCAGGACCATGCTAAATTTCATTTGGGTCTAGAATAGATTGGCCAAGATTTTCAAAAATGGGTTTCCAAGCTTAGAGTACGAAGTCCATATTTAGGCACCTAAATAATAGCAATACCCGCTCTGATGCAGTGCTTGGCATCTCAAACACTTGACAAAGGAGGTTAGTATCATTACACTCATTTTACAGATGGGGAAACTGATGCACAGAGAGGTGACGCGACTTGCCCCAGGTCATCCAACAGCTGCGCTGGAACTGGAGTCCAGATTCCCTGAATCCCAGGCCAGTGCTTTATCCACTAGGCAACACTACCTCCTTTTAATAAGAAGTGGCCTGATTTTCACAAGTGCAGCACCCATTGACTTTCTGCAGCCCTTTTTCAAAATTGTGCCTTTGTTTTTGTTGCATGTTTCAAATTAATTTTCACAGAGGGAAAATAAGCAATATGCTAATTTCTTCCAGAGAATTCTACCTTCTTGATTTCCACCGCAACTGTAACTTTTATGATTTAGTTATTTAAAAAAAAAAAAAAGTTAGCCGGACCACACAAATTACTGATCGGCATACTGCCTTTCATTCACGATCATGTATGTTACTGGAAGTTTGCACAGCGTGCATGCAAAGCAATGTAACAGGGATTATACTAAATTCATATCCCACAGAAGGGGAAATCATTTAAACACTCATAGATCCATATTTGAAGACGATAAATGAAGCATGCAGGATTCCGACGGAAGCAGTGAATTAAGTTTGACCTACTTTTAAGTTGAAATGATCGAAGTAGAAGAAAAAGGCTTTTTTTACTTCTGGTGGATGTTCTGAAAGCAATGATGCACTTCGAATACACTTCCCTTGCTTAATATTTTCCAGGTCAAATCTTTATTCAATCATGTGCATGTCTTTCTTATTTTTTTCCCCCTCCCAGTGCACCATGACATGTGGGCAGGGCTATCAAATGAGAGCGGTGAAGTGTGTTGTCGGCGCCTATGTCTCAGTGGTAGATGACAATGAGTGTAACGCTGCTACGCGGCCAACAGACACTCAGGTAAATCGTACACTTCTCTCGTTCCCATCCTGGCATTGCCTCTTGCGGGAGTGATAAAATAAGCATGCCTTTCCTCTTTATTAATTGTCCCTGCCTTGGGACATGAATACCAGGATCTGCTCTTTTGAAGATCCCTGGGCCAGATCCTCAGCTGGTGCAAATCGACGTAGCTTTCCTGACTTCAGTGGAATCATGCTAATTTATACCAGCTGAGGGTGTGAGGTCTACTCTGCAATTAGACACCTCTGGCCAGCCTGTGCCAGCTGACTCAGGCTCGGCTCACGGGGCATGGGGCATGGGGCTCTTTAACTGAGGTGTAGACATTTGGGGACCCTTTCGTCTCACAGGCGCCTAGAAACTGGGTTCCAGCATGAGCCCGATATCTACGCTGCAGTTAAACAGCCCCGTGAGCCTGAGTCTGCTGGAATGAACCAGCCCCGAGGTTTTAATTGCAGTGTAGACAGAACCCCAGTGGCTGACTTGAGTGTGTTTGGCAGATCTCGGGCAAGAGCAGCAGAACTTGCAGACCGTGCCCTTTCTGCTCCAGTGCTCTCTGTTAGCAAACCTGGAAGCGGGCAGGGTGCTCCAGGGTGCATTTTTGCGAGATCTGGTGAGGATTTAACGTGTTCGTATGCCGTGAAACGGAGCTGGACAGACAGCCTTGTTGTACTTGGCACATGCTCTGTGTCTGATGTCGAAACAACAGTGGGCTTCCTATTGTCAATTCTATACCATAGAGCATGCCTAGGGGGACCAGACGTCCCGTTTTTAAAGGGACAGTCCCGTATTTAAGCCCTCCGCAGGGGTCCCGACTTTTTCTTAAAAACGGACAAATTGTCTCATATTTTCTCTCCCTCCCTCCCCCATCAGTATAGGTGGGTCCTGCTGCTGTCCGGGTCCCTGCTCGCAGTGAGTGGGGAGGTCCAGTGGCTGACGATAGGGGCGGGTGTGCAAGCCTCATGACAAGGCAAAGTTGCAGTGCACGGAGCTGGCCTTCTCCCCCCCACGTCCCCCGCTGTGTGCCCGCTCTTGGCCAGCAGGGCCCCGGCTGCGCACAGCAAGCCGCGGTGGCTAGTGAGCGTGAGCAGGCTACACATCACCCATAGGGACAATAACTCGAAGAAGAAGGAGCGGTTACTTACCTGTGGAGAAACAGAGCAGGTGTTTTTGAGATGTTCTGTCCCTGTGGGAGCTCCACTACCCACCCTCCTTCTCTTCTGCTCCGCTGTTCTTGCCTCTGAGCTCCACGAATAGAAAACAGAGCCACGGAGGGTCTTCCTTCTCCCTGCAAACCCTACTACCAGACCGCAAGGATGCATCGGGCACTGCTGACCAAAAAAAATCTCCAGTCGAGAGCCTTACTGACCTGGGGCTCCCGTAGGACAAACCATCTTGAAGAACTCTAGTTACCATAAACATAAATAACCTGCCCATGCTTTACAACAAGCATCGGGGAGTTGAATCACGCTACCTGTACATGAAGGAATTTCTGATCTGGCCAAAGGACTTTGGGTTACTCCTGTCTCTACTGCCACTACTTCACAGTGCACGGATCATAGATATCCAGTACTGTCCAAGGGCTTAGAGTATTTTTATACTCCTCCTACTCCGTCTTCACTTGTTGTTACTGCTGCACATGCAAAATCAAAGCAAATAGGAAAGTCAACGCCCAAAGAAAGAGAATTAAGGAGACGAGACATCTTTGGGAGGAAAAGTTATTCTTCAGTGTTTACAAGTTAGGATAGCTAATTATCAAGCCATGCTGTCTAAATATGATACTTTTCCATGGGCCATTCTGTCTGATTTTAAAAACAAGATACCTGTAGAAATGACAAACAAATTTAGATCTATCGGTGAAGAAGGTCACTTAATTGCTAAAACCACAAAACCACTGCAGGTTACACTGGACATTGCTGATACTGATGCTTACAGCTATTACTATGAAATATGCATCACAGTTGTCTGCATCAGGTTGGCCTAAGGAAGTACAGGCAAACACTGAAGATTTGCTATTTGATGGACAGTTTGTTTAGTACCATAATGGATGAGTGTCTTCACTCATTGAAAGTCTCTAGATCCACTATTAGATCACTAAGTTTATAGACATATTAGAAAGGTGTAGTGTTCCTATAGCTCAAGGAAGAAGAGTGAAGACTAAATTGCTTCCTTCTAAATACTGATACTTTTATTAACAGAGATCTTCTGACCAATCCTAGATGAGATTGAGATATCAAAGGAAGAGAGCAGGTCCATCATCCTCTTTGGACAGATGCAAAAGTATCTGATTTGATGCCACAGTGAAGGATCTTGGAGTAATCCACAAGGATCTGTACCTTTCCCTCCCATCTGTTCCTTTCCCAGGAGGGTTAGATGATAGTGGATTCTTCACATTTTGAGGATGGTTACACCATTCAGTTTCAATCTCTGCCTCCCGCCCTTCCAGTTCCTTTTTAGTAACTAGTCTCGTGAGAGTGCTATGCATCAAGAAGATGATGATGTAATTAATCTCGGAGAGACAGAATGGGTACCTCAAGAATTTGGGGAAAGGGCTTATATTCCCCTTACTTCCTCATACCAGAAAATAAAAGAGGTTGCCATCTGAGCCTGGATCTCTGAAATTTATACAAATACATTTGGTATACCAAATTCGGTATGGTAACTCTAACTTCAATTATTCCCACTTACTATCCTATGGATTGGTTCATGACCCTGACCTTATAGGAAGCTCACTTTCATGTGTTGCTAAATCCTGCACAGAAGAAACATCTACAATTTGTCGTTTTAGATGTAGGCTTTCCTCCCTTTTCCATTAACACTAAAGGTGTTTAGGAAGATCAAACAAGAAGCAGCTTGCATTATGCTGATGGCTCTTGACTGACATCACAGTTCTGGATCCCAGAACTCCTGATATTGTCCAATCATCAGTTTATCACACTTCTGGTTCAGAAGGATAGAATCACAGTCTAGTTCTACATCCAAATCCAGCTTCTCTGTGTGTCACGGTGTGGATGGTATCTGGATGCCATTAGATAGGGAAAGTTCAACAAAGGTACAGAATACAGTATATTACTTCAGAGGAGGAAAGTATGTGCTCATCTTATGTAGTTTGCAAAACAGAAGCATTTTTCTTCACGGGCAATATGTAACGGTCACATTCCATCTCTGTATTCTGTTCCAATTATTTTGGATTATTTATTACATTTAATATACTTGGTACATTTGGCAGAGATTTCAGCATTTCAGCCACCAGTAGAAGGGGGTTCAGTTTTCGGTAATCAATCAGTGAACAGATTTCTAGATCACAGTTGGGGAAACTGAGGCATAGGGAGGTGAAGTGACTGGCCCAAGGTCATGCAGCAGGCAAGTGGCAGATGCTGGAATAGAACAGACAATTCCCGAGTGCCCGTTCAGTGCTCCGTCTTCTCGGCCACTCGGCTTTGTGAAAGCCTGATTGAAAGAGGCATAAGACATAGACCAGACAGTTCCCTGTTTGGAACATATTGGAGGAAGGTTAAAAACTTGTCTCATTCTTTCCAAAACCAGCATGACTTATGCTCAGTACATTTGCTCCAGATCCAATTTTTTTAATGTGATTTAAAAAGTAGTTTGGCTGGTATTTTTCAGTAGTGCCTAAGGGTATTAGGAGCCCAAGTGCCATTGAGAATTGTTAAGAGCTGGAACTCCTATGGCATTCTTGGTGACAATTTCTACTCTTGTCCCCAAAACTCCTTCCTTTGAAAGTTCATCACCGTCAATGCAGCTGACGTATGATTGTGAAGTTTGGTAGGTTTGAGGCAAATCAGAAGTTAGGTGCAAATTCTGCTGTGAGTTCCCCCTTTTTCCTCTCCCTCCACAATGTACAGATTTCAAATTTGGCAGATCTGTCATGAGGACCTGAGAGCAGAACCTGCCTCTATTAACGTGAAGCGTTTGTAAATAACAGATTTTAGGGCCCAGTATATTTTTCCTTCTTTCTTAACCACATTCATGAGATTATTTACCTGGAGCGTCTGCAAATCAATAATCCAATAGTTTTCAGTTCCTCTCATACATTTGTTTGCTAGGACTGTGAAATAGCTGCATGTCCACTCCATCCAGCTGCTCCAGAAACGAAGAGATCTATGCCCGGCATTCACAGGACACAATGGAGATTTGGATCTTGGACACCCGTAAGTGTGATCAATGGCTACATTTTATAAGAGACAATGGTTTTAGTTAGCGTTGCTTTGATTTTTATCCCAAAGTCTGTGACCTTGCGTGACAGGAGATGACTTCCCACGAAACTACTTGTTGATCTTTCCTAGTGCTCCATGACATGTGGGAAAGGTACCAGGATGAGATATGTCAGCTGTCGGGATGAGCAGGGCTCAGTGGCGGATGAAGCCGCCTGTTTTCACCTCCCTAAGCCTTCAGCGACAGAAGTGTGCTCCGTTACGCCGTGTGGACAATGGAAGGCCCTGGAGTGGAGTTCTGTAAGCAAATCCAGCTCTTACCCCAGTATAATTGCTATGGCCTGCTCCTGCAATGTATTGCATATATTTCTCACGTACTCTGTCATCCGGTGCCCTTTGGAGGTGAAAGGCAAGGAAGTTGAGAAGTTTCAACTTCTTTTTATTAGCAAGTGGTTTCGTTTTAAAAGGCATCTCTCAGGGCTGGGAATGAAAGAGTCTTCTCCTCCACTTGTAAATGCAGTGTTCGGTGACCTGCGGCCAAGGGAAGGCAACGCGACAGGTGGTCTGCTTGAATTACAGCGACCAGGTGGTCGATAGGAGTGAATGTGATCCAGATGATCTCCCGGCAACGGAACAGGAGTGCTCTGTGTCTTCCTGTCAGAACACCCGTGACTACGGCAGGCCAATCCACCCTTTCCCATACCCGGAGAATCAGCCAAAACCCCACCCAGGGGGGACCCCAAACCAGAACACTGACCCCGCGCACATACCTGGAGACCAATGGAGAATCGGTCCATGGGGTGCTGTAAGTGTCAATTTATTCACTTCAGGCCAAACTGTGAAACTAGGGTTTCCCCCTGCACAGATGTGCAAAAGGTACCACCTCACATCCCTGCACACGCTACCCATATGACTCAAGCCCGTGTGGGCCTTCTATTCCTCTGCTCACGCACTTGTGGGGAGGGTAGCTCAGTGGTTTGTGCATCGGCCTGCTAAACTGAGGGTTGTGAGTTCAATCCTTGAGGGGTCCCTTTAAGGCTACAGAGAAAAGTCTATTGGACAATTGAATTGGGGATTGGTCCTGCTTTGAGTAGGGGGTTGGACTAGATGGCCTCCTGAGGTCCCTTCCAACCCTGATATTCTATGATTCTATGGGTGGATCCTTAGCTGTGCTCCTGCGAATCACGGCAGGGTAAGTAATCTGTGCCAGACACAGGGCTGGCAGCGTTACTTCCCTTGAGGCAAAGGACCAACTAGGGACCAGATGGTGCCTTTGAGTCACAACCTGGTTGCTGGGGCTCTGCTCCTTGCTCAGGGCTAACGACCAACCACAACTGAGACTTCCTGATTTGTTTCTAAACAAAACCTGTGAACGCAGTTGTGAAACAGCGCATTGTCCAGCTCCCACTCCAGCCAGGAGATGAGGGATGGGAGGAATTTTAAGTATCTGGGTGAAGTCAGTGGAATTGCTCAGGCACTTAAAGTTATGCCCCTGTATAATTCCTTTGAGCTGGGGCCTGAAGCGGCACGTGGGATTTCTACTTGATCTACCTAGACTGCAAAGCACAGACGCCAGCTTCCTCATTTCACCGGCGGGGCTTGACCCCTGCTCTGCCCCAAGCCCTGCCCCCATTCCAAACTGTCCCCCAACGCCCACCTCTTCCTGCCCCTCCCTCAAGTGTGCCTGCCCTCGCCCCCCCCCCCCCCCGTGCCTCCTGCACGCCACTGAACAATTGATTCGTGGCGGGAGGAAGGCGCTGGGAGCGGGGGAGAGGAGCTGATCGGCAAAGGGAGGAGGAGGAACTGATAGGTGGGGGGCTTTTTTCTGTGGGTGCTCCAATCCCGGAGCACCCACAAAATTGGAGCCTATGCTGCAAGGGTAAAAGGACGCTAGTTATGCTAACGCCATAGACTTTACATTTGCTCCTTTGGCGCGAGGTGGGGGTTTTGCACTCCCGTAGCTGAGTGTTCGGACAGTCCTTCGGGAGAGCCAGGGAACGCTAAGCAAAAACTGGACGTTCTGGCCCCCTGGGCGATTGTGTTTTGTAGTGCTCTAGTACGTGTGCTGGGGGATTCCAGCGGCGGGTTGTGGTGTGCCAGGACGAAAACGGATATACTGCAAGTAACTGTGATGAGAAAGCAAAACCTGTCGAGCAGAGATCCTGCGAATCTGGCCCTTGTCCTCAGTGGGCCTATGGCAGCTGGGGAGAGGTGAGAGCCAAGTTAACCTTTTCCCGTCTCTAGAAAGACATAAGCCAAGGTTGTCGGGGGCGGGAGAGCGGGGAGTTGAAAAATGAAATTAAAAATACTGCCGATGTTTAGTGAATGTTTCGTTTACTGAAAAGCGAGTTCCTGGGAACTGGAACCGTTCTGTAAAGTATCTGATGATGTTTTCAATTACGTACGTGGCAGAACCTTTTCCAGACAATGAGAGATTTTGAAAACTTTATTTAAAAAAGACCATTTTTTGAGAGAAAAGCGACTCATTTGAATTACGTCAACCTGCTCTAGGGGGTCTAGTGTCCAGCTACAGACACCTTCAAAAGCACTCGGCTGATGTTTAGCACTTTCTAAAAATCGGTTCCATTTAATGTGCCTTATTTGGAGCACCCAAAAATAGTGCCACTCAAAATCTCTGGTCCCTTCTGAAATCAAAAAAATGCCCACACCCCCTTCTGGGGTCTGTTTCGCCCCACCCTGAAGTCAGTGGAAAGAGTCTTGTTGATTTCAATGGCGGTTGGCTCAGACGATGCTCAATATGTAAATTACTAATATTATAACTACTCCATTCTCTGTGGATTTCCTTTCCCCAGTGCACAAAGTCCTGTGGTGCAGGAACAAGAACGAGGCTTGTGGTATGCCAGCGCCCTAACGGGGAAAGGTTTCCAGATCTGAGCTGTGAAATTCTCGACAAACCACCAGACAGTGAGCAGTGCAATATTCAGGACTGTCCTAGAGATGCCGCCTGGAATTCTGGTCCTTGGAGCTCGGTACGACCATAACATATTTATCTGTGTGACTCTTTTTATAGATGTTCCATAACAACACATCTAATATGCTTAAAGCCACGGTGTTAATATTTTGTGTCATACAACTGCACTTAAAGAAGATTATTTACAATATATTCAGAGTGACACATTTAGGAAGGGCTTACATTAGCAAGGAAAACTAATTTAAAAGGCACTTTCTGCTAAATAACCAACTTTGTACATTTTATTCCACTGCAAGCACTATGCATTACGAGACTTGGTTACGACTGCGTTCTTTGCATGCAATTTAAAACCTGGCTTTTTAAGCAGTACATTTAAATTTAAATGAAAGTTTTGATTCTATTTTATATTAATATTTTATTGTGCACTTCTTAGTGCACATGTTGCATTTTCTCTGCAAAAAAACCAATTTATAGTTATGGGAGAATTTTGGTGCTAAATTGCCCTCATTTGCAAGTATGTGTGTTTATAAGTGTGTATGTATGAATTTATAAATATATACACACCCATCCAGAAAACACATGCACAATCCTACATTAGTATAATGCATATACACATGTATATGTATTTGTATATGTGTACATGTATGTTTATACATATTACATATAATGTCCTTTTTTCTCAGCTGTGGGGCATATAGTGCAACTGATGAGTGGCCAGGCTTAAAGTGGCTTTAAACTACTCTTGCATATTTCTCCGATCCGTGGTCCAATCCCCAATCCCTGCTCTAAATTACACTAGCTGTCTGTGGGACTATTATGGCAGCCAGGGATCAACAGGAAGTAGGGCAGCCCCCTTAATTTAGATCACTTTTCCTCTCCAACCTCTGGGAGGGGAGTGGTTACGCTGGCTCTGTGCCACTGGGACAATTCTACTGCACTGGGGTGATCCGCCCATGGCTCCAGGTGTGCAAAGTGGTTCTAATGCAGGAGATGGTCAGGACCATTGCATAGCATCCTGTAGCTTACAATTTTACCCTGCCCAGCCTGGGATCTGTCTGCTCTGCAAGGTGACCTCCACAGAATAATACTGACTAGCCATATAAAAAGCCCTCTCCACCTGAGGACAGGTGGGATTCTAGTGCTCCTGGCTGGTTGCTAACAGATGCTTTTACACTGAAGTGAGTGTGGGATTTGGACACTGGCTAGATAAAATGAAAACCATTGATATGCCCATTTTTAAATGACATGCCAACATGTGTCAAAATGTATATTTTGGTTTAACATAGCTGAAGGTTTTTAAAGGTGATTTGACTTGAAAGCACTTTATAAAAAATAAGAGGCCTTTTTGTAATATATTGACTTCCTTAAACACTATGGTTTTAAAAGTCACATTGCTGGAGTTTAACATCACTGTAGTTTCTGTGGATGCTTTTGGTAACACTTCTGTAATTTTTCATACCTCAGTGAATTATGTGATAGCCATAACATTGCTGAATAGTATTTATATGGTGCTTCATCATTACAAGGGACAGTGAGCTGAAATAATGAATTTGAGGTGCTAATGTATCACTTTTATACCGAGAGTTGGTGCTGACAGTGAATGAGCTGAGCACGACTCAATACCCACTGCCATTGTTTTCTCTCACGACTACGTACTGAAAATTGCTGCTAACTTCTATTTCATGTGCTTGAATGTTTGCGAGATCCAAAGGAGATGGGTGGACGGTTCTGTTGGTTTTTGGTGTAATCCGGCATTTGGCATTATCACCGCGTCTCTTCGGGAACAGACCATAGGGCTGTACACAGCTCTGGTGTAACTGTCGATTTCAGTGGTGTTGTGCCCACTCACACCACCGCTGAATCTGCCCCCCATGTTTGATAGACAAGGCTCCATCCTGCATTCCTTCCCCAGCCAAACCTCCCATTAATGCCAGGTGTCAGTGAGCTGGGTCAGGTGTGCAGAATCAGTCTTGCAGCACTAGGGTGTGTGCAGCGGCAAACTGTGTCCTTACTCTTATGTTAATTTAATGTTTGCTCTAACTCGTCAGTGGAGAATCTTATGGCCAAAGTATTCAGTAGTAGCGTCACCCACTCCTACCGTCCTTTCTCTTGCAAAATTCCTGCCGGAGAAAGATTTTCAGAACTGAGCCACTAGTATTGCCGTGTAGGGTCTTGATTTTTCATGTCAAGTGTCTTATCTGCTATTTGCCCGAGCTCTGCCCTAAGTGACTCCAGAGCTGTATTTGAGGACCTCTGGGTATTTGAGTACAGGCATGTCGCGTCTTGCGCGAGGGTTCCATTCTGCGGTTACCGCGTAAAGTGGAAACCACGTATAGCCAGAACCCATTGACTTCAATGGGAGGTGAAATTGCGCCCCCTGCAGGAAGTTTTTTTTAAAAAATTGTCCTGGTTTTTTTTGTTTTCGCAGACCGCGTAAAGCGGAAATCGCGTAAGTTGAATCAGCGTAAGACGCGACATGCCTGTATTGTACTCAACAAGGAACCAAAGTTTTGTCTCTCCTAAAAAATAGAATAAATACATATGTATCCCTCGTTTTCCTATTACCATGCGCTACCACAATCTGTAGTAGGGGAGAGGCCAATTTTTATTATTGTATCACCTCACTTGCTTCTAGTTCTGACATTGATTGCAGACATCATCTGTAGCCGTTCATACTTCATCTGTTCAGATGGAGTGTCACTACCATATTTTTGGTCACTTTTGAAACAAGAGTATAGTATTAGCTGAAACTTTTCAGCAGTGTGGATTTATGTATTTATGTAACAAAGTGTATTTATTTTTCCAATATTGTTATTTAATTTTATATAAATATTGCATACCTTTACAATGTTTAATGTTAACATCCAACAGTGAAAATTAAAGACAAGTAGAATGTAATCATAAATGAATTTGTATAATGATTTCTTGAGTCTTTTATGCTAAACTACAATAATACACTTAATGTTTGCTATAATATGGTAAGACTTTCTGAATAGGTAATGTAAAATTATATCTTCTGTCAACAGTTTTTTAAAAATCATTATTTATTTAGTGCTTCTCTAAGGAAATTAGTCATTCATACGAAATACTATAAACTATATTTAGAAAGACACACCTTTAGTTACTTTTGAAATAATGCTATTGCTTTAAGACCTCTCACTGTGACTATGAAGTACCGGTGAGTCATTTCATGCAAGTATTTAATTGAATAGTGTTCTTGCATGATTGACTGAAATGTATTATACAGTACATCAGAACTTAGACTATTCATTTTATTAATATTTGGTCCGGCAGCCCTTACTCGAGCAAATTCTATAGTGACATTTTATTAAATCAAATGGGGGGAGTTTTATCTGACCTAAACATTTCAGGATTTAGCCCAGATTTTTATTTTTTTTATTTTTTTTTTGTTGAAGGCTGTGTGTGAAATCATACCATTATCATGTGGCATGGCTAGCTTAAATGCATCAGGCATTATCTTGGTAATATACATTTCAAGGGAACAAAAGAACCACAAAACCATGTGATACCTTTCAAACTCCTTGTTTATTCAAGAACATTTGGTGTTCAAGTACTGGGGGGAATCATAATCTATAGCCTGGCTTTTAGGACACATACATATAAAGACTGTTACTGGGGATAACTAATACTTTCTTAACATTCAGGTGTGTAGTTAAGTTGGCTAACCAAGAACAACTTTTTATTTACATGCAAATGGTGAAGAGGAACATTCGCACACTTTCAAAATCTAGGTCAGTACACTCAGAATGTTGACCCCATTTTCCCACTGACTTCAGTGGGATCAGAATTTCACCCTCCTGAGTATAGACTCCCCACTGAAACTGATGTGAGTTTCTTACACAGAGGTCTTGGCAAATTGGGCACTAGAGTTGTGAAAGCCAGCTCTTTGAAAGAGGAAGCAAATCATAGGGTAACCTAGCAGTAATATCTATGTCTTGATTGAGGTGGGTCTCTTATACCCTCACTGCATGAGTATGGTACTCAGTGATTTTAATGAGGGGTATGTCAAATACTTGCAGGAGAGATTGTGGTCCTCATTCTGCCATTGGATCCACATGGGCAGACCAGTCTGGGCCTAGAACTGCATTTGCAAAACAACATCTCATTGGCTGTGTACAGTTTATCAAAAGCCTGCCAATAATCTAGACTTTGATTTGCTAAATCCTGGCACTACCACAATACTGCAAACAATCCTATTAAAACTGAGCACTTTAAACTAATGGCATAAAGTGATTAAAGGGTAAATAATCAGAGTATATGTTTTCTCAAGAAAATATATGATTGCATTAGAGTACTCTAATAGATAGCACAGCTGTAGATTGATACCATATTCTGTATAATGAAGAGATTATTATCCCAGGCTTCTCAGCCTGCTCACTTCTCTTCTGATTAGAAAACACAAAGGGTCAAATGAAGCAGCTCTTTTACCCAACGCGATCCCCTGGATTTCATTTGTGACAGTCATGGGGCTGCCTGGCCGAGGGGTATAAGTCAGTGCTGAATTTGGCTTATGAACGGTATTTGAGATAACTCTAGAACAGTATGATCATTTTAAACGTGATCTACTGTGTGATTGTTGCAAGCAGGTCTCCTGGTTTATTAATCATTATTATCAAAAGACTTTAGCCAACAGAAATGTTCAAAAGGGATTTAAGGCCAGATTTTTAAAAGTATTTAGGCGCCTAGTGGGATTTTTAAAAAGCATCTAGGCACCTAAAACACATTGATTTCAATGGATGATAGGTGATTAAATATTTTTGAGCATCCAAATAGATGCCCTAATTTTGAAAACGAGAGTTAGGTACTGCAATGCTGAGTGCAGCAACACCTCACTTTTAAAAACCTGGGCTTATGGGCATGTCTACGGGTATGGTTACACTTACAAGATTATAGCGCTATTGGTTATAGCGGTCCCCTTATACAGCAATATGTATAGCGCTATTGTATGTCCACACTGAGACGCGCCAGCGGTATAGCATGGCCACTTTTGCGGCACTTCAGACAGCATTAAGAGCAGCGCATTAGGGCAGGTATCCCAGCATTCAGCTGGGTGCAACGTGCTTTTTAAACGAGGGGGGTGAGGAGGGACGCGTTGTGTGTATGTGGAGGGAGAGAGACAGTGGTTTTCCCGTTCTTCTGAAAGCCTGTCAGCGAGCCTCCATTCACAGAAGGCTTTGTTTTCACACAGGCTCCCTCCTTAAACATTTGCATTGCTTATCTGCCGAGTTGAGAGAGAAACTCTAAAGAGATACTTCCGCATTCCTCCAGCCGAGTTCAAAACAAAGGGAAGAGACGTCAATTGCCTTAAATGGCTCTAGGCATCTCAAGAGATCACTTGTAGCGCAGTGGGTGTCCACATTCTCGCTGTAGCGCTACAGCAGCTGCGCTACAGCCCTTATTCCCCATGTGGAGGTGGATTACCAGGAGTGCTATAACTCCGCAGTTATAGCGCTCTACGTGACTTGCCAGTGTGGACGGAGAGGAGGTTATAGCGCTCCTGGGGGCTTTATAGCGCTATAAAGTGCCAATGTAACCATGGCCTACACTACACCCTAAGTCGATCTATGTTACTGCGATGGCCACACTACTCTCCTTCTGTCCACACTACCCTCCTCCTGTCCACACTACTCTCCTTCTATCCACACTACCTTCCACACTACTCTCCTTCTGTCCATACTACCCTCCTCCTGTCCACACTACCCTATTAGCCAGGATGGGCAGGGTTGATGTCCCTAGGGCTTGTCCTCACTTGGTGCGGCAAAAATCAGTCTTTTGGTGATCGATTTATCGCGTCTTGTCAGGACGCGATAAATCAATTGCCAGCGGCGCCGCGGTCAACTCCGGAACTCCAGCTCGCCGCGAGGAGTAAGCCGGAGTCGACCACCACTGCCGTGAGGACGGGCGGTAAGTCGGCTGTAGGGACGCCGACTTCAGCTACATTATTAACGTAGCTGAAGTTGCGTATCTACAGTCGATCCCCCGCCCTAGTGAGGACCAGTCCCCTAGTCTCTGTTTGCCAGAAGCTGGGAATGAGAAACAGGGGATGGATCACTTGATGATTTCCTGTTCTGTTCATTCCCTGTGGGGCACCTTGCATTAACCACTGTCAGAAGACAGGATATTGGGCTAGATGAGGGGTGGGCAAACTTTTTGGCCTGAGGCCCACATCGGGGTTGTGAAACTGTATATGGAGGGCCGGGTAGAGAAGGCTGTGCCTCCCCAAACAGCTTGGCCCCTGCCACCTATCCTACCCCCTCCCACTTCCCGCCCCTTGACTGCTCCCCTCAGAATTTCTGACCCATCCAACCCCCCTCCTTGTCCTCTGACCACTCCCTCCAGAGATCCTACCCCCCCCCAGCTGCCCCCAAGACCCCGACCCATATCCACACTCCTGCCCCCTGACAGGCCCCTGGGACTCCCCCACCTATCCAACTGTCCCCTGACTGCCCCAACCCGTATCCACACCCCCGCCCCTATCTACCAACCCCTCTGCTCCCTCTCCCCAGCCGCTTCCCCATCCAACCGTCCCTGATCTCTGTCTCCTGACTGCCCCCGATGCCCCCTGCTCCTTATCCAACCTCCTCCCCCAGCTCTCCACCCCCTTACCATGCCACTCAAAGCGACAAGAGCTCGCAGCCCTGCTGGAGCCAGCCACGCCGCTGCAACGCTGCCCAACAGGAGTGGTGGGCCAGAGCGCTGGCAGCACAGCGTGCTGAGGCTGTCGGGGAAAGGGAGCAGTGTGGGAGGTGTCAGGGGCTAGCCTCCCCAGCTGGGAGCTCAGAAGCCAGGCAGGATGGTCCTACAGGCCGTAGTTGCCCACCTCTGGGCTAGATGGACCTTTGGTCTGACCCAGGATAGCTGTTCTCATGTTATGTTATTTCTACTGTGATATAGCGCCCAAAGGCTTCAACCTGGGTGCTGTACACACCTCTAAGGTCTGATCTAAATTTCACGGAAGTCAGTGGAAGTCTTTCCATTGATATCAGCAGCCTTTGAATCAGGCCTGTATTAAGGACCAGTTCTTGCCCAGAGGAGCCATCTAGTTCAGAATACATTAGGCCCATTCACCTCCTTTTTGGTGCTTCTCCCATAATGACCGTCCATCGGCAAGTCTTCGCTGGGTTTCAAAGCCCAGGTTCCAGCCTGAGATGGAAGATCTACCCTGCAATTTTTAGCCCCATAGTGTGAACCCAAGTCTGTGGGATCCGTGCTTGTGGACTCGGTATTTCCAACCCTGCACTTGAGCATCCACACTGCATTATAAACCTGGGCTTATGGTTCCTGGATCTGGTGTCAGAGCCATGCCAACGTGTCCATGTTTTACTGCACAGACCTTCTGACTCGCATGTGTGGCTTGAGATGTGTCCACACTGCAAAATGGTAAGACTTGGCTGGCTCTGACCCAGTCCTCTAGCAGGATACTGTGTGTTAGACCCAGGGCAGACTGATTTGTGCATGGACAGAAGGGGAGCTTGGCTCAAACCTGAGTGAGAGCCTGGCTTAGTGTGCAGTGTAGACATGCCCTGAAGGACCAGTAAAATGGGCTACATACACATCCGCCTCTGTTGTGCAAATCGCAGAGTATTCACTTAAGGCAAAATGTTCCACAGCACTCACTAATTTAGGTGCCTCAGGTTATGGGTTCCTGGCTTTACACACTTCGAGTACATCTCCATTGTGGCTGGAGGTATGATTCCCACCTCCGGTAGATGTACCCGCACTAGTTCTGATCGGGTGAGCATGGTAAAAATAGCAGCATTGCTGGGAGAGTGGGGGCTGCAGCTGAGATAGCCACACAAGTACCATCCCTTTTGAGACCCTAGTTACCTATGTGTCAGCTAGCCCACGCCACTACCCGCACTGCCACCAGTCCCCCGCTATTTTAGTGGGCTGTCTCAAGCAGAGCTACCCACGCTGGAAATAGCCCGATGCCCCCAACTGGAGATGTGTCCCGCTGCAACGGAGATGTGTCCAAAGGCCCTGGTTTGCAGCAGTTCGGAGGCCCATGGCTCCATTTGAAGTCGATGATTTTTTTTTTGTCAGCAGAATTGATCACCCGAGTTTTGCTGAAAAGTGTGAGGAGGAAGAGGACGGAGGGCTGGAACAATTTTTAGAGTGGGGGTGCTCAGAGCTGCAGAACCAAACTATAGCCCTTGTGTATAATGGAAATGGGTGTGGGTATATCCGCAACACTCCTAATTCCAGCAGCTTTTGGGTGGGGGTGAGGATGTGAAAATTCCATCCATTTTTGGCCATGTTTTTGTCATTGAAATATGTTGCGGTGTTGCTGAATGCCATGCAAAGACTTTAATATGTTTTTTAAAATCCATGTGTTCCAATAAGCAGCAGCTGGCCAGAATCTACCCAGGCTAATCTGGCCAACATATCTGTCTAGGTCTTAACAGATCTTCATGCTGACAATAGAAATGATGTGGTGTGCTTCATAGGGCCACATATGCAGAGCACCAGCAGTATCAGTGAGTGGTTTGCAAGCACCTTGACTGCCATAATCTGGCTACAGCTGCATTTAAGAAGTCCCCCTGAATTTCAGTAACTTAGGGCTTGTCTACACTACCCGCCTGATCAGCAGGCAGTGATCAATCCAGCAGAGGTTGATTTATCAGGTCTAGTATAGACACAATAAATCGACCGCTGAGCACTCTCCCATCGACTCCAGTACGCCACCAGAATGAGGAGCGCAAGCGGAGCTGACGGAAGAGCATCAGCTGTCAACATACCGCAGCGAAGACACTGTGGTAAGTAGATCTAAGTATGTTCACTTCAGCTATGCTATTTACGTAGCTGAAGTTGCGTATCTTAAATCAACCCCACGTGGTAGTGTAGACAAGCCCTTAGTATCTAATGTAAAGTGACGCTACATTGTATGAAAAAGAAACATTAACCTCCTTAATTTTTCTGTTTTGTTGCATCTAACATATGTTTCAGCTAGGATTTTTGGATAGGACGAATGAGCATCTACTTTTAGTATGATCCTAAAAATGTGGAAATGTAAATTTTCAGGAATAGGTTTTAATTGGCTTTGAAAAGTTGCATATTGCAAAATCTGATTAAAATGTGTTTGCTTGATTTTTCCCTCCCTTCTTCAGGAAACTGATTATAATTATCTTTGGGGAAGCCCTTTTGTTACAGCTTCCATTCATAACATTTAATACTTCCCAAATAGTAAGGCTCTGCACAGTGTATGTAAAAATGGCCTTGACAGTACTCTATGAAATTGTCAAGTACCAGAGGGGTTATGTTAGTCTGGAATTGCAGAAGTGACAAAGAGTCCTGGAGCACCTTAAAGACTAACTAAAGTATTAGAGCATAAGCTTTTCTGGGCTAATACCCACTTCGTCGGATGCATACAGCACTATAAAATTGTGTTACTCTGCAGAATTAGCCATATTCTTGGTGGGAGTTAGCAGTTCTGCCCTGTAGTTACAGTCACTTGTCCATTTTCAAAATACAGGTAGCATACAGTATGCACATTATAAGGGTCAGTTCTTAAGCTGGTATCATCCACATATATCCAGTTGCAGAAGTTGGTCCTAACTGATTATAATTTGTGGAAAACTTTTATAACCTAAGTGGTCTTTCTGGATATATATTCTGTTCTTTTCAGGCACTAAGCCAGTCAGAAATCTTGGAATCTATTGCTGACTTTCCATTTTGAAAGAGCCTTAATGAAGAAGGTGGCATCTTATCTTCCAAATTTTATACACAGGAAATGCAGGGAGGAATAAGCTGATGCAATTTACACTTACTTGGTACCAATACAATAATCTTCATCATTCTTGGAGTCTGAAATAGATAGCAAATGTGTATGAAAATGAAAATGCCAGCATCTGGCCAATGGAACAGAACATTGCATCTCGGGAAATGTTTTGCTTCACATTCTGAGTTACAGCTTCACTGCTCTTGATGGGAACAACTAATAAGGATATTTATTTCATTTTAGTAGTACATTTTGGGTTTGTTATTTTTAAATAGACACCTTTCCAAGACTCTAGGTGCTTTACTATAATTAATCACACACAAAATGTAAGTAAATTAAACGTATGTATCCAGAACATTGATTTTAAGCTTTTCTGGGAAGAGATTGTTTATTCGGTGTGAAGCAGAAGGCATGAGGGTAGTGCAATACATGTTAAAGAATAACAATAAACAGTAGAAATGTTTTACTGTATCTTTAGTGTAGTGAACACAGTTTGTTTTTAAAGAAATAGCAGTTTTCTACATTTATTTTCTCAACCCCAGCATTGCAGCAACCTGCTTAAGTATTGGATGCGGGAGGCTGAAAGTGACAACAACCAAAATGAAATTGACTGGAAATCAGCCTACAGAATGCTTCGCCAGATAACACTACAGTTTCATCAGTTTGTGCTGATAAGATCCAAGTTACAGTCCCTCGCTGGCAGTGAATTAAGCCTGTTGGGCGGGGATTGGGACTTTGTTGCTATTCTGAAGCATCTCTCTAGTTCAGGCTAGCACGTGTAGGTGTGAGAGGGAGGATTTTTGCCACGTGAGGCCTTGGAGAGTGGTAGGGAGTAAAGATTTGGGGCAGTTCTGAAAGACCCAAGAAAAACTTTACTTGAACGTATAAGTTCTCTGACTGTATATGTCTAAAACTTTCATATAGCTACCAAAGGGCCCGATCTCTCCAGGTGCTGAGTGCCCATTACTTCAAGGGAGTGACTCCATTTTATGCTGGTGCAACCTAGAGCCCAGTTTGGCTTGTAGGGCCGTCTGCTGTCCTTAATCAGTGTCTAATATCCATAGCTGTTGCCTATGCAGACTGATTGAAATAGCTCAGATTGACTTTCTGGGCTATTTTTTCTCTCCGACCAATGAGAATTCTCCATCTAAGTTGAGCTCCAAAGTATAGGAAACCCCATGGTATCAACTTCCTGGAGTCTTTCTACTCTCTTTACCCCAGCCCTAGATAATGAGAATTTTTCATGAGGCTAGATTTTGGATGATGTTGTTGTTTCCTTTGTTATGCCAGACATTTCGCCCAGTTTGTAAGGTGTTGGGGACAAATTCTCAAAATCACTTCCGTGGGAACAGAGTTAAAGTCACTGACTATGTCTGAGAATACAAACCCTAGGTTCAGAAACCCAATTAGCAGAAGACCATCCATCCAATACCTCTGCTACGCATTTAGGGCCAGATCCAAAGGCAATTTTGGTTAGCAGAAGTTTCTTCATTGACTTAAATGATCTTTGGATTAGGCTGATATTCCATGTAAAGTGGGTCTCAATTCTCCCCTTCCCCCATTACTAAGAAGTATTTTCTACAAATAAAACCAAGAAAAAAGTGTTTTCATCCGTACACTCCACAGGCTTTAAAGAAGCCAAGATCAAAGCTTACCTCATGGTGGAGCTATTACTGACATCAATTATAAGCAGACCATGTTGTTTCCAGCTATAAAAGAATTCTAAATTCTGTTAACGACATGCAAAATTCTTCCAGGGTTAGAAATATAAGATGAGTCAGGGTGTACCACCCCATAAATCACATACAGTAGATGTGCAGCTCATCCTTAAGCTTTTTTTCTGCATCACATGTGTGTAAAAATAGTGCCTCCAATAACACAATAACAAAAAACATCACAATGCGTGCTCTTGACAAAGGGATTTTCAATCCTCAAAGTCTTAGTTGCATTTGATTGTTCATCCTTCTAGCATTCCTTTAAGAGTAAAAGGGGTTTACCATTCACATGTACATGAAAGCAAATATGGCTTAGATAGAAAAATGTTTATGCACAGCTGTCTATTTTTTCATTTATGTTCTTGAAAGGGAGAAGAGAAGAATGTTTGGTGCCAGACAACTTCATTTTGAGAATATCCCAATTATATTCAAGCATTAACAAAATTAGTTAAATGTACATAGACTAATAGACTTTAAGGTCAGAAGACAACTATGTACATGTAAATGTGTGGGAAACTCGCCTAACGACATCAGGTTTAAGGCCAGAAGGGGCCATCAGATCATATCACATCTATCACGTGCCACCCATGCACTAAACCCAATAACCAAAATGAGACCAAAGTGTTACAGCCCACGGAAGACTGAACTATTGTGTGCCACAGGCAGGGGTGAAAGTAAGTCCAAAGACTTACCAGTGTGGTGGGGTGGTAGGGGGTGCCTTGGGCGTAAGAGGCGGAGCTGGGGAGTCAGCGGCCCCCCACCAACCAACCAATCCACACTGCCCAGGGCTCCAGAAACGATTTAAAGGGCAGGAGAGGCAACAGGCACTGGAGCACCGGGCCCTTTTAAATCGCTGGCCCCGTGGCAGCTAATCCTCTTGCTCCCCCCAACCTGTTGGCGGTGCTGTGGCAGGGATGTTAAAGATAACAGCCTCCCCATTGGCGGCCGCGGCAGCACTTTTAAAATCACTTTCCTTCCCCATCGGCGGTCCTACTGGAATGGATCTACCACAGGGCCGCTGATGGGAGGCGGGTGCAAAAGGGGCAGGGATGTTAAAGTGCTGTTACAGCAGGCTTTAATGGGGGCTGCTACCAGCTTCTTAGCGGTACACCAGGCCAGCTCACTTTCACCCCTGGCTACAGGCAGAGAAATTGCAGCAAGGGAGGTTTAGGTTGGACATTAGGAAAAGCTTCCTACCTGTCAGGCTGGTTAAGCACCGGAATAAATTGCCTAGGGAGATGGTGGAAATCTCCATCATTGGAGATTTTTAAGAGCAGGTTAGACAAACACCTGTCAGGGATGGTCTAGATAATTCTTAGTCCTGCCATGAATGCGGGGGATTGGAGTAGATGACCTCTTGAGGTCCTTTCCTATTCTGTGATTCTAACTCTTTTCCCATGTAGAGCTTTTCCCAAGGTGTTAGAGTCACATATTCTGGATATTCTTCCTGCTACTGTGAATGAATTACATGAATGACCCCAACTGACATGGGATTTCATCCTGTAAGGTGTAACCTTCTATGAGAACACTCAGCATCCCACAGGATTGGACCCTGAATCTCTCTGTACATCAGTCTGTAAAATGAGGATAAAAAAATACTTACCACTGGCACCGTACCTACCAGTACCACAGTTCTTGTAAGACAGAATATTTGCCAAATACTTTCCGCTCGCTAGAAAGATGCTATGCATGAAGATTTTATTAGTTTCTCTGTGTAATAAACGAGAGGAAAATATATAGATTAAAGACGTACATTTCTCCATTGACTGGGGAAAAATACTAATCAAGTCTAGGGATTTATTTGATTTTTCACTGTTACGTTTAAGGGCCATGTCTGCCACCATTCCAGGTACAGAACGTGTAACGAAGATAGTGGAAATTTGTATTAAATAATCAATGGCAGGGTTAGTCCAAAGACGGTAACCCAAAGAAAACAGTAGAAGGTGTTTGGTTGTAACAATATCTGAGAATGTTCTTAATCTTTGCTGCCCAGACACAATTTATTTTTAATTACATTTGCTTTGGAGTTGAGCTGTTAGTATTTTTTTGTGAAAAATGTTCAATTTCCAGTGAAAAATACCATTGTGTTTTTTTTAACCAGCTCTGAAACCTGGCTAAAAAGCAAAACAGAATTTTAGAAAAAATTCTGACCTTTTTTTTTTTGCTGGCATCTGAAATTTTGTCAAGATTGTGAATTTCCATAATTTTAAGACATCCCTGTGTTGGAGGAAGGAGCTGTGTTTTCAGTTTGTTTTTCTTAATGTGAAGCTGAGTTATTTATTGGCCTACTTTCAAACTAAAGTACACACCAACAAAACTCTTAGGAAAACTTAAGGCCCTCCCCTAACTGAAAATACATGTGGTCTTCTCTTGGGTGGCACAGTGGATTGACCCATCCAGAGGAAAGTTCAGCCTACTCAAATCCCACCCCAGTAGCAAAGCACCGCTGAGGTGCTATGGGTGGAATGAGATAGCCTAGCTGGTCACTGTAGGCACCACTGCGTTCTATGCTGGTTCATTTTCTCTGCTCTTTGTGGGCTCCATAGTAGACTGTATTACTTTACAGTTGAGATGGTGTTTTGCTCCCCTTTTCCCAGGCCCACACAAGGGCTTCCTCCCACCCCAATTGTTCAAATACATTTGCATCTGTGGCATCACAGGTTCAGTTCCCAGTGTGGTGAAACTTGGTTATTTAGTTTTCCAAGGTAGATTGTTCACCATGCCATTTCTGATATGGGGTGGGGAGGGTGTCTTCTAGGGGAGATGCTAAAAACCAAGGTGCTGGACATCTGCTCTGTGTTAACAATAAATATCCCATGGCTCTTTTTGTACAAGTAAGAATTAAATTGAATAGCTTTGGCCAAATTTTCCATTCCCCCATTTCAAATGTGCACTGTTCATTCAATTTCAAGATGGGGTCATAGCTCAGGGGTACTCTGTTTACACATTACCAGTTTCTGCAATCTTTTGCATGTCAAGTAACACTCAGCTGAAGTCAATGAGATGAGCATCGGTAACTACTACACAATCTGTACATATTTTAAAAACCCACTCCATGGATTGTACAGCAGTTTGGGATCCTCTGAGATGAAAGGAGCTATAGATCAGGCACAAGGATCAAGAAGTGAACAGCCAGCCAGCCATCCTAACAAACAATTTCCAAAGTAACAGGCTGGGCCTGAGACACGGAGTTCAAATGTGAATCTGAAGTCCTTCAAAGACCAGGGTGGTTAGTGTCAAGGTTTTGACATAATACGTTACAGTGACTGGGCCAGGCACATGGTTTGGATCGGGTTTGCTCCATACTCTGCGTCTACATGATCTACTGGCTACGAATTAGACAAGTTCATGGAGGACAGGTTCATCGATGGCTATTAGCCAAGATAATCAGGCATGCAACCCCATGCTCTGGTGTCCCTAAGCTTCTGACTTCCAGAAGCTGGGAGTGGATGATGGGAGATGGATCACTCAGTAATTGCTCTGTTCTGTTCGTTCCCTCTGAAGCACCTGGCACTGGCCACAGTCTGGAGACAGGACACTGGGCTACATGGACCATTGGACTGACCCAGTATGGCCGTTCTTATAGTCTTAAGACACTGGACTGGGACTCAGTAAATCTGGATTCAGTTCCTAGCTCTGCCACAGTTTCTAGTCCTGTGTGTCTTTGAGCAAGTCATTTAGGTTCTGCTTCAGGGAACAATCCCTATTCAGGGCAGCACGTAAAACGTGAACTTAAGGGCTCTCCTGATCCGGGACCTAAACTATCTCCTTGTGTCGGTTTGTAATTTTTGCTTATGTGCTGTCTCCCCTGCTTCCCACTTTTGTCTGGTCTATTTAGTTTGTAAGCCTTTCAGAGCAGAAACTCTCTTTGATGGCTAGTCAGCACCGTGTCCTACACAATTAAGCCTGACTGCTGTAATTAAAATAATAATAGGTGGTGGTTGGCTCTGGCTAATTTCTAGACCTCATGTAACCTCCAAGCTCCTACATATACAATCCTTGTGTTTTTGTTCACTAACTGGAGGTGAGAGGAAACTTTTGGCTTGATTTATTTCTTAATAAGAGCACTGATAAGAGTCATCAAAAGGAAGGAAGAATCCTAAGGTCTCTGACATTATTTATCTCCATCCTCTTGCATTCATTCCATTCTAAAATGAAAACAGGAGAACAGTTATACTGAGAGAGTGCAGAAATCCCATGTTTGTTCTGAAGGATTAAATCAGTATGTTTGTGACATAACATGCAATGACTTGCCTAACATGTAATGAAGAAACTGAAATTGAATCTCTCAGTGCATCATGCTGAGTAAGAGGTTTGTTCTACAAGAAACTGTCATATTAAATTCTTGTTGTGATTCCAGACCTCTTTTGAGTCCTAAATTTTTTGGAGGAGCCTAATCTGAAATCAAAGCAAAGTTGCTTAGGGTTGGCATGCCAGAAGTGGTCACTTTTGAAAAAGTTCAATGAACCTGCAGAGAGAGGTTGAAATTAGTTGCTTCACTACAAAGCGTACAGCTCACCTACCTGCTGATTTGCTTTTTGCTTTGATTCTTTACACTGTCTTCTTGGCTTCTTCCTTGCTGGTTTCAAAACATATAAATCTGATGTGGGTGCTTGTCCCGATTTCAGTATTTATTTAATAAAAAATAAATCTGTCTATACTGTTTAGTACAACATTAAAACAAACATAGCTTTAGAAACGTTGGTGTTCAGAAGGTTATGGATTTTTTTCTCCACTGCCTTGTTCCTTGTGGAGTCATTTTAATTTGTGCCAAGTAGGCGTAGTCTGTTGTTCTTCTGATTTACCCATGTTTTACTCTCACCTGGTGCATGAGTCAATGGCTATCTAAAAGGAACTCTGTCTCTTTAATTTTTTTTAGTAGTAGAATGCTCCAGTCTAAAGGCCAGATTCTCGGCTGCTGTAAATTGACTTTAGTCCTTTGAAGTCACAGGAGTCATGCTGACTTACATCAGCCAAGAATTTAGCTGCTGAATGCCAATTTCTATCCAATTCCTTTATGATGATGTTGGTATTTTCTGCTTAGAAAGGCTTTTACAAGAAAGAGCAAGATGCAATACATGGTACAAATGAGGACTTTTCTCATGGGCTAAATTCTGTACTCAGTTACGACCCCTCATCATTAATGGTGAGACGGACAGCAGAATTTTTGGCCTTTTATGTTGAGAATAAATACCCTCTTTAGTTACTGGATGTAAGTAACAATGTAGCCCTAACTGCATTAAAACTGTCTCCTTGCTTTCCATTTCCAGTGTTCTGCATCTTGTGGACGGGGCCATAAACACCGCAATGTGTACTGCTTGTCAAAGGAAGGAAACCGCTTAGAGAGCGATTATTGCAAGCATCTTGCTAAACCGAACGTGCAAAGAAAATGCCGAGGGGGCAGATGTCCGAAGTGGAAGATGGGAGACTGGGGACAGGTGAGATGCATCAGTTTACCTTTTGTGCCATTAGATATTCCTGATCTGTGGAATTGTTTGCAAGTATAATTTCAATCATTTTTGCAATAAAATTATAAATGTTCTGGGTGACGTCGGCGTAGCTCCAGATAAGCCTCTGAAGCTGCATTATCTACATCAGCTGAAGCCCTACCCTTATTTTAGATACAAAGAGATGGTCATCTGCTAACAAAGAAGCACCAGTTGTAAATTTCTTTGATGGCTGCTAGTAAAGACATTACCCCGTATGAGTAAGCAGACTCTTTTCTCCTCCTCCTTTATTATTTAAATACTTTGGATCTTGAACCCTGTGATTCATTTGGAGGCATATGAAATTAAAATGATTATTTATTTATCATTTTCCTATTAAAATTGAGAAAACATATAGGAGCTATTAATTTTAAAACATACTCTTCACTCAGTGTTGTGTTCTTCCACGTGCATTACACTGTAACAACAGCAGCTTACCTCTGTGTCATTACAAAATCAGATGCGTAGTGCAGAGGCTGCAGGAAAGTAGGAAAGTCTGGATTTTTCAAGTATGCTGTTTGCTGAGAGCAGAACTTTAATCCATCTTGGTTCTTTCTTTACATTGCTTTCCTCATATTAAACTATTGGGAAATATTTCTGGCATGAATAATATCAGTTTACTTTTCTCATCCTTTTCTCATGAACGCTGATGGTGGAATTCGGTTTTTGAAACTAAAATTTAACATTTTCCAATACACCAAATTGCCCCTTTAGCCTATTTCATCAGATTTATTTTTACCTCTGAATCTCCATTTTGCATGTATCTTAATGATGTGCTAATCTGTCAAATTATTGAAGGTCCATAAGTAAATGAATTTTTAACTTGTACAATATCATATTCATTCACAATCTTTCTTTGCTTTCTATATGAAACCCTAAGATTTTTGCTGTCTGCATCTTTCTCTAAAAAATAAAACATGAACCCATCTATACGTGCATTTGTATAGACAAATATTAATATTAGTAAATACTTTTGTTATCAAATGTCAAATATTACATTAAAAAAAGCATTAAATCATCATTATTTTCAGACTTGGATGTTTTTATTCTTCTCTTAGAATAAGTAGAATATATGCTATACAATATTTATGTGTCTTTCTTGGAGAATGGGGTAATCATATATTCATCATACAGGTTTAGGCCCCAATCCTCCAGAAAATACACAAGTAGTTAATGTTAAGCACCTGAGAAGCCCTAATGAACTCAGTGGGACTCCTCCCAGATTTAAAGTTAAGCACAGTGCCTTATCGTTTGCAGTACCAAGCCTTAATCTTGTCCAAGAACCCACAAGCCTAAAGAATCACATGACCATTAAAGTGTCTCATCCTATCAGATCTGCATTTTATTTAAAGTGGCTGCTCCTGAAAGCAATTTTTGCAGCTAATAAAAGTCAACATACCAACACAATGCTCTGTTGATTGCTTAAAAACAGGCTAATTTTAACTGATAAAGATAAATGTTTTAAAATTCAAAACATTCGACTGCATGATAGGATTCCGTTTCATACAATTTGAGAGAGAAGCTCAGCTTAATGAGAATATGAGGTGATTTATGGCCTAAAGTAATCGGTTATGACTAGGCAATTAAAGAATGTTTGTGTTCTTTATATACTACAGAGCATTGCCAGCGTGGCCAGCTGAGGATCTGGCCCTAAAAATTAGCTATGAAAGCAACGATGAAAATGCATCTTATAACAGCAAAATAGAGCATTTAAAAATATCGATGTTCTGATGCTGTTTCCTTATATTCTGTCTGTAACACAGAGCCAGTCATCATACAGTACAGTGGCAGAGTTGGTCTACGTTTGATATAGTAAAACTGGAACAGTTAGAAGTCTCGAATAATGTCATGCCATAGTGACATGCATGTCACGCTTCTAGAAGTGCCTTTTATGCTAAATACTTTTGGAGGTAGATACGTAATTTGTTTGTGACGTGTGGGTTTAAAATGCTTTCTCTGTACGATGCATCTGAAACCTGCTAAATAAAAAATAAAAGCATAACTGGTCAACTGAAGTCAGCGTGGCCAGATCCCACACTGGTGTAAATCAATGTCGCTTCATTGATGCCTATGCAGCTGTAATGATTTACACCAACTGAAGCCCAGGCCCCAAGTTATTTCAAACATCTGCTCTCTCTTTGGGCTCCAAGATGCCACTGGAATGGTTAGAATGGGTTAGGAAATTGATTTCTGATCAGAAACCAGACACCAAAAGTAAAGCTCTGCATTCTGTAACGCTTAACACATATTGACTGTGTCTGGATTCTAAAACGGAAGAAATCAACAGTCACACTCTGGATCCAGCGCCTATTGGAGTCAGTTCCGTTGTTGATTTCAATGGGTTTTGGATCAGGACCGTAGAGATACAGGATATAGCTCCAGGCACGGTGACAGGAAAGTATCTGGAGTGCATGTGCAGATGGCTCACTGGCTTTCCTGGGTTTGAAAACCAGGGGGAGTTTGGCCTGAATTAGAACTTCAGGATAAAGTTCCCAGTTAATACAAATATGGACAAAACTACAGCCCGTTATAGATGCCTATTTCAAGGCGAGTGCCATTTTGTAGGAGGCCAGTTGAAGGCCTGGGCACCATTCACACTCCATGTTAAAGTGAGAGGAGAGAGCTGGTGCGATCCTTCCGTACCAGGGGTGAAATGAGCTAAGTGCTGTTTGAAATCTTAGCTATGACCACTTTGGGTATCTTAAAGAAGCACTCTATTTTTTCATAGATCTTATCAGCTGTAAAAATAACCACGGTGCTATGCTACCATGAGAGTGTCTCTTTCTGTAGGAGGTAAACCAGCAATAGACGGTGTGAGATGTAAGACAGAGTTTTAAAATACATGTACATTTTCTTTGTCACCCCACGCCCACGACTTGTGCTGTGTGTGCCCGTAGCTGTTTCCTTTTCCTTTTCGGAATGGTATGTGAATGATTAATAACAAATACTAGCCAGCACAAAGTATAAGAGAGTGCTCCAGTCCCATATGCTTTCTATTATCTGGACTGGCTTGTATTTAAATTCTGGGCAATTCTTTTCTAGATAATAATAAACCTTCTTAGAGCAAAACATTTTTTAATGTACATATTCATCTGAAAAGGTTGGTCTCTTCAAGTAATGATTGGACTTGTGTTTTTAACTAAGGAAATGCCCTGAGAGCTCAGATATGTCTGACAGCTTATGCCAGATATGTCTACGGCTCATGTCTCCTAAGTTTAAATCAGCACCATTATCTTTTAAGCAGTAAAAATAACAATACATATTCTGCAGTTTGAAAGTTGTCTGTTTGTTTATGTAGATTCTGTAGAACCTGGCCCTATATTTTTCTCAATGATAAACTTGTGCGTAACGTGAGTTAATATGATCCATTTTTACTGTTATGTTTCTCTGTAGACAGTGGAGAATTTGTGCTAAACTACATTGAGTTCTAGGATGAAAAACGTGTCAGGTTTGTTCTGTCCCATAGATGACAAATATTTGAGTATAGAAACAGTACGCCCTGGTCCTTACATTAATAGAGAGAGAACTGTAGTATCAGGTTTGTTATGCTTTTAGGGCCAGATATCCAGTAGGTGTAAATCCAAGTTGCTCTTCTCAGATTAGCAGAGGTGAGTCAATTGGTTTAATAAAGTAAAACAATGATCACTGTTAAAAATACTATAGGGCAGAGTCTCGGTCTAAATGGGCATTTATAATAGTGTATCATTTTATCGTTAGGAATCCCAGCTGTAAAATCCTATCTGTACTCTGACAAATATGTAAATGTTATAAATAGAGAGTGAAGGCTGCACACTGATTAGGGGGTTGAGCCAAAGCGGACTGAAGTCAGTGGAATGACTCCTATTGACTTCAGTCACCTTTGGATCAGGATGCTGGGTGTGGTGGCCCTTTAGAAAGAATTCTAGCCCATAACCTGGCAACGTCCAAGTTTTCAGAACCTTATAGATGACACTGATTTGTAAGAAAAATGATATCCATCCAATATTAATGTTCTAGCAGCAGCAGTAGTTTCTCTTCTGTTATCGAATAAGCCAAAGAAGCTTGTATCTTTTGGGGGGTTTGGATGTGTTCTGGGTAAACATGTACAGAACAGCAGGGATCTCAGGACTGAAATCCTGGTCCCATTCACGTTGATGGAAAAATTCCCACTCCAAAAGATTTTTCCTGACTTAAGTTCACAATTAGAGTGTGATCCTGGCTCAACTGGATTAAGCAGTTTTTCTGTTGACTTCAGTTGAGCCAGAATCTCATTCCAGGTAAGCCCCTAAATTTGCCAAAATCTTTTCCTGGGGGCTGGTGTCCATGGATTAAAAGCCCCTGTCTGGTTCTTCAAAAGCAACAGAGTCCTGTGGGACTTTATAGACTAACAAACATATTGGAGCATAAGCTTTTGTGGGTGAATACCCACTTCGTCGGATGCATGCCCTGACAAAGTGCGTATTCACCCATGAAAGCTTATGTTCCAATACGTCTGTCAGTCTAAGGTGCCACAGGACTCTCTGTCGCTGTTACAGATCCAGACTAACACGGCTACCCCTCTGATACTGGTCTGGTTCTTGAGAGTATTATAGCTTTACATGTAGTAAACTGGAGTAGTTATTACAGCTTTGCATACAGTAAACTCCCATTACTAAAGTAAGACATCTCTGTCCTTTTTGGCTCACTATGTTGTATAACATTTTCCCATTCAAGTCAGTATCAAATGCAGGATCAGCCCCTTCTATGACAGAGCTGCAACTTCAACCCCTTCTGTCAGTATCACAACATTCTTGCAAACGTGTGTTTTGCAGGTGATAAACTTTGGCAAAACTGTTATAAAAATGTACTAAGCATCCAGGTGGATGTGTTTCTCCAACTGTGTTTCCACTATTCAGCTCACTCTCCCTTGTGGAATGTTTAAGATAAACCGTGTTATTAATCACAATAGAAGCATGTCAGCATATGGGATGCATTTGCATCACCAATCATAGGAATCTAACTGCATTGTGCTACTTTTCCAAGTTACACAAACCAGCCTTTCATAAATATTTATAACCAGGAGAATGTTCACACTAAGGGGAGGGGGGTTGGACTCCTTTGTTTTATGATGTGTTCAGATAGTAAAAGAAACACTGCATTACAGAAAAAATACTTCTTAAAGTTACTTGGAAGAGGATTCCTTGCACATTATAAATTGCTTAATTCCATTACTTAATAAGGCTTACTTTTGTGGTATTATAAACTTGCTTTCTCAGTAGCTCATATATTAGGTCTTTTCTATTAATTTTTAATGAAGCAAAATGTTAATCATAATATCTACATTTCAGTATCTATACCTCTGTTATACACACTTCCTATCTAATCTTTACTAATCTTGTTCCACATTTACAAACTATATATTAGGCCCTAACAATAAAGAATCCATAGAGCAGTGAAGTTAAGTACCAGTTAAACATATTATATTGTGGGATGTTAGCAGAAAGTATTTTGGTATGGAAAAAAATTAAGCTGTTGAAAACAGTGAGCTGTAGTATCAATATTCAAAAATTTGAAAAACTTATTTTGCTCATGATTAAAATGCGGCTTTCATTATATGATTAGAAGTGGATAAAAATGTGCTCATGGTCAAAGCAGCTAATTTACGAAAACAGTTCTGTTTGTAGAGATTTGCAGTAGGTAGTAATTTGCTATGGTGTATATGTAAATTAAAAGCAATTCCAGAAATCTCATACCTAGAAATCTTCATTGCTTCAGTTCTTATGCTATATAATTCGTGCTTGCTTTTCATTACAGGCTGATCAGTCTACTGAACGATGTTTCTGTAAAGTTTGATTTATTTATTTAAACTATTGAACCAAGTGTATAAGGAGTAACATACAATTCCTGCTGACTCTAGCATCGTGTGATTTTTTTTTAACAATGCTGCTAACCTTAGAGATTTTTGCAGTATGAATCTTATAGGTGAAACCCTGACTTTGTTGAAGTTAATGGCAAAACTCCCATCGACTTTGCACTATGCGTTCAGATTCCCTGCAAAATGTTTTCTTATACAGAGAAGAATTTTCTGCATCAGTTCAGAGCTTTAAATGTCTAGGTGCTGCTATTGCTTGCTAGCTAAGATGAGTGCCAAATGTGTTTGCAGAACTCAAAGCAGAGCATTATCTCAGCTCCCTTCCTCAACTGAAATCAGAGAGGTTTACTCCTAGCAACAGAGAGTTTCACAAAGAAAATAAGGAAAGCTGCAACTTACTTCTTTTTGTCCCTCTTTAGTGCTCGGTGTCCTGTGGACGAGGAGTTCAGCAGAGAAGCGTGTTTTGCCACACGGGCACTCAGAAACCAGGCAGGGAGGCTGACTGTTACCAGTTCGCGAGACCAGTCTCTGAACAGGACTGCCACTTTGCCGAATGTCCCAGTTACAGCTGGGAAGTGGAGGAATGGCAAGCTGTAAGTAGAACGGGCCCATAGTGGGCAGCTTCAGTGGTATTCAAAGCATACCAAAGTAAGACCTTCTTCCTGACGTTTACCAGGATCACATTACTCGTTCTGTGAAGTGTGAACTACAGAGGGACTTAGGAGATGGCTGGCTTGTTCAAAAGATTGTTGTCAGATGGCCAGGGTTTACACTAAGTAGGTTTAGAGCTTGCCTTGATACAGAGTGTGTGTGTGTGTACGCCTTTAAATTAAAAACTTTAGATTACCCCCCCCCCCAAAAAAAAAAAAAGAAAATATGTAAAAGAGAATCTGGCATAGATGAAATAGTGATGCAGATTGGGTCAGTTTTTTAGAAAGTACCAAAGAAAGCCCTGGAGCTTAAGAAGAAGCATAGTAGAGTTTTATATGTACCTGCTGCAGAATGTTTTGGTAGGGCCTGCACAAAGTCAGTATTTTTCACATTTTGCTGATGCTGCGCCCGATTCCGTTCCGTTCATTAGTAGCTGACTTTGGGCATGAGTCTGCCATCTGTACTGGAGATGTTGGAGTAGTAACTTGGTAAGTACGTTTTATTGTGCTAAGGTTCACTATTTGCAGAGCTGTAGGAAGCTGTGTAAGCTGTGCATTTAAAAATATAACCTCCCACACTACATAATCATCTATGTTCCTTTGGGATACTTGTCCAAACTCCTTCCGTACCACCCCTCACAGTAATGTGATAACGCTCCCCTTCCAACATGATCATTTCTCCTCCTTCCTCCACCAGTCCAGCATCTTTGAAACACACCTAGATTCAAGCTGCACTCAGCTCTCTTGTACTGGGTGCACTTCCGATGATGGGTGTGTGTGTAATCCACACACCTCCTGGGTGTGGTGTTCTGTCCCACCTAGTGGCACTGAGACCACTGAGAGAGAGGTTAATGAGTCTGCTCTTCAGCCTTAGCTAAGAGCCTTGCAGCTTTTAGCTCATGCCGTGGCAGCTCATCACTGAGGTCCCAGGTTCAATCCCGCCCGCCAATGGCCAGGATCTGTTGGTGTAACCCGCGGTCTCAGGCATCGTTAGAATTTCAGCATTACTTGTGGTAAACCTACTAGACTGTGTCTAAGTGGGATGATGATCGTTATAACAGAGATTATGACACACCTGCTGGAGCCTGTGAATATAGCAAGAGCAAATGAGGATGAAGCCAGAAGTCTGTTTAAGGTCAGCAAGGAAGCTATGGATTCTTACTATCTCTCAAGGTCTCCAACGGGCTGTAGGGTCCACTTCTCAGCTGTCTAAATCCTGCATTTAGATTTTCAGGTTGCCAATTTGATTATCTAAATGCAGGATTTTTATGCCTCTTAGAATTTAGACGTCTAAGGAACCAAAATGAAGGAGACAAAGACAATCATTAATGTAGGAAGCTTAATATGATACCAGATTATTTTTCTGAAGATAAATGTGATTGTCACAAATTTATACTAGAAATGAGACCACAGATCCAATTTTGTTCTAAAATGACCTTTGGCAGAGGTTCTCAAGGCATAATCAATTGGCAGTTGACTGGTCACATGGTACTAGCCCCTCCCCGTTATTTCCAGCTGTTACATTACATTCTAACACAGTTAAAACACATCACTTCTTAACATTACTTTTCTGCTGTAGTTACCCCCGAAGTGGTACAATGGTGAATGGGAGGGGAGAGGCATGGCTCCCAGAAGAATCCCTGTATTACACACCAGGCCAGGAGATGAAAAAGGGGGACATAGGACTGTTTGAAATTTTTCAACCGGATTGTCCAAAACATGGTATTTTTGGAAAAAAAAATCTGACACCCTCCTGACTTTCTTTTCATGTACTGGAGACATTTTTCGTGATTTCTAGCAAAATGAAAATTGCGGGTCTGTTTCAAATGCTGCAAAATGGAAACAACTTTAAAATGTGTCCATATTTAATTACGGGTGTTTTTAAGTGCCATCCCGTTCTCCTTGAGAACCCTGGAGCATAGTAAGCAATGGCTAAGAGAAATTTCTGAGCATAGAGAGATTCGAGTTCAGGGTTTTATTTTGCTGCTTTTGTGGGGAGAATTGTTTTGCAGCATCATGTGTAACTGACCTTTCGTGATTCTCCTCTTCAGTCCAAATGGCAACCTGCTTAATGTGCCTTTTGCTCTATCTCCTGCTGCAGTCAGATAACCCTTAGTGATATCGGTGCGGGGTTTGGTGTGCAGTAAGGACCTATTGAAATCAATGGAAGAGCTCCCAGTTACTTTAATAGTGCAGGATCAGGGTCTATGTCCTGAACCTATGTACATTGCGGTTCGTAATGAAGGCTGCAGTGGTGCGGATTCTATCCCAGAAGGAGAGCAGAATAATCATTAAGCGATCTAGGGCCTGGCACCAAGGCCCCTTTACAGTGCTTTTGCAATGCAAAAGGGTCTTAAAGCAGGAATAAATTCTTGTTTACACTGCCAGAGGGGGTCCTCAATTTAATTGAGAATCTGGTCCCTTCTATTCTGAATGCAAAGGACAGACTACCGCTGCTCGTCCTTGATTCATTACGGTGCAGTACGCTCACTCATCGCAGCCGGTAGCATACCGGATTATTGTATCTACCTCCTGGCTCAGGACTACTTGGCCTTACGGACTATGTTACAAATTTAACCAACTTCGTTCCATTAACTGTTCTGTGGGGGCAGCTGAGGAATGATTGATTCCAAGACTGCTAGGGACACTAAGGATCAGATCTGTAGCTGGGGTAAAGGGACATAGGTCCATTGATTTGAATGTAGCAACACCAGTTTACAGCTGCTGAAGATTTGACCGGGCAGTTACGAGACTGAGGAGATAAGAAACAGTCAGAACGGACGAGGAGCTGTTTGCCTCAGACTGACGTGCGCTAACCTAAAAGAACTTTGCAAAAGGCTGAGTTGCTGCCCCCCAAACAACCCCTTCTCAGAGCACATTAAACTCATTCAGCTCACGAATGTGCGAGCGGGAAGCAAAGGAGATCACCAAGCAGCCTGCAGTTTTAGTACTTACCACGCGACATAATTAGCCCTTAAAGAAACTTCTCCACCCTAACGTCCTCGCTCTCGTTTTTGCAACTGGAGAGAGTGACCCGCTCCTCTTCCCACCACTTTTGTGGGAGACAGATGTTCACACTGGTTTCTTAAAGGGCTCTCCACCGGGCTGTGTGCACTGTGGAAATCACAGGCACATGACCCACTGGATTTCAAGGACGCGTTAGGGATAGAGGAAGGAGAGAAAACTCTCCTCGCCCATGGAGAATCATTCACTGAAACCCACTGCGGACTTTGCCCATTTTGAAGTGGTCACTTTGTATCTGTTTCCAAGTCCTTCTCTTGGAGTGGTTTTCATTTCGTCAGCTGTATGGTTAAAGCAAAATCACCCCTGTGCCAGCTATAAATATAGCGGGCCCATTCGTCACTGGGCTGAGCACAGATCACGAGTCCACTCTGAACAAGGAATGCAATCAACCCACACTGATACGCACGGCACGACCTAACACAACATTCACTTTTTCGTTTCATTTTTTAAAGGGAGTTTGTCAAGCATGGTTTAGTCTTCTTCCTTTTTTAAAGCATCACTCTAGTCTTGCTGATGAAAAGCCACAGGGAACATCCCGGAAACCATCTCTTGTTATAGCCGTTAATTAAATCTTCTAGCTTCTTACTGCTCTGAGGATGCTGAGGTTGTTGGGTTGAGTGGGCAGGTGCTCTGTGGTGTTGGTGGTCTCTGATACAGGGGAGACAGGCCCGCTGATGCGGGGAGCAAAGAGGGCAATTGCCATGGGGCCCAGGAAATTTAAAGGGGCTGTGGGGCTGCAATGGTGGTGGCCACTGGGAGCTTAGGGCCCTTTTAAATCACCCAGGCAGGCCACAGGGCTCCTAGGCGCACATGGCCAGCACCGAGTTTCTAATCTGCGGGGTGGGGGTGCTCCCCCCACCTCTGCCCAGGCCCCGCCCCCCACTCCACCTCTTCCCCAAAGCCCCACCCTGCCCCTTCCCCGTCCAGTTCCGCCCTGCCCCCGAAGCATGCTGCACCCTCACTCCTCCCACCTCTCCCGCCAGTGCCTCCAGACGCCAAGAAACAGCTGATCTGTGGCAGGCAGTAGGCATTGGGAGGGAGGGGGAGGCACTGATCAGCAGGACCTGTCAGTGGGGCAGGAGGCGCTGGAGGGAGGGGGAGGTTCTGGTAGTGAGCTCCCACTTTTTCCCCGCTTCAGCCCCCGAGCACCCACAAAGTCGGCGCCTAAAAACCGGCGGCAGTGAAGCCAGTGGGGCGGGCGTGTGTCCTGGCAGGCACTGCCCAAATGTCAGGCGGACCATGTCCGCAACTTGGGCACATGTGGTTCAGCTACGTGCCCATGTGGCAACGCCACGCCAGGCTAGCAGCTCCAACCCACTCCAAACGAATCAAACCTCAGCCATCCCTTTGTAGCGGGCTCATTGACTGTTCTGCCTGGGGACCCGGACTTGCTGCAGGCCAGAGGGGAGATCGTGCTGTATGTGTCCTTCTGGCCTTCTGCTCAGTAATTCCCTGAGATGGATGTCAATAGAAAAGGCCCTGTTAATTTCAAGGATGAAATGGGGATGGGCCCAAAAGGAAAAGCACAAAATTGGAAGGGAAAGAATTTGTACGTTCACCCTTATGCGCAAATGCTGCAAAAGAATGGAAATTACAAAAAAACACACCCTAAATTGTGTATTTCTGGCATTCGTGATGTCAGGGGAAATCTTTCAGCCTTTTCCTAGGCAGAATGCGAATTGAAAAATGTCAAAACAGAATGTTCTGATTCTTTTGCTTTTTTTGTTTTGTTTGCTTGCTTGACGTGAATTCACAAAATGCTTCCCTTGACCTAAATCTGCAATATATTTTTTGGTGAGAAAAAGTTAACATTTTTGGCCAGCTCTATTCATGAGCTTAAAGTTAAGCACCTGCTCAAATATCTTGCTAAATCAGAGCCTAAACAGACAAGAGAGAAGAAAGGCAGGAGGTGCATTAGACTTTCTTCCCCTTGCTCTTTGCCCAGATCTTTTGCCCTTTAGGATACGTGGCTAGGTTCCTCACTCTACAACTGAGGCACCGAGAGATGAAGTGATTTGCCAGAGTTACTCATGGAATCTGTGGCAGAGCCAGGAACTGGAATCTCATTCCCTGGGTCTCATTCCATGTAGCTTAACTGCAAGACCCTCCTTCCTTCCAAGTTAAAAATTAATAACACAATATGGCAATATACTATCACTGTATCTGTCAGTCACCTTGTCTTCTCCCCTTTGCCATCTGAGGGCAAACTGGAAGTCATGTTCAAGGATTCATCTGCCTCTTGGACAGTGTGACAGTCTAAGTTATTTCTAGTATGTTTCAGCCTAGCAAGGGGGCTTCACCTCCCCGTTGCTTGTGATATTATTGCTGGGCTTATATGAAGTTTCTCTTCATTTACTGGGGCTGGCATCAGTCTAGCTTAAAAATCACAGAACTTATTCCCTCTCCCCCTGCATCCAGGTTTCTGCAGAAACTCCCTAATTAGAATGGAGCACTCCAGCTAAGGTACATGCTGTATTGGAAAGGTGACAATTAATGCTTTTCATTGGCTGTGCTTAGGGAATCCAATAACCCACTTTTAAATGTAATTGAAAGGACTTCTCTACTTATACCGTGAGGCAATACCTGAGAAGGGTAAATACAGCACATTTGGTTTGCTCTCTGGGGAAATGACAGCCAAGCAAATTATTCCGTTCCCCTTAGGAGTGGTACATTTCAGTTCAGACCTAGGGGAAATTTCCTCTCTAGGGACTTACAACAAGAGAGTAAATAAGGGTAAGAGCACATGCAGCCTGTGGGGGCTTTTGCCAGACTGCAGGTTTTTTAATATTGACTTTGTCTAAGAGCTGCTAAATGACTCCTCCAAAATAAATCCTGCTGGGCTGGGGTGTTTGCAGTTTTGCATGATTACTAGATACTAAATGCTGAGCATTAACTTGCATTTTCCATGAGCCCTCTGCATCCAAGGGGCTACGCTGCTCATAACTGCAGCACTTCTACTTGCTGACGAGTTGTTTCAGCGTTCTCAAGAAATAATTTGCAGTCTGAGTTTTGACAGCTCATTAAAAACCAAAGGCTCTGCTAGTACTGCCTTTCACCTAGGAGTACTCGGTAGCTCTCGCTCATCATAGGAAAGTCGTGACTGGTTTAGAGATCTTGAAAATGATGTACCAATGGTGAAGCTAACTGGATGAAACTCTAGGAAACTTCACATGTAGATTTTTGTGTGCGTGCGTGGGTGCAGTCTGACTGAATATTACATCCTTTGCTTAGAGCAGTGGTTCTCCACGGATGGTCCATGGACCATTGGTGGTCCATGGTGACTTTTTTGGTGGCCCACATGAAAAAAGAAGGTGGTCCACAAAAAAATTTTGTTGGCCTGATGGTCTGTGGACTGAAACGAGCTGAAAACCACTGGCTTAGAGGAAGACAATTCCTGCACATTATAGCCAATGATAATTTTCAAGGAATTGTCTGTTAACAACTCCAGGTAGTTAAAAGCTTAGCTGCTTCTGTAATTTTTTATTTGGACTTTTCTGCTGTCAATGGCTCTCTGACCCTTCCTTGCTTTTGGTGGAAGGCGCTTTGAGAAGAGAACCTATTTGTGAGAGTGCAGGAGGGAGCCATGCCTTAGTTTAGCATGGTCTTGTTATTGGAGTGGTTCTCCACTAATAGAGGACAAGGAGGCAAGTCCCGTTTGTCCCCGGTGGCTGCAGAAGGCTTTGAAAGCATTTGTTGGGCTTGGCTGACGTATCCTGCTCTTAATAACGTGCATTGTAGTGGCAGTGGTTAAACCAGATTGAAGCAAGGGACCTCTCAAGGCACCAGCCAAGGAGGAGAGAGGGGAACCTGCTTTACTCAAGCCAAGTAAAGTAGGGGAGCTCTCCTGCTCTTAGCTGCGCTTTCCCCTTTCTTTAACCTTTAAGCTGAGTTAGGTGCTTGATCTTCCAGCCCTTACTCATGGGAGTGGTGCCACAGAGAGAGCTGAATGTTGGGCCTTAACCTGTCTGGAAAGGCCCTTCCAGGAACCTCTCCATCCATTGATCAAAGTATTTTCAGAGCCCAGCCGAAGGTGGGTAAAGCGTGTACCAAAGGACCTGTTGGTCTAGCGTGTTTTGGCTAATGAAGAGCCCCTGTTCTGCTCTCCGTCGCCCTCCCACAATCCAAGCCATCTCAGAAGGGCTTTACTTCACCGGTGCTTGGGAAATCAGGGACGACCTTCCCTTTGAAATGTGGGCCTTGTTCCAGTGATCCCCGCCTGGGTCCCCTCGAGGAGAGACGCCTGAGGTGCACTCCCCAGGGAGGGTCTGGGGGTAGGGGAGGCTACCCCTCCAGATCTTTGGGAAACGTAAATTAGCGCAGAAGGCTGCTTGCTCCATCAGACAGCGAATGCTCTGCGCTGATGCTCCAAGGTCTGTGCTGGCTTCCAGTCTGATTCTAAGTGGAGTCTAAAATGTTGGTTTTGACCCATGAAGCCCTCCGTGGTTTAGGCCCAGGCTGTGAGAGAGAGCTCCTCTCCCTCGGAGGTAATATGGCATTTGCAATCAGAGGAGGTGCTCAAGCTGATGGACCCAAGATTCACTCTGAAAGTCTCACTTCCCCCTACTTTTTGCCCAACAGAGCCCAAGTCTGTTGAGCTTTGGGGTGGGTTGCAGGGGTCATCTGTTTTCATGGGCTTTGTGGGAAGGGTTGAGTTGGCTGGTTGTAGGGTGGTAGAGGAAGGCTGGTCCAGAGGTTAGGGCTCTTTTCTAGTGGGGACCTGGTTTCAAGTCCTTGCTTTGCCACAGATGTTGAGCAAGTTGCATAGTTTCCCTGTGCCTCAGTTCCCCTTCTGTAAAATGGGGGTGGTAGCACTTCCCTGCCTCACAAGGATGTGGGGAGGATAAATATATTTAAGATTGTGAAGTGCTGAAATACTGTTGTAAAGGGTGCCAGATGTGAATCATAAGTAGCTAGCTTATTATTCGAAAGGAACGATCATTGGGGAGCCTTTCTTCTAGAGTCCTTCTCTGAGCTCTCATCTTTTGTGTAGGACATGCATCATTTTTTATAATATTGGTGATAGATTATTTTAATAAATCTAAATACATCAACCCCACTTCACTTCTCAGCTTCTTTTCCCGTTTACATGATGTCAGAGGTGCCCATGATTCTTTGCCACTCCTTCTGGTTCATGGCACAGATTATAGGCATGCACATACTTTGGGGCAGACCATGGGGGAGCATTGCTCCCCCAAAGCGCAAGTCTCAGGAAGGTGCAGAATTTGCCCCACACATGTGGCCCCATTGGCCTGGCTGGAGTTGTCTCCCGAAATATAGAAGTCAATCTACCCGTATAGTTACAGGCCCTGGAGTTCAAGTCCTTTTCTTTTCAGTCTTCTCTTGGAAGAGTCTTTCCATTGTATCCTCTGTCTTCTATTATGGTCCCTTTCCTCCAATGTTTTCTTTGCTGGTTATTCTTCTCCCATTCTTATCACATCTCCAGCCCTCCCCAAATGTGCCAGTCGCTCAACGAGAGTCCCAAGTTCACCTTCCCCCTAATTTTTCCATGTATGTTTTGTCTACCCTCTGTTTACCTGCCATTCTTACCTTACCTTACCTTACCGCTTACCTGTTATTCTCCTTAGTATATTGTTGGCTAAATCTAAATACCTAAACCCCCATTGAACTTAATTCTTCCATTAGGGTTGCTTAAGGTAGCCCAGAGCAAATTGGATCCACCAACATGTAAAAATTAATCCGTGACGCCCTATTGGCTCTTGCCAACTTTTGTTACATCAGGTTGCACGCAGGCCCTGAACAATTCCTAGTCCCAAAATAAGGATGGCCAATAAGGAAGCAAAACCATATTTTACATTAATTTGATATAAAATAGGAAGTTAGAAAGACAAAAAGAAGCAGGGACGGTCCAGTGAGTAGGTAGGGCACTGGACTGAGAATCAAAAAACCTATGTTATATACCCAGCTCTTCCACTGACTAGCTCTGTGACCTTTTGAAAGTCATTCAACTTCTTTGTACCTCTGTTTCCCCATCCACCCTTTGTCTTGTCTATGTAGTAGGGTGCTAGCCCTCTGGGATTGGCCTGGAGTCTCCAGGAATTAAAGAAGAATCCTTCATTAAGAATTACGTCATGTGATGAGACTTCCAGGAATACATCCAACCAAAACTGGCAACCCTACTGTGTAGATGTTTTCTTCTCAAAACATGGGCTCTTTTTCTTTATGAGTTTGTGCAGTGCCTAGCCTAGTGGGGCCTTGATCTCAGTGGTGGCCACTAGTCGCTACCTCTAATGCGAATGACTAATAATAGAAAGCAACAGCATTCATAAGTACCCTTCGTTTATCATTTGTACTGTGGAAATGTTTTGCATCAATGCGTAAATTAAAATGAAGCTCTGGGACATCAGTGCTGACCTCTCTCGTTTATTGGCAGTGCCTGAAAACGTGTGGGGAAGGTTCCCGGCACCGGAACGTTGTGTGCATGAATCAGAATCACCAAGAGGAGGACAGCGTGAACTGTGATGCGAGCAAACGCCCCCCTGACAGGGAGAGCTGCAATCTACCGCCTTGCGAGTACGTCTGGATTACGGGGGAATGGTCTGAGGTGAGCACCGTAAGGAGTCTACCACAGCGCTCCACGGGGATGGCTGTTCTGCTGATTGGACTGTGAGCCTCAACATCATTAGTCTGATCAGGGTCTGAATGTCCCCTCTGAACATCCAGAGCCAAATCGCAGCTAGAGCAAATCAATGGAGTTCCTTTGACTTGGACGGAGCAATGCTGATTTGCACCAAACTGAGGATGTGACCAAAAAACTCAAGTCTTTCCACATAGGAGCACCATCCCCTTACCCTCTCCCTCCCCAGGAAAAGGCTGGATGTGCTGGAGCAGTAATTAGTGCTGGCAGCGTGGTGCTGGATACTTTAATTATTAGTTTGTTTCTTTCTATGTAGTTTCGCTGTGGGAGAGAGGAACAAAAGCGAGGATATTAAAAAGTAAAGATCAGTTTCCGTTACAGTCCTGGTTGATAACATGAAGCGTTTTTATTCCCACACGGATTCCAGCTACTGTACAGTGTATATTATGTTTAAATACGTTTTTATTCCCTTGGTACACACAACATAAGTGAACGCAGTCAAACCACAGCCTCCTGTTTTCACAGTTCCACTAGAAACGGCACCTTAGGTGGTGGGAATCTTTATAAGTTACACATCTGTCTAAGTTACACATCTTCAGCTACGAAAATAGCGTAGCTGAAGTCGACATACTTAGAGCTACTTACTGCGGTGTCTTCACTGCGGTAAGTTGACAGCTGATGCTTTCCCATCGACTCCGCCTAAGCTTCTCGCTCCGGTGGAGTACCGGAGTCAACGGGAGAGCGCTCGGCGGTCGATCTATCATGTCTTCACTAGAGGCGATAAATCAACCCCCGCTGGGTCGATCGCTCTGGAGGTAAGTATAGACAAGCCCTTATGCACATGCTTACATATAGCCATTTCTGGAGGGCTACTCACATGCATAAAGTTGCATGTTTGCAGAATCGGGGCCCATGCTATCTCATGGATCAACAACATCTTCACCCCAGCTGCCGTTGAATTCAGAGACTATATTTGTTTTAACTGCAGACAAAACATCAAAACTCCTGTAGCCTGCTAGCATATCTTCATTCCAGCGGTAGAGGGAAACGTTTACCCCCCGCCTTTTCTGAAAATCCTGTAAAACAACGCAGACTCATGGCAGCGTTTTACTGGTTGCAGAGGACCACGGGCTGCTTCCCTTACTCGTGAAGAGAAATACTGTATGGCACAAGGAATCCCACAAACATCAATGGACTCGTGCATGCAGATTTATACCAGCCGAGGCTCTGTCTCAATGAGGCTCCTTGTGAACTGAGATACTATTCAGAGGGAGTAAGGTGTGGAGATGGTGTGTCAGAATGTGACCAACAGCCTATTTTAGCACTTGGTTTTGTAGGTTGCCAATGGCCACTAAAATAATCAGCAGCCACCTAAGTCCTGTACTTTAAGGTGTACATACGTTGATCATGCTGAGCACAAGTAGATAGTTTCCTTCCCTCCCACCTCCTCCATAACTGGCATAAGAATACAAGCTAGCCTTTCTTTTCCCCTCACATACAATATGAACCCAGTTTTTCTTCGTTTCCCCAGTGCTCCGTGACCTGCGGCAAGGGCTATAAGCAAAGGTTGGTCTCATGCAGTGAAATTTACACCGAGAAGGACCATTACGAGTACGGTTACCAGAACATAGACAACTGTCCGGGCACCCAGCCACCAAACGTCCACACCTGCTACCTCGGGGAATGTCTGGTTTTGGCAACGTGGCGAGTTGGCAACTGGGGAAGCGTAAGTTTAATGTTGAGTTGTGCCAGGAGAGAGGCAGTATTACGAAGGGACGAGAAGGGTTGAAGTTGAGCTAATGGGTCAAAACATTGACCCAAGATCGATGCAGGGGTTAACACACATTGAGGGAATGGCAGCCTAAGCCTATGAGACTGTGCCCCAGGGTCCCACACCCAGCAGTCAAACATCTGACAGCTCTGAACATAACAGCTCTGCTGCGGAAGCCAGGAGACTGAGAACTCATCACAGAGCCATCAGTGGTTCTCTGATCCCTATAACCCTTCCTTTCTGCTCTCCCCTTCAGTCTTAGCAAGACTGCATGACACAGATCTCTTCCTCCCAGCTCCCCTCTGCGCTCTGCTTGTCTTACTCAGGCAATTCCAGGTAGTTTGGATATCCCAGCAGCCTTTGCACAGATGGACAAAAACGTGGAAGTGATCTTTTGACTGGGATCTGGCAGAAGCGATGGTTGGCTATGTGTTTTGGAATGAAATTCACTCACGTGGAGGTTCAAGGCTTAATATGTGAATAATTGATACACCAAAACGTGGACAATTTTGAACATGAACACACAAAAAATTACACTGTTCTTTTCCCCCTTACTTCAAGTGCTGTGATAGAGCAGTGAAAAGAAACTAGCCTTTCAGTGTAAAATTATTATAGTGCCAAAACTTTTCTGGATCCTAAACCACCAGCTCAGATTTTAGTTAAAAGATGACTATTCACTTTTGAAGACTTTGCCATTCTTTGAAATGTTATGTTTCCCCAGTGGCTTTGGTCCATTGGCACATCTTAGGCATTTAAGGATATGTATCAAATCTTTATGAGGTTATGAGGATTGAGACAAGCAAAATATTGTGAAATTTGTCTGAGTTAATAGAACCTCTTTTGGGAGTTGCACACACTTCAGAAAGAAAAAAACTGGCTGTTGGTTTGCCCTATTGTCCTTACCAACCATTGTGAACTACCATGGCTTTGACAAACTTTGATTTTCAAAATAATTTAGCATGGAAATAATTCTCAGCTTTGTTCAAATCCCGGGCCCTGTTCTGCTCCCATTGAAATGTTATGGTTCAAGGACTAGATGCAGAGTGATCACTGTGACCTGGGGACAGGCACAAATGGATAATTTGTGGTTGGCTCTAACACATGAAGAATGTTCTCTCCATCTTACTATGCACTAGTTAGGAATAAATTTCCAACAGGAACTAGTGATTCTGGCTACCCATTTTGAGACACCATAAATGAGCCTGATTTTTAGAACTTACTGGGAGCACTGGTTGGCTCCAGTTGGGCACCCAAACATGGAGAGCATCCAAAATCACTCTTCACCTTTATTCAGGTGAGAGATGTGCTAAACTGAATGGTTTCTATTTACAGGATCTGGTGTAAACACTTCCTTTGGTTTCAGTCCTTCCCCCTGAGATTCTGTTTCAGTTTGGGTTTCAAAGAGAGCCCAGGTGTAGCCATCATTTCATCTGATCTCTTGCACAGTTGGAGAGTGGACTCATGTTTGTTCAAAGGGGCCTTTCTGTGACCCAAAGCAAAGCTTCACATTTGTAAGCAGGCTTGCTTGGATTCTGGCTCCCTAATGAATGTTTCTCTGTCGTGCATCCCTGCTGGTGTGAAGCAATGTCCATCCACTGGGTTAAGGCAGTGGAATGAGCAGCTGCTGGGACTCTTTGCTTGAGCACATGGCTCACGTCAACCGTTTCTGCCCCAATCCAGCAAAGCCCTTTAAGGCTGGTGAGTCGTCCCACTGAAAACTATGGGACTCCTTGGGTGTCTAAAGTTGGGCGTGTGCTCATATGCTATGCCGGGTTGAGGCCTTGGCAATCTGATCTTGACCAGCCAACTCTCTGTGTGTTGCTTGCCTAGCACCGTAAGCACCAGTAATGGCCCAGTCTTTACAGTGTTTTACTTTATAGTGCTCGGTGACTTGCGGCATTGGAGTGATGCACCGGTCCGTGCAATGCTTGACCAACGATGACCAGGCGAGCGTTTTGTGCCACACTGATTTAAAACCTGAAGAGAGGAGGATGTGCCACAACATATATGACTGTAAGTCTACGGATTGGTGCTTTCCATTCCGTCTCTTATGGTGAAGCCGGAGAGGCACCGAGTGCCTGCAGCTCCCATTGACTCCAGGAGGGCTGCGGGCCTTGATACTTCCTGTAACAGGCCCTTGATTCGGCAAAGCGCTGAACACATGTGTGTAGTTTCACTGGAACCACTCCCAGGCGTCTCAGGCTCAGGATCAAAGCATTCCCAGATGGAATGGTGATCTACAATGACTACTTGACGACCACTGTTTTGGTGTCGTTTCAGGTGAATTACCAAGCAGCTGCCACGATGTTAAAAGACTCAAAGGTGTCATTGAAGATGGTGAATATTACCTTAAAGTTAAAGGAAGGATATTAAAGGTGTGTTTCGGCATCCTCGTCTCCATCTCTTGAAGCTGCACAATTTTCTTGTGTGTGTTCCTCTCTTCCACCATTGCATTTCCCGCCATCCATTTTCCAGTCCCATGCTTTTCACAGTCATTATCTGACCAAATGCTGATCTCTGTCACTCTCAGATCTATTGTGCTGGGATGCAGACTGACACCCCAAAAGAATATGTCACACTTGTCAGTGGGTATGCAGAGAATTTCTCGGAAGTGTACGGCTATAGGTAAGCAATCACTTGGCTCTGAGCTTCATGCTGCTTTATTTTCCATTGCAATATTTTTCTGTCATGAGTAGAAAGGCTTTTCTTTTGATTTAGATTACATAACCCCACTGAATGTCCGTATAACGGGAGCAGACGAGAAGACTGCCAGTGTAGGAAAGATTACACAGCAGCTGGGTTTTCTGCCTTCAGCAAAGTCAGGCTGGATCCGAACACGATGCAGATAATAAGTGAGTAAAAAAACAGGGCCCCTTTTACCCAAATGAAGCTGTAACTACAGCCAAAGAGAAGGAATTCAGTGAGCAATGTTCTTGGGCTGTCTGGTGAAAGACCTCCTTTCGTTTTATACCCGATCACCCCAAATCATTTCAATGGAAAGCTCATCAGATCTTTCCCCTGAAAAGTAGTTTAGGGGCACAAGGAATGATTAAACTGTACCACCTTAAGACAGAATAATGATTGTTTTCTCATTCTTTTGAATGGCCTGTGACCTGGCTGCGAACGCCGCCTGGTTTATGTGTTGGTTTGTTGATATTTTTATATTAACTTGGAATCAAGGGACAAATATAACCATGGATAATCTGGCCCTGTGTGTTTCTCACTCACACCTGCCATTAGCTGCAATTGCAGGACAGGGCCCCAGGGATTTAGAAGATGCTCATCCCTGCATGGAGCATTCCAGTATATAACTCCCCTTACTGCAGTTGGAACCGAACTCTGCACTCTTTAAGGGCCGGATCCAGTGGCCAGTGAAGTCAGTAGGAGGATTGTCCTTGACTTCAATAGGCAAGGAGCCAACCCCAGGGAACCAATCTTATTCCTGTTGAAGGCAATGGGAGCTGTGCTGTTGACTTCAGTGGGAGAAGGATGGACATATAAATCCTATGCCTGCCATCCCCATGGACCCCGAGTGAGCTGGAGGGGGGCATGTCTGATGGCCCATTGAGACTGACTCCAAGAGGAGCTCCACAGACCTACATCTAAGGGTAGAATTTGGCTGAGGATCAGTTTTCAGGAAATATTGTGAAAATACAACGTAGTAGTAGTAGTAGTAGTACTGGCATTGAAGGGGTAAAGATTGCGGATTTTGAAAACGGCCAGAGAAACCAATCTCCTGTGATCGCTGTCACTTCCTTTGCAAATTGTGAGGCGCCCTGGCAATATCCCCGCCGTGTGAGCTGTCGAAACCAGGAGGTTCAGATTTTCAAAGGAGCCTAAGGGGATGAGACACCCCAGTCCCATCGGAATACAAAAGGAAATGGTCATTTCATCTCCATAGATCTCTCTGAAAACCCTAGTCTGATTTGTTGTACGTTATTTGAAATCAATCAGCTGGAATTTGTCACTAAGCCCTTCTAACTTTAAAACAACAGTTCTGTTCCAATGCCATGTTTTGTTTAAGGGAAAATATTCACTTTGGATGTTCATGTGTTTTGTATTACCGGTGGGTTCAGATTACTGGGAAATTTTCTGCTATGAGAATGTAACCAAACCCATTATGTCCGTGTTAGTTGTTGTTTCTACCCAATCAAATTCATCAAGGTACTTGAAGACGTGCGCAACTTTCCGTGTGGGAGGGATCCCATTCAGTTTGGTGCGGTACTCGGGTGTGGAATGTTACACATGTTCCTAAGCATCTTGCTGAATTGGGTTTTACTGCTGCAAAGCTAAGAGAAAAGAGCTTGCTGAACGCACTAGATAGATGTCTAAAAGCAAATTGCCCAGATATACTAGTTAGCAAATAACGTGTTCACATTTCTCTCCCTATCTGCCCTCTCTGTGCTGTTCACCAAATAATTTCCTCAGCAACTGATTTACAGTTTGCACGGACACATGATGGACGACCTGTTCCTTATGCCACTGCAGGGGACTGCTACAGTGCAGCCAAATGCCCACAGGTATTTGACAATAACATTTCTTAGGGACTGGTTCCATTTATTATGTTCAGACTTTATATTAATTACTCTTGATCACATCAGCCCAACTCCAACAACTGTCACATTCTCATCTCAGCGGTCTGAAATGTTCTTTTGTCTGTACAAAGTGTTCTTTCTGGTCTGCAAACAGCCAATGGGTTATGGGGAGACAACCAGCAGGATTCAAAAAGAGACATTCCCGTAAAGCTGAGCCTGATCCAACAGCCAGGCACGGGGAGAGAGAGAATTGACAATAAAGGGGAAATAAGGATTTTTTAAAAAAAGACTGGGAAGGTTTTGCCTCGTTCAGTTTGCACGGATGGGATCTATTGATGTTGGATACGTATCCAGCCCCTGACAGTAGTATCTATGCATCTTGCTTTCTCTCATGCATTTATTCGCACAGCTCTCCTATGAGATAGGGCAGTGCTATTACCTCCACTTTTCAGATGCGGCATAAAGAGTCTAAGGGTATGTCTTCACTACCTGCCAGATCGGCGGGTAGTGATCAATCGGTTGGCGATCGATTTATCGCGTCTCATCAAGACGCGATAAATCAATCGCCAGAGGCGCTCCCATCGACTCTGGAACTCCAGCTCTCCAAAAGGCGCAAGGCAGAGTCAACAGGGGAGCCCGCTTCCGACCGCTGCCACCATGACGACAGCAGGTAAGGAGGCCAAAGATGCACCAACTTCAGCTACGTTATTCACGTAGCTGAAGTTGCGTATCTTCAGTAAAACCCTCCCCGAAGTATAGACCAAGCCTAAGTGACTTGCCCAGGAAGTCTCTGGTGAGGTAGGGAATTGAACCTGGATCTCCCAAATCTGTAGTTAGCATCTTAGGCTCAAAACCATTCTTCTGCTATTAGATCAGGGGTTGTCAACCTTTTTCATTTGCGGATCCCTAATCAATTTTGGATGGATTCCTTTGGGAATCTTAGCCATTGTCTGTGGGACCCTCAGAGATACACAGACCACAGGCTGAAAATCACTATTCTCTGGTAACGACAACTTTTCGCAGACCCTTTAGACATAGTCTGGGGACCCCCAGGGTTGAACACCACTATAGGAGTCAGTCAGAGAAGTGCGATGTAGCTGAATTGCAGGGATGGGTCTGGGGTGAAACATCAGATATGTGAATCATCAGTATAACAAGACACAAATCAGTAAAACAAGACACAAATCAGGACACAAATCAGATATCAGGAATAGCAATATTCAAAAACCTGTAGGAGAACACTTCAACCTCACTGAACACACCATAAAAGATTTAAAGGTCAGCATTTTGCAGCAAAAAAACTTCAAGTCCAGACTGCAAAGAGAGACTGCAGAGCTGCAATTCATTTGCAAATTTGACACAATCAATTTGGGACTGAATAGAGATTTTGAATGTCTAGCTAACTACAAAAGCAGCTTCTCTTCTCTCGCTATTCACACCTCCAGTTCAGCTGCTAGAGGAACACCTCACCCTCCCTGATTAGAGATAACAAGCTGGTTCAGCCTCATTGGACTAACCTTGTTACCTCCCACCTGGTTCTTGCCTACCTATTTATACCTGCCCCTGGATACTTCCACTGCATGCATCCGACGAAGTGGGTATTAACCCACAAAAGCTTATGCTCTAAAATTTTTAGTTAGTCTTTAAGGTGCCACAGGACTCTTTGTCACATCAGTATAACAGGGATGCCTCATGCAGTTAGAGTGGCTGGGGGCACACAGGATGAATGTACCAAAAGAAAACGGGGGAGTCAAGCAGGGAACCCTGAGGGACATCTACACTAGGGTGAGAGACGCACTGAAGGAGCGGCTGGAGAACAAGGGTGGAGATCAAAATAGCACAGTCACAGAGTGCTAAGGCATAGAGAGAGAGGACGACTTTACCAGTCAGGTCAAGAAGAATTCAACCAAAGAGGGAGTGTGGCTGGGAAGGGGACAGAGCCAAGCAGCAGAAGATCAAGGAGAAGGAAGTCAGGTGGGCAGGAACAGGGATCGTGCACTCGAGAAGCCTAGAGGCAAAATGGAGGATGGAGACGGGCTTGTCGTGAGGCTGGCAGGACGGTTTTCGGAGGCCGGAGGGAATGTGGCGTATCTGAAGGCCAAGGGGAGAGCAGTGAAAGAGGAGACAGAGCGGATGGAAGAGGAAGGTTCAGAGCTGGAAGGAAATGCGGGATTTAGCAAGAGAGTTGGAGGCCAGGTTGAAGGAGGTAGCGCTGGGGAAAGTGTGTGTAGAAAAGGATTGAGGCAAATGGGAGGCACTGGAGAGTCCTTCTCCAATAACACACCTGTTCCCACAGGCAAGAGGAAGTTGAGAGTTGGAAGCAGAAAGGGGCCAGCGGGGACTGTGGGCAGCAGAGCTGTTTGGCCAGGAAGATGGTGTTGCTGAAGGCAGAATCAGTCAGTCTCCTGAAGTCTGTGTGATCTTCTCCTCTCCACCCAGGGGAGTGGTGCGCCGGGGTTGGGGCCCACACAGCAGAGGGAGAGGAGAGCAAAGGGCCAAGTGTGGAGGTGTTCGTGCAGCCTGCAGAGGAGAGGGAGGGAAGGACAGCCGCAGTGAGCTGGAGAGGTGTAGCTGTGAGAAAGAGGCACATTTGGAAATGCCTTGGCATGCAGGAGTACTGGGACACGGGGTAGAGGGCCATGGCACCTCTGACTTTTTACCTAGCGACAGGAAGGAAAGGGTGGAAAAGAGCGAGGGGGGGGTGGGATCTTAGGGGAAACGGGTGTTGCAAAGGTGGGGGAAGGGTTAGTGGGGCAGGGTGGGGCCTCAGGAGGGGAGGGACGATGTAAGGGCGGAGTCTCCATTTGGGTGTGGTTAGCCCCCCCACTTTTAGGGACCTTCTGCTGCTCCTGCTAGTATGTAGTAGCTTCACCCTGATGCATGGAGTGATATCCACTATACTGAAATTCAATATGTCAGTAGAAGGCTAGTTTACATTACTTTACAGGTGCCTCGTTTAGCCTCCTAGGTGTTATCAGCTTCCAGCCCAGCCAGCGTATAACACTGTTTAATTCTGGAGTAAGAATAGCAAGTGATCAGTTCTGATAGTAAGAACTTGTTTCTTGACCTTAGTCGTAGGGGTAGGGTCTGGGAACAAGATTTAGTGAATAAGGAGCCCAGCAAGGTGACGGAGGAAGAGAGGTCTCTCCGTTTCCTTGGCTTCCAACTTTTGGAGTTGTTGTCTTTCTGCACAGCACCATGTCTCAGGGATTGACTCGTTCCTTCTGGAACGTTCCGGAATGTTGATTTCTCTCCATCTACGTAGATATTTGGCATTTGACTGGAAATTCACGTTCCTGAGGTAGCGAGTACATTGAGGCCAGCTAGCCACGGTCTGCCTTTTCCTAGCAGAGCAGCCATCTTGGACTCCAGGCCAGACTGAGATAACAGCCCTGCAGATTCATGGACTTTGTGTTGGGTGGAAAGGGGTATTTCAATGCACAAAGTCAAGTGGTTGTTTGCTAACGGGAGTTATGCATAGGCGTCAGGTGCAGACTTATCCCTTAATTTTGTGAGCATTTTTTTGCTTCTGGAAAAAAAAGAGAGTTAAGGACATATCTAAAAACTAAACAAAACAGAGTTTTGATTTTTATTTTAGTTGGGGCGAGAGGGGAAGGCAGGACAAAATAAAGACATGGGTGCCCTCTGCAGGTAAAAAGGGATTAAAAAACGCTACGGAGTCAGGCTGAGTTGGATGCAGTTCTGTTCCATGTTCCAGGAGCTGAGGAATTATACCAGGTTCTGCAGCTTGCAATGGGAAGGCCAAGAACGCCCTCAGCTGGCCAAGGGTGGAGAAGCAAGCCCCCGCCTTTGAAGCCCCAAATGAAAAGAAATCCTTCATTTGTGTCACGCTGTGATTTGTACAATACGTGCTAATCACTCTCAGGGCTTGGAAAAATTGAAAACATTGCCAGAGAGATCTCGTTAGAAATATGACTCCGTGGCATGTTGTTACAGAAGCGTACTTGCAACAGAGAAGAATAACATCATTTCAGTATGGCTCTGGGGTTATGGGGGGGTCTCGGGTACCTTGTGCCTCCCTCTCGGAGCACGTTTTGAGTGGGCCGTTTCGGAAAGTCCGTCTTTGTGATAATCATTGTGGTTTTGTGTTTTTAGGGACGCTTTAGCATTGACCTGTACGGAACAGGCCTTTCGCTAACAGAAACAGCAAAATGGATCTCGCAAGGGAATTACGCAGTGTCGGAAATTCAAAAATCGCCAGTAAGAGCATGAGCGTATTAATTCTGAATCTGGTTATACCTGCTAATGGGAGGTACCTAATAACCGTGTGCCACGGTATCTTGCATAGAACCATTCTTCTAACAACCTATCATAATGAAGTCTACGGAAGGCGTTAGATATGTGAAGCATAGCCCATAACTTTTTGTGTGTGTGTATGTTGGATTAGGACAGAAAAACTTAACTTGATCTGAATTACTGCAATTAATTTAACCGTGAAGCTAAAATCACTGAACAATCTGACACGTCTTCAATTAGCTTATTAATCCTTCTGCAGGGAGTCTGCACCAGATAGGATATGGAACTGGGATGGACCACATTCTGTGTGCCTGCCTCAGGGAAAGTTCTTGCTGGGAGCTTTGCCTGAGTAAGGGCTGCAAAATTTGACCTCATTGGCCTATAATGTCTAATTTCATGACCAAGATCAATCAGTAAAACCAGTAATGGGGGTATGGTTATTATTTGCTTGCGGTAGATTTTAGAGGCTCCAGACAGGAATCAAGATCCTATTCCACTAGGAATTGTACACATAATAAAGAAGACAATCCTTACCCCCGAGCAGCTTAACTCTTTTGGCTGCTAGAGCAGTTAATCTTAAAGATTCACTTAGTCAGTGTTTGTCCATCTGTGTTCAACATGTGTAGATATTAGGGTTAGATGCCGGCCTATCGCTGGGAAGTATCAGATGCTGTTTGTGACAGATGTGACAATTTCCTGCAATATGCTTGGAAACCCCTACTGAATTAAGTCTAAGTATCTTTGGAGTCCAATGTATTAAATGCAGAGGTTCTGCATTATTGTGGGCTGGGGTGATCAACAACGCGGCAGACAAGAATGATCTTTTGGGACAATATGCATGACGTGGAATTCCTGGGGAATCTCTAAGGAGGTGGTAAATACAAATGCCGTCTGCTGGTTAGACAAAACACAACTTTTTGAATCTAGGCCCAGAAGAAGGGATTGTTGTCTTCTCATTACAAATGCTCCTCGACTTACGGAAATCCAAATTACACAAATCCACGCTTATGGAAAAAGCCCTGTAAGCTAGAAATAAGAGGGATTTTTTTCTTTCCACGTAATGGTTGGAGGTACGTTTCCAACTTATGCAAAATTTGACTTACGTGAGACATTCCAGAACCGAACGCTTGCGTAAGTCGGGGAGCGTCTGTACCTGTTTCTGAAGGCTGGGGATCAACGGCACAAACTGAAGAAAGGAACAGGCTGATCTGCGCTGTTGGTGTCTTGTTCTGAGCTGAGGCTGTTAGGAACAGAAAAAAACCCTTGGGGAGGTTTGAAGGACTAACTCTGACCAGAGCCCTCGTTAGAGTTGGAGAGTGATCTCTGATCAGCTTATTAGCATGTGTGTAAGCAGGGAACTGTGCAGTCTGGAAAAACCCCAGTCAGGATGGGGAGAGGCCTGGGTCTCCACCCAGGAGAGGTGACGGCCTGGAGCCTAGAGTAGGTGCCCTTGGGGGACCACAGAGGTGGAAATACGGGCGCAGTTGCCCTGAACGGTGGTGCTGGTATTACTTGGAGAGGGAAAGAGGAAGAGGCAGACGGGGAAGAAGAGGGTGTCAAGGTATGAGGTGAGAAGAAAGAGTGTGGGAAAAGTGAGAAAAGATAAAGACTGACGCTAACAGAGAGAAAGAGAAGAACCAGGCAAGAGAGTCATTCTTGGGCTGTAACGTCTTCAGGCTGCATCCTCTTCGTGTTCATGGCGATGGTTTTCAGAGAAGCCTCAGCGGGTTTCAAGGGGAACTGGACATCTGACTCCCATAGGCACCTTTCAGACTTCCAGCTCAGGCAAGGGAGTGTGTTCTGCCCTCTGCTCACTGCAGATTCCCACTGTCTACTTGGGGCTTCACCCAGCCAGGTGCCATCTCCACGTGAGAGCAATCTCACTGAAATCCAAATGTGGCCTGGCGGGATCTGGGCCTCAGTGTTCAACATCTCATCCGATGGAGCCCTTCATGGCTTGCACAGACCCGGTGGGAATTGCTTGCAGCATGCGGTCAACAGGAGATGAGGGGACAGCAGCATTCCAGTGCAAGACTGTCCCTCATCCCTGCGGATATTCACCCCTCACACCTTCCCCCTTTGAACGCTGAGAATCGGTGCTAACTTTTGGAAGTGATCTTGGTCATTATTTCCAGAATGCAGCATTATCCGGACATCAGTGTCTCAGAGAGCTCCATCTACAACCCCATGTCACCATAAGCATTTAACATTTATACCTTGCATTGCTTTCCTGCTCTGTGGCTTGGTTATTATTATTACTGTTGCTCCATGGCCCAAGTGACTAGCCAGTAATCAAGGCTTTGTAGGATTGCTTCCGTTAGGAGAAATGGAAGATACAAATCAGGTATATTCTTTGGTGCAATCCTATTTATTTACAAAGAATGTACCCAACCTCTTGTTTCCCTAAGAACAAACAATAGCAGGCAGTTACCTTGCTTCCAAGCCTGCCTCTCCAGGCAGTCACGTGTCCCAAGGAACTCTGTCTCTCTGTTCTCTTTCTCAGGGTCGTGCTTCTCTCACAGTCTGTTCACTTCACACACACATACACACACACACATGGCGTGTCAGACAAGCCCTTGGCCCCATGTTTGCAATCGGTCCCAAAGAAACCCTGCTTTTTTCCCTCAGTTAATTCTTGCTCAGGCTTGCAGTGCATCCCAGTGCCTTGGGCAGTGGCTTCTATTGTCTTAGCTATCACTATATAAAAGGAGATTAATTGCTTCTTCCGGTTGCCATTTAACCAGGTCTCATGATTAAATCCCTGCTTGATGGCAGCCATTCACACCATCCAGCATAACGTAATTTATGATTTGTATTGTGATAGTGCCTAGAAGCCAGGCGTATGGCCCAGGACCCTATTGTGCTAGGTGCTGTCCAAACTCAGATGCTCTTAGATAAGGGTAATTCACTGGTACTTTCTCCTGGTGTTAGCCAGCTTGGACTCTCTGAACAATGGCAGGATGGGTCAGTGTTTCTTTCTAGACCAGGGGTCCCCAAACTTTTCCGGCCTCGGCCTCTTACCGCGGTCCGGCGGCCACTTGCAGCCCCCCGGGGTATGTCCGCCGAAATGCCGCTGCAGAAAGCGGAAGCTTCTGCTTTCTGCGGCGGCATTTTGGCAGGACAAAAATAGCCCGCGCAGGAGTTCGGCGGTGGCACCGGGGTCTCACGCACCCCCGGGGTGGTCTTGCGCACCCCCATTTGAAGTCCACTGTTCTAGACCTTTGAATCTCACCTTGCTAAAGATTCTATTTTAGCAGCAGGGGGAGAAGTTTCAGATCCGGCAGTCAGTTTTGTGCCTTATTATGGACTAGGGTCAGAGCTCATCCGGAGGGGTGGGGAGGGAGCCGTACTGCCCCAGGGCTAGCACCAGGAGGCAAAATACCTCCCTGGACTCCCCACAGCACGAGGGGCACTTGCAGCCACTACCATGCCTGCAGCTTCCTGTGCACCAGTCCCTCTCTGCTGACCAGCGTGTGGAGTGTGTGGGGGAAACAGGCACAGCTTTCCCTCTTCTCTGCCGCTTCTGGCTCCTCTGAGGGCACGGAGTAATAGGAACAAAGCAATCTCTGCTCTCACCTTTGGGCAGTCCAGCCATGGCCCTGTCCTCTTCTCCTGCATCCCTTTGCCTCTCTCCTCTCATTCCTTGCAAGGTTAGCAATCCTGTCTGGTCCTTTTGGGGGCAGCTCAGTGCTGAGGGAAGCTCTTGTGTCCTGCCCCGCTCTGCACCCATGTCAGGGCCAACCAGAATCCAGCCTTAGATTGGTGTTTGTCAGTTTCAAGGTTCTCTGTTTCAGTTGTGACAGCTGATGGATCCCTGGCACTTAAGACTGGGGAGGAACAGCTGCTTCTGCTCCACTTTAGCTGCCAGTGAGCTCAGGACGCAAAGCCCTGGATCCAAATTGTGGCCGGGCCAGATCTATTCAGCTCCCCTTCAGGAGGGAGAAGCTTCAGCAGCAAACCTCCAGCTGTTGAGTTAGGGCTGGGAGAGGTGAATGAGGCAATTATAGTTGGCAGAATTAAAGCAAGCCCCGAGGGACGTGGCTTAGTTTGGTCACGCGTGGCAGCCTGCCTGGCACACTTCTTGGGGTGTAAGTGCCAGAGCAAACCAAAGGAGAGAAGAAATACCCATCGGAGAGAAGAGCAGTCTGCTACGATCACAGATCAATAGCATCAAGTGCAGGAGACAGCTCAGACACTGCAGCTTGAAAATAAGTGCTCTCTGCAAACTTGAGTCCAATTTTCAGGTGATCTAGGGCTCGATTCCCCTTTGAAGAGCGTCTGAAATGACCAGCGGGGGCCTGCTCTATAGACGATAGGAGTTAGAGAGGGCCACTTTCAAATCTCATTTACTCTGGTGTCAATCCATTGAATCTGGTGGGGTTACGCTGGTTTAACTGAGATCAGACTCAGGCCTAAGATCTTCTCATTCTTCTCTACCTTTCACCATCCATCGGTGGTCTACAGCAGCGGTCTCCAAACTACGGCCCGGGGGCTGGATCCAGCCTGCAGCTTCAATTTGTCCGGCCTTCCAGCTTAGCAGGCACACTGAGCAGGCACGTGGAAAAGCTGCCGCTGCTCCCCTCTGTGAGCTGCTGCCGGCAGCCCCATGTGCAGAGGGATGAGTGCCCCTGTGGCAATGTCCAGAGAAGTAAAGGGCTGGGGGCTCAGCAGTGGCCGGAGGAGCAAAGGGGGGATTTTGCATATATTTGCATATATTGAATTTTTCACAGTCGCTTTGGCCCGCGAAGCCCTTTCAAAAGTCTAATATTGCCCTTGTCTCATAAAGTTTGGAGACTCTTGGTCTACAGCAAGGGTAGTCACTAGGTAGACTGCAGGCCAAATCTGGACCGCCAGACACTTTTGAACACACCCAGAAATCTTTTTTATTTACTTGAGGTGGGGGGTGGTTCGTGGTGGGGTTATTTGTTTTTTATTATTATTATTTTCCTCCGGAGTCTGGTTCTTGACCAAGAAATTTGGACTTTGACACAAAATAATTGACTGCTCCTGGTGCGCAGCACAGAAAGGATGGAGAGTGACGTACGAATCTGGGAGAACAGCAGCCAGATCTAGTGAAGGCCACATTCCCAGAGCATCATTTTTCATCCTACCTGGGGCTGCTGAGCCACGCCAGGCTTTTCCCCTCCAAATAAAGACTTGGATGTAGTGTCAGCAAACATCTTTCCTTGCCCTTCACATGCTTGGTACCATTTGAGGTGCAGTTTCTTTCCAGCTCTCTTGTTTCTCCTGTCTAATCTGTGTTCCTGTTAAAGGGGAAGATCCAAGTAATTCACTCATGAGAAAGTTCTCTTTGTGGGGGCAAGCTGGAGAAAGCTCAGATCTAGAGGACTTCCCATCAAATGGCCTTCTCCTGGGGTGTCATTTCATTTGGCAATTCACAAATACACTACTTTCTCTGCATTCAAATGGGCCAACATCTGACCTGTTAGCCATAAATGTAATTACATTTGCACCCAAGGGAAAAAATAGCTGTTAATTTATAAATCATTGTAGATTTTTGGGAGGAATTTTTTCTCTTCCAATAAAATTTGTCACTTTTATTATTAAAACACCCACAGGCTTGGGTATCTAGAAATGGCGTCATTTGATTTGGTTTTGAGACATCATTTCTGATTTTTCCCGCAGGATGGTACCAAAGTCATAGGGAAATGTGGTGGTTACTGTGGAAAGTGCACTCCGTCATCTGGAACAGGCCTCGAGGTTCAAGTGTTGTAGCAATGGTAGGTTCCCATTGTTTTGGTGCTAAGGGAAATTGTTCCAGTACTTTATTGCTAAAGAAAAACACTCCTGAGTCCTAATTTCAAACCAGATTTAGGCACTTAAAATTCTGTCTGCTTGGGACTTAGGCATTTTTTAAAGTGCCTAAGTCTCTTTTGAAAATGGGACTTGGGCTTTGGGCTTTGAAATCACTTAAGTGTTTTTGAAAATGTTACCCAGTATTTAAACTCCACTGGTATTAACATTTGACTTGTATATAATGCTGTTAATTCCAAAGGGATTATCAAACAACCATATGCATTAATATGGCTTCCTGGATACTCAGCCATCATTGGGATGGAGAGGACTGCCAGCTAGCACACACCACGCAAATCAGGGAATTGCTTTATGTCCTAGACACCAGGACAAACTACTCCACTTGAAGAAAATACTAGAGATCATATGGACCAAATTTTCAGAGAAGGTTCCACATGCAAAAAGGCGTGTTCGTTTGTGGACCTACATTTCTGCCTGCATTTGCCATGACTGTATGCACACTTACTGAAATGACATGTGCCGAATGGGGATTTAGACATCTAAATATTCATTTGCACGTGCAATCATTACACATGCAGTGATGGCAAGTGCAATGGTAAATCGCATGGATCCAGTCCACAGTGTTCAAATTCCCCATTGAAAATTTATTCCCCCATTTCCATGTAGGCTGGGCATCCGGTTTTAAGATGTTGCCCAAAAGACCCCACACTGGAGATGGGTTGATTTCACTCAGAAGTACGAAGAGCTGTGCTCCACCCGTTCTCAGCTGGAGCACAGCCCCTTAGTCCAGGGATGGGCAAACGTTTTGGCCCGAGGGCCACATTGGGGTTCAAAATTGTGTGGAGGGCCAGGTAGGGAAGGCTGTTCCTCCCCAAACAGCCTGGCCCCACCCCCAGTCAACCCTCACCCACTTCCCGCTCCCTGACTGCCCCCCTCAGCCCATCCAACCCCCACCCTGCTCCTTATCCCCTGATTGCCCCCTCCAGAGGCCACCCCCACTCCAACTGCCCCCCAGAACCCCACCCCCTATCTAAGCCCCCCTGCTCTTTGTTCCCTGACTGCCCCCTCCGAGACCCTCCCACCCTAACCACCACTCGCCAGGACCCCACCACCTATCTAAGTTCCCCTCTCCCCCACCCCTTACCCTGCTCAGACGGGTGCTTCAGCCCAGGAAAGCAGGGCCCTGCGGCTTGCTGCGCTCAGCCCAGTGGTCTGGGCCAGAAGAGTGGGGCCACTGGCACTGCTCCCACGGCCCGAGCTCGCGGGCCGGATAAAAATGGCCAGCTGGCCGCATATGGCCCTCAGGCCGTAGTTTGCCCACCCCTGCCTTAGACCATAGTCCGCTGTGGTCAATTAGAGCTCCTGCTCTACCTTACACCAGGCTCTCAGGATGAACCAGCTGCACCTTAGAATCAAGTATCCGGTTATACTTATGGTTGTGGTTCCTCGATGGCTTCCCCCACACCGTGCTGAGTGGATCACAGCATAAACCCTTATTTCTACACCATTAAACATCATGGTAATTGAATGGGAGCAGGGTCAAGCTCGGGGAGACCATGAAACTGACTGTTGTATGCAAACTGAAAGAGGTGGAGAAACCTGTTTTTTTCAGCTCTTGCAACCATAGGTGCTACCTGTAACAATAGCAGATGTGACATTTTCTGATGGAGATTTGATTTTCTAGTTGGCATCAAGCTTGAGGAAGTTTCAAACACTGAAAAGTCAATGTTTCAAAAGCAAAGATAACCCTCTGACTAAACCATGCAACTTGTTTGTATATTTCAGGTTTTCTGAAAGCAGGGAAATAAGATGGATGAAGGATAGTGTTGCAATACCTCCGCCTTCTACTTTTGTACTTGTGCGTGTATATATTTATATATATTGTATATTCTTCATGATGTAAAGTATAATATTTATGGCTGGAATTATTTATTTTGATTTAATATTTTTGTACGTAAAATGTTTATATTAAGGCTGCTTTTACTGTTTTTTGTGTTAAACCTTGCAGTCAAACCACTGCATTTTACGTACTCTACATTATATGTAGCATTATGACAAAAGTGATACTTCATTGTCACTGTACTCAACTGTTTACTTTCAATCAGTAATTTTTCTTCTTGTTAAAGGCTGTTTTGGCCTTTCAAGGTGCTACATAATTTGCATAGGGGTATTTTTGGCATTTCAGTACAATCTTTTTGTAAGGAAAATAAAGCAGGTTGGGGGTTTTTTTACTTATTAGGCAGACGGCACTAAGGGAACAAATGAAAAATGAATACATTGTTTGCTGTATTATCAGTCATTATCTTTTAGGTATATTTTTAATTTCATATGACCTCTGTGGCCAGTGCTAAAGTCGCTGGTTTGGTGCTACCACAAAGTATCTATTAATTCTCTGTAGCTTTAGACAATTAAATACAGTGCCACCATAGATAAAAGGGGAAAATGGATGGGTGAGCCAGTTAAAATAAACTAAGGTCTAACCCAAACCTCAGGATCTCTGTCCAAAACATGAAACCCATGTTTTAAGGCTCACAAAATCTCAGTTACATTTTTATAATGAATACATTCTAATTGCTTCTGCTGCAGAACTTCCTGGTTCCGTCTGGAAATGAGGTGCTAGATTTGTCCAAGACCCACCTACTTCGTATTATGCTCCTGCCATTTTGGGACATCAAGCCTCTAGAGATCATCTTGGGAGTGGGGTGTGTGAAAATGTTGGAGGTGTCCTGGGACAGCCAGGACACCCTGGAAAAACATCCCAACTTACCTGATAGATCTTAAGTTACTGTCCTGGGCTGCAGTAACTCAGTATTAGCAGACATCTGCAATGCCTCAGTGGACGTCTGTACATACAGGGCCATCTGCAAACAGGACGGGATAAACAAGCTTCATCTCAGACTTACAAGGTGTTTCAATCAGATCAGTTTACACATGCAAACATCGAGCCACTCTTCCACATGCTGGTTAATGTATTCTAGTGCATTGCTTTGTTCTTCCCCAGCAAGGCATCTGTGCTCCTTGGGTTCCTTCCACCCTTGCACAACTGATTCTGTAGTCCTTGTTCAAGAATAGCTCCCACTGGAGTCAAAGGTTGGCCGAGTAAGGACTGCAGAAGTGCTCTTTGTCTGTTTGTCACCAGCCTTGCTGCCTGTTGCATATAGACCATCTACTCAGAACTCTGCAGTATGCCCTGCGGTGGTGACTTGGAGAGGCTATTTTTGTAGAAGATGACTATGCCCCTTCATTCTTTCCCTACAGGTTTACTACCCATGGGACCATATTGCCCAGTCTCACTCTAGTTTTGGTGTGATCAGAAGCCAGGACCTCTCAGGAACAACATGGGAGGGAACATCAGGGGGCTTTCATCAGTGTGGGAATCCAAAGAGTTTATCCAAAAATTTGGATAAATACCTAAATTTTTGTGTGAACGTTCTTACCAAACCCAATCTCAGAACCTTTTGAGATCCTGCTAACTTGCATTATACTTCAGCCATCACTAAGGAGAGCAAATGTAATCAGTTTGTGGAAAATGATAGTATTAATAAACTACAATCATAGAAATGTAGGGCTGGAAGGAACCTCGATAGGTCATCTAGTCCACTCCCCTGCACTAAGGCAGGACTAATTGTTATCTAGACCATCCCTGGTCAGTGTTTGTCTACTCTGTTCATGATCATGTCCACTGATTTGTAATCCATGCGTTTGCTAGGCTGTTATCACCATCTTTGTTCTGCCATCTAAACTTAGTCTATTATAGAATGAAAATTGCTAGCCAAATCCCCAGTGGGTATAAACTGACATAGCTCTATTAAAGTCAACAAGGTTGTGCTAATTTCACCACTTGGAAACTCTGGCCTTTGCCTGCTTTGTCAAATGTTGCCTAAGAATTCATGCATGTAATGTTTGGATCCAAAAGAAGATACATTATCCCATAGGCATTTTACATTTTATATTTCACCAAATAGTAGGATATGGTCATATGACAGGCAGACTCAGAGTTTATTGCCAACCTGGGTTTATGTTTATGAGTAATGGTAATGAAATGACACCCACGATATTTTTTGAGAAAATGCCAAAAATACCATTTCAAAGTATGTTTTATTTTTAAAAAAAAAGAAAAACCAGGGTGAGGGAAAAGAGAAAGAGTAGCTATGAAATCGTGATTTTGTGATTACTACTCATCTTTAAAGCTTCTGTCCTGTAAGAAAAACAGGGAAGTTGCACTAACTTTAGGAGAAAAACAATGGTGCTCAATTAATGCTTAGACAGTGCAGGCTGATTTTATTTTCTGTAATGAAGTGAATGAGTATTTATAAAAAAGAAATATTATTTAGCTCTGTACGCATTCCTTTCTACCATGTAATTTAATAACCGCTGGCAACAGAGGCAAGAGAAACCTCAAATTATGAAATAAAATGTAAGGGAGTTATTTATAGTTACTTATCTTTAGAATCACTGATAGATTTAAATAAGTTAGAAAAAAAGGTGGGGACCACTGAGATATTCGTTCTTGTGAAGTAAATATAATTATATTTTTTGCTGTACCAATGCCATTTATTTTTCTAAAAATAGTTTTTTCCAAGCACTTTCCTGTACAAGGTTATTTTTTCTTTTCTTACCACCAAAAGGAAATGAAAAAATCTGTAGCATCTGCATTTGTGGTCTTTCTTTGCCATCACCGCGGCTCACTACCTGTGTGCTATTGTAGATACTATGTGCAATACTTTGTACACCAGGGAATAATTCATTGCTGATCAAACTGAATGTTACACTAACATCTCTTTTCCCAAGCTTTTGATTGCTGGAGTTTTTCAGTGCAAAGGAAGGAAGGAAATGTAGGAGACATAATACCATACTATCAAAAGTTTCAGAAGGTAGGAATAAGGTGAAATATTATGACCACATCCTCAGCTGATGGGAATAGAGTAGTAGCACCAATGAAGCCCATGCTGATTTAAAGAGTTAATCAAAAATGGATGTGTTTTAGAAGGAGGGATGGTCCAAAGATTAGGACACTACACTGGGAACTTTGAATGCATGCCAGCAGGGTCCATGCAGGCCAGTTCGCAGCCTGTTAATGCAGACTAAAATTGACACCCTTCTGGTGGGACTAATGCTCTATGTAGACAAGTGCTAATAGATTCCCCAGCTTGCCTGAAACAGGTGGCTATGTGCTTGGCACAGCTAAGCCATGCCTCTGTTGCCACTAATAGTGTACTCCTGGGGGAATTCTGCGCCACTGCACATGCACAAAATTCATGTCTCCTGCAGATTTCTTTGCTTCCCTGCAGAAAAATGGCTTTCTGATGGGGATGCAAAGGGAAGCTGCAACTGTGGTCATGCGCCCCTCCCCGGCAGCACAGGCAGGTTGGCTCGGGCGCCCGGAGCAGCTGGTAGAGATTTAAATCGCCACTAGAAGCTGCACAATCGTGTAAGCTATTGCAACAGGCTTGGCATGGAGGGGAAGGGTGTTGGGGTGTTTCTGAGGAGGTAGGTATGGGGCAGGCTCTGTCCCCTCAGGTAGAGCAGAATGAAGCAGCCTGCCTGCTTAGTGAATAGTTCCCATTGTCTCTGTGAATTCCTCTAGAAGTATAAATCAGGTGTAAAAGTTTTAAGGCTCCTTCACATTGCCAGAGGAGCATAAAGGGCAGCCTGGCCTTACAAATGCTTGTGGTGCTTTCATGATTAGAACTGGTCTAAATATTTGGACTGAAAAAATTTCCTATCAAAATGTGCACCATGAACTGTTTGCTACTGATCTTTCTGCAGATGGCCAGTAACCAATATAAATTGTGAGTTTGATTCCCCAGCCCCCACTTGCTCTTTAGTTACCAGATGTAACACTGAGCATACGGCTACATATATTTGTTGACTAATAACTAGAAATAAAGGGTCAAATCTAGCGACTTACTATTAGGCAAGGGGGTTTGGGGATTTCCTCCAATGCTCCCCACTGCCATTCTGCATCCATTCTATTGTAGTTTAAATACATTACCTAAATAATGGAAACCAGAATGATTATACTGCGTTATTTTGACAAATAAAAATGCAGAATTTTGCAGGATTTTAAAATATTGTGCTCAGAATTTTTAAATGATTGGTGCCAAATTTTTAATGTTTTGGTGCAGAATTCCCCCAGGGGTACACTAGCTGCGCTATTGCAGTGATGCTGCTATTTAACATGCAAGTAATTTCACACTGTGCTTAATTTGTGGGCCCGGCCGTTCAGAGCCCCGCCGCCTCCGGGCCCAGCCGTTTAGAGCCCCGCCGCCTCTGGGCTTGCTGCATCAGTTATGAAAGTAAAAATAAAATTGCTTGAGCCCCGGCACCTCTTTCATTATAAATGAAGCACTGAGTGCACCCAGCTCAAGACAGTTCCAACAGAAAACCTCTCTCTGTCCAATACTCCAATGAACAAGAGTGAAATTCATTTCTGGGTCCACCTATTTGTTTAAATGCTTCTGGTGCGGTCCATGACCAGGGTTTGGAAGTGTTAAAATCACCCAGACTGTTCAGTGCTGTGCGTATTGCCCCTCCTGCTTTTTACTGCATCACTTTCCTTCAGATATGTTTCCTGTAAGTTCTCCAAAGGGATGGGCTTGTTTGAAAATGATGGGCTGAGTTTTGCTATCCGTAGTCATTAAGTAACCCCATTAAGACAGCACAGTAGGCCCGAGGGCTGAATTTGGCATGAAGGTTTCAGAACTGGAATGTGTGTGCTTCCCTATTACAGTATGTTGGTTCTGCTTTCAAAAGGAAGTTTAGACATGCTCTCTAACCTAATTATGTGCCTTTCATGATTTGGTAGCATGATGTACAGAAATGTGCTTGAATCTGCCCTAAAACATATAATCTAATTTACTGTGTCCCTGTGCTAATTCAGCTGTTGTCTGTGTAAAAGGAGACTTTCTTTTTGTTCTTTAAAACTAGAAACCTATAAATCTTCCAGGTTTTGGATCACGCAGCTTTACCAAGATCAAACAAGCTGGTTCTGTATTGCACATTCTTGCAAACAGAACTTCTGGTGTTAACTGCAAAAAGTGACTATTGCAGAATTATTGACTGTCTGAGTTCTAGAAGCCTGCCAGAAAAACTCTGCAAACTCATGACTTGTGCATTCAGGATTAACTGCTATAAAGATTACATTGATTGTTCTGTATTATTCAGCCTGTGTTTTGTATCCTAGTACAGATCTTCTCTCCTCAGCAGTAAGGGGCTGGCTGTAAAAGATTGTCAAAAATCGGAGAGTCATGCTACAGGGATGGGAGGTAGAGCAAGAAGATGAAATGCTGGTTAAAAAACCTAGAGAATGTCTGGTCCTTAATCTACTGGCGTATACCTTGTTGGAAATATTACTGTATAAATTAGCATTCCACCCTCCTAGGGAATTAAGATTTATTTGCTTAGCCAGGGAGTGTACAGCAATGCTGGTGTCTCATACAGAACATGCACTGAGGTGACCACCATGTTGGCATTTCCAGAAGAACCAGCATGTTCCTTATCTCTTGTTCCTTATCTGGTAGGTGCGGAGTGCTCTGACTCCAGTTCAGCTAAGTATTTGGACACGCGTTTATTTTTGAGCCCAGGTTGTCTCATTGAAGTCAACTCCTGCAAGTGATGCGTGTGCTTCGGTGCTTGGCGGGATGGCTGGATCGAGCTCTGGCTTCTAGACTGTCCCATCTCTTGCAGGGTCATCATGAGAGGAGTTTGGGTTGGGGACTGGTGGGCAGGTAGTGGCAGAGGATAAGAGTGAGACAAAGCTTACTTAGATTCAGAGGTGAGAGTAACTGGTACGCCCCGGTATGGCACACCGGTAAAAGCTGGGGCACCATACGGGACCAACTTCCCCAGGTGGCAATTTAAAAGGCCTGGGGCTCATGTGTCAAGTCTCTCCACTGCAGAAATTCTTAGGTGAGATTCTCTGGCCTGTACAGTGCAGAAGCTCAAACAAGATTATCGTTGTCACCATTCACAGCAACGGGGCCTGTATTTCCTTCTTGTGCTCCAGCAAGGGCACCAGCTCCCTGGCCATCACCTCTCTTGGGCAGAGACGCGCGTGTCTCTGCATCCTGACTAGGGTATTTCCAGGCTGCTCAGCTCCCTGCCTACACTGTGATAACCCCAATAAGGTAATCTCCCACAGCAGCCCTGCTTTGCCTTCTGTAAAGTTACCACAGAGCCTTTTCTAAGCAAGTACGTTTATTCTTAAGGTGAAAGCATTACAGGGAAAACACACTGAGAACAATACAAGAATCTACACACGTCAGTATGTTTTTAAGAGATCACCCCAGCGTCAACAAGGGCTCTCACAGCAGAACAATCCTTCACACCCCACTGTTTTTTCCTGTGGTTACAAGCTCAAAACTGCCTTAGGTCAGAACAAGCATGCCCATAAATCTGCGAGACCTGCTCTACACCTGAAACTTAGGTCAATCTGGCTACATTGCTGAAGGGTGCGAAAAACTCTGATGCCCCCCTGAGAGCTGTAGTTAAACCAGCCAAAGCACTGTGTAGACAGCACTAGGTTGACAGAAGAATTCTTCCGTCTATACAAGTGTAAGTGTCTATACAACAGTGTTATAGTTGTGTCACTGAAGCACTGCAGCTGTTCCACTAGCCTCTCTAAGGGATACTTGCCCTCAGTCACTTCTTTATACTGTTTGGGTCTTTGATCCCTCCTCACGTAACAGGTGGTCAGCAGACAAAAGGGCCCCTCCTCAGGATGAAGCTTCAAAGGGCTGAGTCCAGAGGTGGGAAATTTGCATTTCTACACTCCCAAGTATTTCCTTAGAAACCCACTTAACTATACAAATACACATTATTTCAAATAGGCCTTTGAAGCTTATAACTTCCCAGAGTTTACATTAGTTTGCTCTCCTCCCTAGAGATGTTACATACAATCCTGCAATACTACACAAATATTTGCCTTTTTAATACAGAGAATGCCTTCAATACTGCAACTTAATTCAGAAAGGTTTAATTTAATTCAATGACGCTGCTCCAGGCTATTGGAGGAAATTGTCATAAATGTCACTTAGCATGAAAATGGCCCCATTTTTTCCTGAGAGTGACAAAGTGGGTGAGGTCATATATTTTATTGGACCAACTTCTGCATTTTTGCATAAGTTTAGTAATCTTAGAGCTAATTTTAAACTGTGGTATGTCCATAGCATAGTCAGCTGAAAAATTTCCAACATTTTCCCATCAGAAATGTTGTTTTGTTGAAATTGAAACTTTCTGCAGGAACATATTGATTCTGGTGAAATGTCATGTAAAAGAAGTGAAATGAGGCATTGTGAGAAGGACATTTTGACCTTGTAAGGATGAAATATTTCACTTTTACATTTTGAAATGGTTTTGTTTCAAAATTGTTGGCTGTGTTGTAGTAGCTGTCTCGGACCCAAGGTATTAGCAAGACAAGGTGAGTGAAGTCATATCTTTTATTGGACCAACTTCTGCTGGTGAAAGAGAGAGATGCTTTCAAGCTACACAGGGGACGAGAGCTCTGTGTAACTCAAAAGCTTGTCTCTTTCACCAACAAAAGTTGGTCCAATAAAAACCTTTCTCGCACACCTTGTCTCTTGTTTTAGAAATGTATTTAATTTTAGATTACATTATAAATTATCAAATGCAATTTTAAAAAGTCAAAATCAGAAAAAATACATTGTGAATTTATCAAAACAACATTTTGTTTTGCTTGGCCAGAAATGACAAAATTCCAGAATTTCCCATGAAACCGAAATTCTGGTTCCCATACAGCTTGGCTTGGAAGTTTCATTTTTAAAATGTTTGGACATACGATAGAATGAACGTGCACAAGATTTCTTTTCAGATTGCATCTTAAAAGACAAAAGAAATCATATATAAGCATCTATCAATCTCTGTTTAAATTTTCACCTCTCTGTCATGTAAACATTGATTCCTGTACCCAGTAGCTGTTCCTTTAAGACAAAATCTAGATGGGTGCAGTGCACATATGGAAGCTTTGATTAAGCAAGTGGCAAGCTATGATGTAAGATTGTTCATTTTCACCATTAAGGTCCTGGTGTTAGCAAGGCACTTATGCATATACCTAATCTTCAGCAAGTCCATGCCTGGCTTTAAGTACCTTGCTGAATCAGAGCCTACGACAATATCAAACTGCAACTAATTAGACATTTGTTAGTGGTTGGTGTATAAGAGTATTAATCTTTAACAAGAAAGCTAGGGACAAACCCCAGATCTCTAAAGAGTAATCCCTGAGTGCAAAGTCCTTCTGTGTGTATCTGTGGGTAGGGTTACATATGTATTCTTCCTTAAATAAAAATGATTACTTGGCTCCATTCATATGTTGATCATGTTCATCATCTTTATCTACACTTCTGATGAACAATTAAATTAATCAGGTTTTTGCCTCATTGTGTCCTATATTAATCCAGGCTTGCTAGCTGCTGACTTTCCTCTTTGAAGCAGTTCACTGCTCACCACTGGGTTTTTTGCACGACACAGAAGGGAATATTTTAAGTAAAACTCATTAATTGCTCTCGCTCGGTGTAGCAGAGAATGTTGGTTGACTTCATGGGAACACATTGCCAACCCGACAGCAGGAAGTAACCTCTACCAATGTTCCCTATTTTGCAAGGATGTCTGAGGGGGAAAGCCTTAGAAAATGCAGAGTCTGCACCAACGTTTCTCAGTACCGGAGATAGTCCTAGTCTCCAGAAATACTTTTAAATGCAGAAACACAGCGTGCAGGTTCAACCTCTGAATAGTGAATGTAAGAACACTGGTGTGACAATTTGGGGACAATTTACAAAGACTGTGTGAGACTGGGAACTTTCTATGCACGGCACTTGAATTAGTGGGCGGTGGGAGTGAATTTTCATAGATCCCGTGGTCAGAAGGAACCTGGGTGATCATCTAGTCTGACTTCCTGTAGAGCATAGGCCAGAGACCTGACCCAAAATAAGTCCTAAAGAGATTGTTCGAAGAACATCCAGATTTGATTTTAAAAATTGCCAGAGATGGAGAATCCACAGTGTTCCTTGGTAAATTGTTCCAATGGTTAATTACTTTCACTGGGGGTGGGCATAAGGGGGCAAGCCCCCTTCTTTTAGGGACTACCTCACTTCCGCCTTGTGGGCCCCTTCCTTCCCACTACTGTTTAAATTAAAGCAAGCCACTTGACATATACAGGCCCCCTACCTTCCCCCATACCTTAAGCACTGTCTGTATGTGTCTTTACCAAGCTGCAGATTCTCTCTTGTCCTTTCACCTCTGTGTTGGGCTGAAATTCCAAGGGATGGTGATACAGGGCTGACCCCAGAGGGATCTTACATTTGAAGGCTCCTCTTGTCAAATACAAACAACCTAGAGAATATGCTAGCTCAGGCCAAAGAGAAACAATTTGTCAGGGGAGAGATTGCCCAGCCATGAAGTCATCTGGTCAGGGTCTGATCACCTGAGGAAGGTGATCTGGGAGTCACCTGACCAAGGTTATAAAATGGAAGGGCCTCTATTAGAGATCTTCTGCCAGTTTTGCCAGCTCAAAGTAGAGGCATGAAGGTGTGGGGACACTGCCTCCCTGAACTCAGCTGGTCCCCAGGGAAGGGTAAGCTAGAGTGCAGGTCACTGTGTGCAGGGTGTTTGTTGTTTTCTAAATCATACGGTCTCTGTTGTGCTTTAAGTCAAGAGAAATGGTGCTTTAGAATCCTGTGCAGTGTCTTTCTCTGTGTGCACGCACTCCATGGCCCTTGCAGAGCTCTTCCATAGACCCACATGGCTAGAAGCCAAGGAGTGGGTGGGTTCAAGCAATGGGGAAATCTAGGAGTCAGCCGTGGTACCAGGGTTGAAGTTGTTGGACTGTGGAAGTCTCAGCTGTCAGGGTGGAAAGCACACTAGAGATCTTGCACCTCGAAAGCGTGCCGAGAGATCCCAAGGCAGGGGCACCACCTGGACTTGGAAGCTTAAAGCACGTGGATTCAGTGTTTGGATCTCGTCATAGCATGGTAAGTGGCCAAGAGTTAATGAGTGATTAATCAGTATGGTGTAGATGTAATCCACTAGTGAGTGTGTGTTACAGACTTCTCTCTGTGGCCAGTCCAGGGGATCTGAGTCTTTTATAGCTCCAGCTAGAGAGCTTCAGCTCAGGCTTGTGGCGGTTCGTGCTTTTCAGGAGCTCCTGGTTTCATTCCATGGTATTGGCCAAGAGGGTGGCCATCATGTCTCTTGTACTACAATCATCATGTTATGCCAGATCTTTACAGTATGGGCCAGATTGTCAAAGTTCAGAGCATGCATCAGAGCACATTCATTTGAACAACCTGGCTTCCATGCACCTCTACTCAATGTGGCCACTCAGCCAGGTATGGCTGCATTAGAAGTAGATAGCTGCATGTATACAGTTCCATGGGCCAAACTTTGAAAATATGGTCCTAGGGGAGATAAATTCAGATGCAAATAAAGCGTTGCTGTTTCAGCTGAACTTTTAAACTCTTAACCAAACTCATAAGTAATAAGCCAAGTGTGCTATGCCCCAAATTCGCTGCCGGTGCAAATCCATTGGCTTCAATATGCCAGCAGAGAACAAGAAAATAAATTTGAACTTTTCTCTACAAGAGTGGAGACTACAGTTTCCTGTCCTACAGCTTTCAGCCTCCTGCTGTTACTGTAACGCAATTAATACGCCTGCCACTACATCCATGATATTTTCCATGTATGTGACTCTCCCAACTTCACCTCCAGGAAAAGTCTTAGCTTTGTCTTCATTACCTCTTGCCTGGTCTGCCAACTCGTCGTCCTTCATGGATTTCCCCATCTATCATATCTCTGTAAACACAAACATCTTACAGAACAATCAAAGCTGCACAACAGGATCAAGCAGTGTCATGCCACGCCATACTGTTGGCTTCCAAGCGAAGTAACTTTTCCTCTTCCAACTAAGATGAAAATTTAGCTCATTATTAAGCCAGCAGGCACTTGTTCCTGATACCTTCCTTTGAAACGACACTCACATTTGTTAACTCTGCTGACCAAATTGCACCAGTCCCTTTCAATCATCTTAGAAAAGTGCTTCCAACAGCCCCTATCAGTGTCCACGGATTTGTGCTGTGACATAGAAAACAAACGATAGGTTTTTCTAGAGCTAGTTCATTTCCATGGGGGTGGTGTAACTGAAATTAATAAGCATGCATGCTAGCACAGTGGAGGGCCTCTTAATTATGTGACCTTGCTAGGCCGATAATTGCCTTCTCCTTAATGAGTTTATTCCTGTATTGGGGAAGATGTGTGAGCAGATTTTATTCTGTGACATACATTGGGGCACTTTGATTTCATGATTTGGTTTTTCATTTGACAGAATTAGTTTTCTCTGTCTTTTATATATGGTCTAGTGCAGTTTCTCAGCAAAGTGGGGGGACATCCAGGGGATACGTCAACTCATCTAGATACTTGCCTAGTTTTACAACAGGCTACATAGAAAGCACAAGCAAAGTCAGTATAAACTAAAATTTCATACAGACAATGACTTCTTTATATTACTCTATATATGATATCAGTCTTTCTTAACTGGGGGGGGCAGAGGGGTGATATAATTATAAAATAAATGGTAAAAATGAGAAAGGAAGGAATTTTTCAGTAACAGTGTGCTGTATCACTTTTGTGTATTGTTATGTCCGATTTTGTAAGCAAGTCGTTTTTAAGTGAGGTGACACTTGGGGTATGCAAGAAAAATCAGCCCCCTGAAAAGGGGACAGTAGTCGGGAAAGGTTGAGAGCCAAGGTGGATAAGACACTGGCGTGAAAGTCAGGAGACCATGGGGCTATTCCCATCTCTGCCTTTAAATTCCTCTGTGATCTGTGTAAGTCACTTCAGCTGTTTGTGTGAGTCTCTGTTTCCCCTCCCACCCTTTGGCTGGCTCATCAAGTTAGACTGTGAAGTTTTTGGGGAAGAAAGTGTCTCTTGCTATGTGTATATCCAGCACTTAGCACGTTGGGGCCTCTGTGTGCTAACATTACATAATCTTAATAACCAGTGGCTATTGCATTACGAACTTATTCTTTGAACTGGTTTCAGAGGGGTAACCATGTTAGTCTGTATCCGCAAAAAGAACGAGGCGTACTTGTGGCACCAAATTTATTTGGGCATAAGATTTTGAGTGGGCTCTAGCCGACGACTATATGTTTAGGCCTGCTGGTTAATAGGTTTCAATTCAATAGCAAAAACCAAGTTCCAAGCTAACCAACCTTTGATTCTTTATATTTTGCATTTCTGAATTGGCAGATGCCTAAATCTATTGAAATTGTCACACAAAAATGATAGATTGGAAACCCGGCAATGCACTGCACATCAACAAAATATACCAAACAGGGTACCTGAAGTTAGACCATATGCCCTTATTTAAGCACCTTAGTGGCCTGAATCTTAAAAGTAGCTCGCACTGAAGTCAAGTCACTTTTTTAGGTGCAAGAATAATGATTTAGGAGCCTAACTTGAGGCTCCTATATTTTTGAAAGTCTTGGCCATAGTACCACCATGGACCCACAGGATCAGAGCTATGCCCCAGCTTTTAAACAGTCTCTTTAGAGCAGGGGTGGGCAAACTACAGCCCGCAGGCCGGATGCAGGCTAATGCTGTCTGATCCCCCAAGCTCTCGGCTGGGGAGGCTAGCTCCTCCCCCTCCCCTGCTGTTCTCCCCCCACCCCGAGCAGTGCTCTGGGGGGTGGAGGGGCTGTGCGATGTCTGGCTCCGGGTCTGGAACAGAGGGGGAGGGGGAGAAGCTAGCCGGGAGCCTGGAGGGGGGCCTCTGTTGGATCAGTACGGCAGTTAGCGGTGTGGTAAGGGGGCTGGGGCCGGGGTTGGGGCCAAGGGAGGGGGTTTGGATAAGGGGCAGAGGGTCCTGGGGGGCAGTCAGGGGATGGGGAATGGGAGGGTTGTATAGGGGGTGGGAGTCCCAGGGGGCCTGTTAGGAGGCAGGGTTGTGGCTAGGGGTCAGGGAATTCAGGGGACAGGGAGCAGGGGGGTTGAATAGGGGGTGGGGTCCTGGAGGGTGATTAGGGGAGAGGAGGTCTCTGGAGGGGGCGGTTAGGTGACAAGGAGCAGGGGGGGCTTATATAGGGGGTGGGATCTTGGTTGGGGTGGGTCTCTGGAGGGAGTAGTCAGGGGAGAAGGAGCGGGAGGGTGGATGGGTCGGGAGTTCTGAGGGGGGCAGTCAGGGGGTGGGAAGTGGGTGGAGGTCAGATAGGGGGCGGGGCCAGACTGTTTGGGGAGGTACAGCCTTCCCTACCCGGCCCTCCATACAATTTTGGACCCCAATGTGATCCTTGGGCCAAAAAGTTTGCCCCCTCCCCTGCTCTAGAGTAATCCCTTCAGTGTGCCAGATCCCCCAGGGGTCCCACTCTTCCTTCATGGTAGGCCACACAGCCTTAGGCCTCCATAACTGAGCCCTTGGCTTCTGTACTCCTTCATGCCCTGAGCTCAGCCCAGCTAATCCAATGGAAATAGGCTGCTGGCTAGAGGCTGCACTCTTCAGGGACTGATGCACCGCAGGGAGCATTCACAGAGATGATGGGCAGTGTTTGCAAAACAGTAGGATTGATTAGTCCGACCTGTAACACAGGGTGGAGAGTCCTGAGGTTAGCGTGGAGGAATCAACATAAAGATGTAGGCCATGTGCCCAAGCTAGAGCACTCCACCAGCCAATAGTTCAAGCTCTGTCTCTTTTCTGATCTCTTTGGCAGTCCCAGGCTCTTCCAGAAGCGCCCTCTTTATCCCCTGTGTGTCACCTTTCAGTTCTTTGTTCTCAAGCTGGTCTCTGGACAGCTTCCCAGCTGAGAGGTGAGGGGGAAACCTTCTTCCGTTGACACCTAGGAAACAAGAATCCAATGTTCCGGTTGTTGGGGACAGCTGTTGTCTCTTTCCTGCATTGATATCGGTTGTTTTCAGAAGGTTCCATCTGGTTCCTTGATGACTCATTCATTGCAGCCAGGCAGCAAGGTGACACCCAGCTCTTACCTCCTGCGCTGTCCCACGAAGCAGACTTAACTCTTGAATCCCCCACTGGGTGGCAATTCAAATTATACAGGGAAACTGAGGCACAAAAACGTCCACTTCGGCACATGGAAAAAAGGTTTCTGAAATACAGCTCTTCCTTAGAGTAATGTATTACCTTCTGTTACTTCCACATTTTCCAAAACATCAGGGAGGACAGTCTGTGTGCTAAGTACATTTGGTTACTGCCTTGAAAAACATACTGTGTTTTATTCCTAATAAGCAGGTGGGGGGGTGGGGCAGGGAGACAGCTAAGAGGATTAAAAAACAATTAACCTTTCCACCTGTGATTAATTTGAGACACTGAATTAAGTGACTTTGGCTCTTCCATTGCACTCCCAAGTGAACATCAGAATAACTCTGTTCTAAATAGTTTAATGTAGTTCCTCTCATCTTTGCTTCCATCTCTGTAGATTTCCCCAAACATCAGATCTTTCTGCTTCAGTTAAAATCCAGAACTAAGGGTATGTCTATACTCTTGTTCGATGTATTGCAAGTCGATTTATTGTGTCTCGTCTAGATGCGATAAATCAGTCCCCGAACGCGCTCCCCATTGACTCTGGAACTCCAGCTCCGCAAGAGAAGTAAGCGGAGTCGAAGGGGGAGTCGCCATGGTCCACTCGCCCCCATGGGGATGGACAGGTAAATTGAACTAAGATACTTTAACTTCAGCTACTTGAATAGTGTAGCTGAAGTTGCATATCTTAGTTCGAACCCCTCCTCCTAGTGTAGCCCAGACCAAAGGTAGTACAGGAGACTGAGTAAGTAGTCCTGCTAGGTCACACTAGAGGTCACTGCAGGGAAGGGAGAGAATTATGGACACTGCATTTCCTTTTATTACACCCAATATATGGCTAAAGAAGGCCCCTTTGTTGAGCCATCTCTGTATATTTATTTAACTTTTGCTGTAAATCCCTAATTAAAACAAATGCATCAAATCGCATAACCCACAAACATATGCAAAATTTAGCTCTATTCAGAATATCTTATTCTTTATGGCAGAGGAATGCAATTCTCAGAGGAGCTGTTTCCCTGTTGTTTCTGCTAGTTAGTGAGTAATAGCTTAAAAGGACAAGGAAATGTAAAAACAAGTGGTGGGTATTTATGTAGGAGGTGAGGTACCAGCAGAGTGATAAACAGGATGCAGTCAGACTGAGTGCACCGGGATGCTAAGCTATCCAAGCATTTCTGGGAGTTGGCACTAGAGGGCACTGAAGATTTGATTTAGCGTAGGTATATTAAGGGATCTTTTCAGAGGGGCTATGCAAATCTTTGGGATTGGGGGTGCAGTTTTTCTCTTTTTGCTTGGCTCTGGCTTTCGGGGACTGTGTTTGTCTCAACATGGTAAAAACTGGCTGCTAGGTTTTATTAGGCTCTGTTGCGAAGCTGACTCCCAAATACTATTTATGGTGAAACTGAAGACAGTCTCTGAAATTAACAATAGATGACTATAAATCTTAATCAGTTACCTAGCAACTAACCCACTAAAATGCAAGGGTTAAAAGGAGGGGGCTTGTTTAGAAATACCTTGGTGTGTACATAATGCCCAGTTTTACATTCCTGGGTGGGAAAACAAAGAAAATTCATGTGATAGTAACAAATTATTGTATTGCTCAGGGCAGGGAACTGCTGTAAAATTATTCAGAGCTGTTTCAATCAAAATACCCCAGCAGTATGACATTAGTGGGAAAGCAATGCTCATACGTTAGTCAGGGAGTTGTGATAATGAGCATAAGCATGTAAGGTGTTCCACGCAAAGGACGGAACACAGAGTGCTCTTGATGAGTCTCTAGGCTTACTTTGCCATTGTTTCAGACATTCAAAGCGTGTGTGTGTCATGGAATAACTGGGTACTGAATACTCCACATACATTTTACCAGGCTGAGAATGCTAATGGCCTATGCAGCAGAAAACCTACATAGTGCAATAAATAAATAAATTAAATGAAGCACGACTCATCTTGTTTTGAGTTGCTGTTCTGCACGGCACAGCTTGGAATGCCCCATCCTTGCCTTGGACTAAGACCATCTCTATTTTCAATAACTGTAAGGTCTTCAGGCCCCAGCAGAAGCATCACATGGTCTCCCTAATAAAGGATCCAAGTGGGGTCACATTCAGCCACAAAGAAAAGGGTCCGGTGAATAAGTGCAGCAAAATAGATCCTTGTTGTATAATCTAGTCCTTCAGCAACATGGCATTTAGAGACACTTCTTTGGTTTTCTAACTCTCCTTTTGTTATTGAAAGGGTTTTGACAATACCAGCCAGAGGGTTATTATCAATGGGATAGTAGATGGCTGCAAGATTAATCAAGGGCTGTAATTCACCTGAGCGGAATCTCTCGGTGGCAAGAGCCACAAGAGGACTGACTGAGCAATAGAGGAACAGCAGCGGCTGGGCCCGCCATTGACTCCAGCGTCATTTGTGGTGTAAACTACCGCTGGCGTAAACCAGTGTGGCTCCAGCGAGCACGAAGGGACTATGATGATTTTTACTCCAGCAGAGGATCTGGCCTCTGGCCTTGTAATTTATCTACGGAAACAGCTGATGTTAAATGTTCTCTAGAAAGGCCACATTCTGCTTGCCTTGCTCATGCAATGTATTTAACTTCAGTGGGGCTGCTGGCAGGATGCAGGTGGATGGAGATTAGCCCTGCAGAGCACCTGGGGAGAAGTATTGGCAGAGCTGGGTGAAAAACACTAGCAATTTTCCATGAACATTTGTCTAAATTGTAAGGGATATACTCTCGATTTTACAAATATGGGCGGAAGAGAGGCAGCAGAAGGGAATTAGGAACCTCCTATTCCTTGCATTGCCCTGTAAAGACAGGGTCAGTCTTATGGGCAGGCAACTGCCCAGGTCTTTGGTCACGGCGGCGGGGACTGGTCAAAAGGCAAGAAGTGGGGTGAGCCTGCGGTGCAAGGCCACAGAAGGGAGTTTGGGGCAATCGCAGGGAGGCAGTGGGGCCCGGAGGCAGGAAGGGAATGGGGGAATGAGTGTGGGCCCGTGGGAAGCAGGGGAAATGGTGTGTGGGGGGTGGTCCTGGGGAGGCAGGGGGAACCGGGGATGCAGGAAGGGAATAGGGGAATGAGTGTGGGGCCGTAGGAGGCAGGGGAAATGGTGGGGGGTCCCGGGGGGGCAGGGGGAACCGGGGATGCAGAAAGGGAATGGGGGAATGTGTGGGGCTGTGGGAGGCAGGGGGATGGTGGGGGGGTGCGGTCCCGGGAAGGCAGGGGGAACCAGGGGCACCCAAATACAAGTTCACCCAGTGTGCCATTTCCCTAAGGCCGGCCCTGAACCGGCAGACAGAATTCCAGTGATCACTTCACTTCAGGGGAGTTCAGGGATGGCTCTCTACCTCTTCCCCTGTGCTGCCAGGTGTCCTAAGAGGAGAATGGAAAGGCACTGGTTTGGCAGAGCCGTCAGTCCACCTGCGTCCCTCCTAACCACACATGCTGAACAGCGGTCGTACGCGGCACAACTGACCAATCAGAATTAAGAAACAGTGATTGACCTGCTCAGGCCATAGGAGAAAAGACTCCTGAATCAAGTCCGAGTTCTCCTCGGTAAAACTGGTGGGTAATAGTGCATACTGCAGGATTTGCACACACACGTGATTTCGGTCATGTTTGCACCTCTGCACTGGCTACACTCAGGTCACATTCGAAAGCCGCCCAGCCTGGTCATTAAGGTTTAGACAGGAACTGTCCTCAACCTTCCCTGGAGCTCATTGATTGTATGCACCAGGTACAACAGGGAAGGGGGCAAAGGAACATTCCTGCCACTTTACTCATCCTGGCCAGTGGCAACATCCTAAGGACGAAAGAGCTGTGCCCACTATGGAAAAACGGGAACCAACTTACAAATGAGAAGGGCAGGAATTAGAACGGATTCCTCTGTGCAGGGCTGGTGGAGTGATCGGGGGGCAGAACGTGTTCAACAATTTAAATAACAAAAAAGCCAACAATTTGTCAACTATAGTGTCTCTGACAAATATTATCCCCCCAGCTCCGTTTCTGAGCCTATTGCTGGAGGGGTCTGTCTCGCCAGAAAGAAACATCCTGCTTCTGAATGTCATTGCCTTCTGCAGAATAAGCCCCAGAAGGATCACACCACTGTCAACTGCTCCAGGGCGTTTCCCTCTGGGAAGAGAAGGTTTATGGGGGCATCAGGAGGCGGGGTGGTGGCCTTTGTATTACATGGGGCTTGGGAACATGTGGGGATAAACAGCCAGACAAATCAGTTCTGCTCCCTGATTTCACCCCCCACCCCCACAAAACCATGGCAGGGTGGGAGCCGGGCATCACTCCAGCTTTCAGAGTTGTAGAAAACAGACTCAGAGTTCATATCCTGCAGGGGGTTGTTGAGGGGCTTCCTCCTGGCTCCCTCTTCCTCCCAAAATGCACAGAATCAAGCCAAGAATCAAACTCAGATTTTAATTGCTAGATCCCCCAACCCCAGCTAATCTTTCATGCCCGTGGGCTGCAAGCCCCAGTTTTTGGGACATGCTGTTGTAAATCTTCATTATTTACACTTTCCCCTCTTATCTTATATGCTTTGAGCTACAAAATATATAATGTTTGAAGCAGCACCATTGGCATCAGAGTTAGCACCCGCTGAAATGAACACGGCAGTGCATAGCACAGCCTTATTGGTTCAGGCTCTCTGCAAAGGCAGGCAGACACCTCTGCACTGGCTACAGTCGGGTCACGTTCGGAAGCTTTTCTTTGCAACCGTTAGGGACGGCCTTTATCTTAATGAATGCTGAGAATGGTGGACAATTAAGAGGTAGGTCCACACCCCCTTCCCAGGGCTTCAGGGCACAGGCCCCAGAGGATGGAACTTATTGCCCTAGTGCACATGGAAGTAGCCACAATGTGATTTTTGTTGCAGAAAGGAGCTGAAAATATAGCCATGAATGTAACAGACAATCTCTTTCTCTAGCTCCTTTCAGCTCAGGAGCCTAAAATACTTGGAAATACTATTGTATGTGGTGTTGTAGCCATGCTGGTCCCAGGATGTTAGAGAGACAAGGTAGGTGAGGTAACATCTTTTATTAGCCCGACGTTTGTTGGTGAGAAAGACCAGCTTTTGGGCTACCCGGAGCTCTCCTTCAGGTCTCACTACCACTAATCATTTAAGGCCATGTGAGGAGAGCAGGGATAAATGTCCCCTCTTTACAGCTGGGAAAAAAGAGGGCCAGAAAAGTCGAGTCACTTGCCCACTGTTGCACAGGGAGTCAGTGACAGGACCCAGTAAAAAAACAAAAACAAAAACCAGGATTCCTGGATCCCAGTCCTGTGCTCGGATTATGATGGGCCTGATCCTGGTGTAGTGCAGCGAACCCATTGGAGGTGCTAGGCATTGAGAGGAGTAGGAGTTTATAAGAACAAGCTCAGTGTGCCGAGTCAATTGAAGAATCCTGCTTTGTAGCTGCCAACATTATCAGTTACTAGTGGAGTTCCACGGGTTATGAGTTTGGTCTGCAAGCAGGTCATTGGGACCATGGGGCAGGTTCTCTGTCCTGTTCAACTCCCTTTCATAGAACCATAGACCTGTCAGCCTGAAAGGGACATCAAGAGGTCATCTAGTCCAGCCCCGTGCATTGAGCCAGGACCACATTAACCTAGATCAGCCCTGACACGTTTGTCCAACCAGTTCTTAAAAGCCTGCAGTGACTGGAATTCCCCCACCTCCTCTGGAAGCCTGTTCTAGTGCTTAACCACCCTTACAGTTAGAACGTTTTCCCAAATATCTAACCTCAACCTCCCTAACTGCAGACTAAGCCCATTCCTTCTTGCCCTCCCTTCAGTGGACATGGAGAACAATTGCAGAAGTGACAAAGAGTCCTGAGGCACCTTAAAGACTAACTAAAGTATTGAAGCATAAGCTTTCGTGGGCTAATACCCACTTCGTGGGATGCTTGCATTAGTCTTTAAGGTGCCACAAGACTCTTTGTCACTTCTGCAGTTCCAGACTAACACGGCTACCCCTCTGATTTATGGAGAACAATTGATCACCACATTCATTATAAAGCCTATTTGCAGACTGTTATCAGGTCCTCACTCAGTCTTTTTTCTCAAGACAACATGCCCAATTTTTTAACCTTTCCTCATAGCTCAGGTTTTCTAAACTTTTGATCATTTTTGTTGCTCTCCTCCTTAGCAACTGAATCACGTTGTCGGCTCACATTCAATCTGTGATTCACTAGATCCCCGAATACTGGTTTCAGCAGCATCACTGCCTCGCCTCATTTTGTAGCAGTGCATTTGAGTTTTCCTTCCTAGGTGAAGTACTTTGCACTTGTCTTTACTGAAATTCCTGTTGCTGAATTCAGACCAATTTTCTAATATGCCAAGGTTGTTTTGAGTTGGAAGCCAGTCCTCCAAGGTGCCACTCAGGCATGGTAAAGGCTGGGGAAGCCACCCACAAGTCCCCAACAGGGATTCCCTGGTCACAGAGGACTCTGCAGCAAGCTTCTACCCCTCCATCCTGGTAGCCCCCAGTGCAGGTGGTGTGTTGGTGGCAGGAAGGGGTGTGCTGGCTGGGAATGGATGTGCTGGCTGGGAAGGGAGCACACCTTCCACACAGTGTGCTCGGATGATCCCCAAGTAACCCAGGGACCTTTAGGGACATAACTAGCTGGGACAAGTTAGAGCAGCCTCCAGGCTGGGGCTAGTGCATAAGATCATGGAGCCGTCATTGCTCTGAAGCCCTGTTCTGCAGCCCCCAGTGAGGTGCAGCAGAGAATCTGGACCCAAATTGTTTTCAATTAAGAGCGAATGGCACAATTTTTAAAAAACAGAACCATCTGTAGCAATTCCTGCCATATGCTCCCAGTAACGGAGCCAAGAGGGACAGCCTGTATGTTCGCCCTTCCTTAAATGGGACCAACTTCACTGATTTCAGGGTAGTTACGCCAGCAGGGAATTCAGCCCTAGAAGTTTTAAACCTACTGCACGTGTCCTGACCAGCCAGTCTATTGAGGGCACTCAACACCGTCGAGCAAAAGCAATTAAATCAAAAATGATTTGCAAGTAACCTGGAAAGCATCTCCATAGCACATTGATACTGGTTTTAAATAATTTTTCTGATGCTGATTTTCTTTTGGCAGGTTTAAATGAACATTTTAGATGTTCTGTATGATTTTATGAAAATATGCTAATGAGTGTGAATATAATGTAACTGGAATATGCTTCATGCAAAAGGTCTCTTGTAAGGTATCATTACAACATTTATAATCTACTGAGTGTGTTCATCCTATTTGTATGAATGTAGCATTCTTGTGTCTGAAACTAGATATATAAAATATAACTCTGAGGTCCTATTGTAGTTATGCAAAGTGTGGGCCATTAATGGTGGTTTAGAATCTTGATAGCTCCCATTAACTAGGACAATTGACTGTAGATGGCTCTGTTTATTAGCAAGCCTTCCTGTGAGTCAGACCAGGAAGAATGAAGGTTTGGGGTCTCACAGGACATGTGATCATGTCACCTGGTCCTGGAATCCATCTTAAACCTGGTGCTTTTCCATTTCGAAGGAGGGGTGGGGATCCAAAGAGACAAAAGATTCCTGCCTTGTGCCAAAGGTATCTAAGGGGATGGAACAGAACAATGGGGGAGGCAGTCATGAAAAATCCCCTAGCTACTACCTGAGCCGGAGCAAGGACTGTACTGGGGAATGGACTGGGCCCAGACTAGAAAGGAGTCTCGTCTGTAAAAGAAGCTTATTGGATCATCTCTGAGGGTGAGATTTACCTGCATTTAGTTTCCTGCTGTATTAGGCTTAGACTTGCGTGTTTTTCTTTTACTTGGTAATTTACTTTGTTCCATCTATTATTACTTGGGAACCACTTAAATCCTACTTCTTATACTTAATAAAATCATTTTTGCTTATTATTGAACCCAGAGTAAATAAGTAAGTAATTCCTGGGGGAGCAAACAGCTGGGCATATCTCTACCAGTGTTACACTGTAACACTGTTACAATGATAGAGAGTTAAGTCTTTATATAGAGTGCAAACATATAAAAGGCATACACAAGAAAAGTGTGGGGCAGGGGGACAAAATGTTTTGCTTGGGGCAGCAAAAAACCTAGAGCCAGCTCTGTTTGCTGCACCTATTTGATTACACTGTATAAACAATAACAATAGGCTAATAAATAGGATGTTAACTCTGAAACTTAATGACAACATGCTGTAGCTTACTGACAACTAGAACTGTGAGGATAGCCTAAAGTAAAATGAATAACATGCCAGGGGCTATGGTACCGAGTGCATTATTTATTTTCATATTGAATTCAATAAAAATACTCACTTAAAAAACCAATAACTTTAATGGAAGCTGCTGCAATTTCCACCAGCCTGCTGTAGACTACAGGGGCCCTGTTGCAGGGTTTAGGTCCAGCTCCCAGCTCAGCTCACAGGCTTGACAAAGGTCTGAGAAACTGCAGGGGACCCCCATCAGGTGGGCGGAGATCCCCTGGCCATTCAGGGAGTAGAGTGTGGGGCAGGAGGCAGGGGGAGCTGGGGCAGTGGAGCGAGCGCTGAAGGAAGGAGCTGGGGGCAGGGGGAATGGTGGCACAGTGGCCGGGGAGTGGGTTGGAAGAAGGAGGCACCAGGCAGGGAGAGCGGGTAGGAGGCGGCAGGAGCAGAGGGGGAGTTGTAAGGGGGCAGGTGAGGGGCAGTAGAAGGGGGTAAGAGGGAGAAGGACGGGGAGGGGGCAGTAGAAGGGGGTAAGAGGGGGAAGGACGGGGAGGGGGCAGTAGAAGGGGGAAGGACGGGACGGGACGGGGCGGGGAGGGAGCGGGCAGGCGAGGGACAATGGAAGCGGGGCAGGGTGAGGAGGGGTGGGGCAGGCGAAGGGGGGCAGGACAGGGGCGGGGAGGGAGCGGGCAGGGGCCGCAGGCGACGAGGCGAGGGGCAGGTGCCGGGGGAGGCGGGGAGGGAAGCGCCCGGGGGAGCGAGTGGGAGGCGGGCGGGGCGCTAGCTCGCCGGGCTGCGGGCGCAGAGCCGTGCCGGGCTGTGCCGTGCCGCGCCGCGCTCTCTCGCACACGGGCAGCTGCAGCGCCGGGCGCTGCCATGTTCAGCCGGGGCTCTCGGAAGCGGCTCTCCAGCAGATCGGTGAGTGCGCCCCGGTCGGCTCCCCGCGGGCCGCTGCAGCCGGGGCTCGGGGCTCGGCACCTGCCGGCGGGGAGCGCCCCGGCGAGCCCCGGCTCACACAACCCCCCCCCCCCCATTGCCGCCCCTGCGGGTCCCAGCCGGTGCCCGGACTCCGCTTCGCGGCCGAAGGGGGCTCCCAGGCTCGGCCCTTACAGCCGCCTCCCGCGGGGCTCGCTCCGCCTTTGTCCGGAGCTCGCCGCCCGGCCCGTTCATTTCACCCTTTCCCTGGCGGGGAGCGACGCCCGCGGCTCAGAGCCCGGGGGAGGAAGATCCTGGGCTGGGCCGGGCTGGGCGGGAGGGGAACACGGGGCTTTGCTGTCCGGTTGATGGATTTCATTTCTCTTCTCTTCTCTTCTCAGCTGACCGCCTTGGGCGAGCCCGAGAGAGGCCAACCCTGCAACGCCTGCGGCGACCAGTGCCCTGGGTTCGCGCTGCATCAATGGAGGTAGGAGCCCCTGCGTGGGTTGCACTTTCCTAGTTCCTCGCAACAAGGGGAGGCCGCGAAGTTCAGGAAGGGGGGAGGGATTTGTGTGTGAATTTCCTCCTTTTTCCCCCCACCTGAAGGATCAAAGAGGAGACGCAGCAGCAGTGCCCCTGGCATGTGGCCCTGGGAGAGTCCTTTCCCACCTGGGACCAGCCCTGCTGATCTCAGCGACCTGCTCCTTTCATGGAGACACTGCCTCCCAACTTTCACAGCTCAGCTCAGCTCAGCTCCCCTTTGAAAAGACGGTGATGTGAATGTATTTAAATCAGCCCTGAATGTTAAAGGGGGACCCTACATCCCCTACCTCTCCTGTTTGGTCATTGTCAACATCCTGGCGGTTTTGTCTTCATCCTAAGAAAGTTGCTTCCCTCCTGGGGCACAGGTGGATTTGTGGGGATATGCATTAGGAATGTAAAGTGCTGAAATCCTCCCTGCCTTCCAGCATTTCTAAGCACTTCTTTCCCCCCACCCCGGTGTGCTAGAATGAGGGTCCCTGGCTGCTTGTTTCTGAATTGCCCGCTCACCTCCCTCTGCAATCTACGATCTACGTGTCCAACTCATCTTTGTGGCTTCTGTTATCCCCCTAACACTTGGGTCTCACGCATCAGATGGAGTTGCAGACTCAAAATGAGGGACATGAAGGACATAGTGCTGGAAGTAGCTGGGTTAATTTATTTGGCATGAACGATGCCTGGAATAAATTGCCCAGGGAGGTTGTGGACTCTCCATCATCGGAGATTTTTAAGAGCAGGTTAGACAAACACCTGTCAGAGATAGTCTAAATAATACTTGGTCCTGTCCTGAGTGCAGGGGACTGGCCTAGATAACCTCTCGAGGACCCTTCCACTACAATTCTATATCCTCCCTTTAATCCTGTGTCTATAGCCTACTGACAAGAGTGAAAGCGAAGTACTGCAAGATCTGGGTAGGATGGAGGCAAATCTGGGTCTAAACTGAGGCAGGGTACTAAACATCAGGCAGGATATTTCCTCTCTTACACACTTACCCGCCCCTTCTGGGTGTTTCTCAGTGTAGAAATGAGCCGTTAAGCTCCACGTCCCAGTGTCCCATACTGCAGGTTTGAAGGTTACCGGTGGCCTTTTCCCCTGGTGACTGCTCTCTCCTGGCTGCCTGCCCCAACCTTTGGCGGAAGCAGTCTGCCCAGCACTTGCTCCTCTTTTCTTCAGGCAGCTGCAGTGTCCTTCTGCTTTCCCCATCTTCTGCATCCACTTCATATTATGCATCATAATATATTTGTACAGTCACCCCGGAGCATCTTTTTCCAGGGGCTATAAAGGGCTTTTGTCAGCTGTCAAAAGCATCTTCAGATCTCAGGTTTGTGGTACTTGGTATTGTCCCAGAAGCTTGCAAGGTGCTTCATAATGTCAGAAAGAGGCAGGGAGACCTTCTAAATAGGTTACATGAAGATAGAGGCAACTTCAGGGTTACCGGCCTGCCTGTCTCTAACCATCACAAGTAGCTGTGCTGTGTACAGGTTTGCTTTTCATTCTGTAAAAACCTGCAGCTACTTATCAGCATCTTTACAGGCTTTTTTCCCTCATGTCACAATTTGGTGGGGCTATTTTGCAACCACCGAGGGAATTGCACTGATCTCTGAGGATGAACTGTTTGCCATCAACTTGCACTAACATGGCAGCAGCCGCCCTCTCTCAAAATTTCCAACCTGGAATGAAGGTTTCTGGCAGACTGGGAGTGAGCTGGTGTTGGCTCGAAAGGAAAGGCGGCCGTGTCAGTGGAGTGAGTTATCTCCTACATCCTAATGGAAGGCCTGAGTCTGACCTCTCTTTCACCAGTGTATGTCAGGAGTAAATTCATTGAAATCAGCAGGCCAGATTCTGATCCCTGCTCTGGCTGTTTTCTAATGCTCTAGCAATACAAGGCAGATGGCTACCTTGTTTAACATTGAGCTTCTGCTCTACCCCTATTCCAGCTAGTGCAGGGACGTTCCCAACAACATGGGGTGTGTGGCAATTGCACCGTGCGCTCTGGCTGTACCTGGCTGCAGGAATAAGAAGAACTAAGTAAGTTCAAGTTCAAAAAAGAACCTGATGAGTTCACGGAGGATTGGTTCATCAATGGCCATTGGCCAGGATGTGCAGGGATGGTGTCCCTAGCCCCTGTTTGCCAGAAGCTGGGAATGGGTAACGGGGGATGGATCACTTGATGGTTACCTGTTCTGTTCATTCCCTCTGGGCCACCTGTTATTGGCCACCGTCAGAAGGCAGGATACTAGGCTAGATGGACCTTTGGTCTGACCCAGTATGGCCGTTTTTATGTTCTTATGTTAATAGCCCACATGCTTTAAGTTAGAACCTATTTTAGCTGTTCTGTTGTACTGACAAACTACCAGCTCCCATATAATTATTTTTAATTGCCTAAATATAAGAATATATAATCAAGTAAAATGAAGCCAGCTAATTTGCCTACTTAAATAAATATATACAGTGGGCATACATTCATTTTTTCTTTTGAGAGGTCTGTTCTCCCATTAGTGCCTAGGACTTATGAATAGGCAAATATTAATAACAGTTACTTTTGTAGGTCATACACTCACGGGAGAATAGACCTGCTGAATATGGAAAAAAAGTATATTTAACTAGTACTGGGAGTGTTCATGCACATATTAAACTGCAGGGTGAAATTGAAAGAAACAGTAGTTTTCAAGGGGATGTATGGATAAAGGATACAAGCCCATATGAATTAACCACTAGAGGTTTGTGAGCCTTTTTGTAATCCTTTAACAGTGTACTTTTGCTGATACATGTAAATTGGATTTGGGCTTCAAAGATGGGAATTTAGAGAATACATCGGGGAGAGAGGAATTTATAAGCTTGCAGACACTGAAAGAGGAATTTGTCGCCTTTGCCGAGGCAAGGTTTGTGTGGTATATATAATGATGTGGCATTGTGTGTTTTCTAATTAACTGCAGTTTGGGGCATGAGCTATACATTCATTCTAACAAGCAAGCAAAGTTATGTCCTGTCAGATCTCAGAGATTTTTATGCTTTTATTTTCATTGGAAAGTCACTTTTTTCAGATATGGAGTTGATTTGGATTATTGATTGACATGATCATTCTTGGAAGTATATGCATGCTTCCTGTTTGAAGGAAACCATTCATAAATAAATTATATTGTTCCAAACTATCTCTGCCTTCAGAATAAGACCACTGTGTCTAATTTAGAGAAAGTGAAATAATAATTTAAAAGAAAGAGGTTCTCAAAAAATCTTGATTTATGATGATAATGAATTTTTGTAATCATATCTTTACATTACAATGTCACATTCATATAAGCTTGTGGATTTTCTGTGTTACTGTGCCAGCATTTTTAATATGTATTTCAATGGAGGCAAGTAAGAAAAAATAATATGCAATGTATTCTTTAAATGTAGGCTCTTATGCACAATACCCATATGAAGTTTGGCATCACTGATCCCCCACCTGTTATAATTCAGAATTTAAATTTTCAGTTTGCAGTGATTAAGCAAAAAGAGACGAAAACCAGACTATTTTATTTAAAAGAGTCAAGACTGAATTTAGTCATCACTAGACATCAATTCTGCACTGCAGACCTCTCTAGACATGACTGTCAAACAGTAGCTACTGTAACCTGCAATTTCCCAGTGGTCTTGAGCAGCAAAGTGACTTTCTACTCTAATAACATGGGTTTTTTTATTACAGTATACTGTGAATTAAAGGTATTAAAAGGCAAATATTTGTGTATGGCTGTGTTCCTGAAAATGACCAATAGTGTAAACAACAGATTCCTCATTCAGTATTTAATACAGGCTGGTCTTTGAAAGGTGGCGTTGTGTGAAAAAGTGAAATCTTACTCAATAAAATCTCCAATTCCTTAGGAGTCTGGCTGCTGTTTCCTAATCAGATCAGCATTACATTAAACTGCTTGCCATTCAACTTGTTAACAAGCTTTGCATTAAATAAAGCTGTCACTGGAGCTGAGTGAATGAATAGCTATTAGAAGTGTCCTGTGCGTAATGTCTGGCTGAAGAAAAGCCTGCAAAAGAGGTGGTCTGAGGAGAGAAAAGGGAAAGGAATTTATAGCCTATTCCTAATGGAATTAGTCTGAATATGCAAACCTTAAAGGTGACAAATGGGTACCCATCAGGAGACCGGATCTTGCTGCTTTTGCCACCCTGAAGTTTTTGATCGTCCTTTCACATGAACATTGGAGAAAGTTCTACTTGAAATTGCTCTTAGTACCGCTTTTAAAATAATACCCTTAAATGCAGTCATACATACTGCCTGCGGCGTGTTGTCTGATTTTGGTGTATCATCTACAGCCCTGCATTGTTTAGATGTGTTTCCTCTTTCAGAGAGTCTTTTCACCACCAGTGACCTTCACAATTCAAACACCCTTTTTATTCCCAGATCCCTCACCTAGTCTACACACACACACACACACACACACACTAGTCCAAGCAGAGTTTTAACCTCATAATTTCCCCATGAATATTCATCTTGCCACAGGCCTGATCCAGTAAAGAACTGATGGGGTCTATTTTAGTTGTTACCGGTCAAGACAGAGATCTTGCCATCCTCATGGATAGTTCTCCGAAAACATCCCCTCAGTGCGTATTGGCAGTTAAATAAACCAACTTCCAGTCAGCTTGGAAAAGAGACAGAAGAGGGGGTATGATAGAGGTCTATACAGTCATGATTGGAGAAGGGGAATAGGCAAGTGTTATTTACTTCATTTACTTTCAAACTAGGGGTCACCCAACAATACTAATAATCAGCAGCTTTAAAATAAACATAGGGAAATACTTCACACAACGTACCGTCAACCTATGGAACTTGTTGCCAGGAGATGTTGGGAAGGCCAAATTATAGCTGGGTTCAAAAATAATGAGACAAGTTCATGGAGGACAGATCCATCAGTGACTACTAGCCAAGGTGGTCAGGGACACAATCCCATGTTTGGGTGTCCCTAAGCCTCTGACTGTCGGAATCTGGGAGTCGACGACAGGGGATGGATCACCGAAGAATTGTCCTGTTTTGTTCATTACTTCTGAAGCATCTGGCCACCATCATAAAGCAGGATCCTGGGTTAGATGGACCATTGGTCTAATCCAGTATGACCACTCTTATTCTTAAATGGAAAAGTGCTAGAAACTCCATGAAATCTACTAGAGACTTCACTGTTGCTATTGATTTTACATAGAAGGTGCCCAGATGCGGTGCTGACAGGTGGCAGTATAAAACCCTAAAATAGACAGATTTTTTAAAATTAGCCAAACTCTTGGAGAAAATCTTTGTTGCCATAGTTATGCTTCTCATTTGCAACTGCTTTAAATAGCAGTAATAAATGTGCCGTAAAAAATGATGCTAATGCTTTTAGTTTTTGTTGGCCACTGTGAAATCACATTTGTGTTGTTTATGGAATTCTCGTCCCTCTAACATGCGGCAACATTTCCTCCCAAGTCGTATTTTGATGGCCAAGAGTTCCACTTCTCCTCAAGTAGCCTATTAAAACTGTTTTACAGTCTCCATAACTTTAGCTTATGTTTGTGTAACAAGCATTGCCCGGTACTTAAAAAGACAGTGTAAAGCAGAGTCTTTAAAAGAAGGGAAACCATTTGTTTCTCAGTTCGGTAATATTTAAGGTTAATGAATTAAATCCTGTGAAGAGAGCTGTTGGAAGCATTCACTGTGCTTTCAAAGCGAACGATGCCTCAAGGAAAGAGGACCCTAGATTTATATAGAGGTGATGTGATTTAGTGGACGGACTACTAGATTGGGAGTCAAGACATCTAGTTGCTATGTGATCTTGGGGAAATCACCTCATCTCTGTGTGGTGACAGGCCCAACCTTTGTCTGCTTTATTTAGGTGGTAAATTCTTTGAGGGTAGGAACTGTCTCTTACTGTGTGTTTGTACAGGGTCTAGTACTTGATCTCAGCTGAATCCTCTAGGGCAGTGGCTCTAAACCTTTCCAGGCGACTGTACCCCTTTCAGGAGTCTGATTTGCCTTGTGTACTCAAGTTTCACCTCACTAAAAACGACTGGCTTACAAAATTAGACCTAAAAATACAAAAGTGTCACCGCACACTTTTACTGAAAAATTGCTTGTTTTCTCGTTTTTATCATCTCATTATAAAAGAAATCAATTGGAATATAAACATTATACTTCCATTTCAATGCACAGTATAAACAAGGCATTGTCTGTATGAAATTTTAGTTTGTGCTGACTTTGCCAGTGCTTTTTAATGTAGCCTGTTGTAAAACTAGGCAAATATCTAGATGAGGTAATATACCTGTGTACACCGAGGGGTATGTGTACCCCTGATTGAGAACCACTGTCCTAGGGCCTAACATACCATTAATAAAATAACTAGTAATTCTACATTTGTACATAACCCAAATCTGCATATATTGGAGTCACAGTCTTCTCTGGGGATGGATGCATCCCTGGGCAGCTTTTGGTCTTCTGTTTGATTGCTGGTGGTGCAGCTTCCAAAGGGCAGAGACAGTGTTTTCAGTGGAGCACATTTATGAATAACAGTGAATTCTGAAGCATTTGTCTTTGGTTTAAAAAAAAAAGAAAGAAAATACAGATTATTGCTTCCATATATTTTCAGCCTTTTTACGGTGCTTGCAGTTGTTTCCTTTCATGAATAACATGCTTTGCACCACTGTCTCCTTTAGCATTCAGATATTCTACATGTCCTTGCACTTTTATTTCTAAGGCTTTTAGTTTGGAGACCGTGAGCATACCTTACACAATCTTATCCTGTATGATCTTCTGTTCATATCATCACTTCCATTGCAGTAACTTAAGGCCATGTTATCTTCTTCAGTTTTTACAGTGGATTGCTGAAATAGACAAAACTGTACTGGTGGGAAGAATATTGAACTTAATGACCATGAATACCCTTCTATTCCTATCTCCAGAAGCCATTCCTTGGAATTGCCATGTGTTTGGGGGCTCTACAGGAGTGAATAAAGGAGGTCTATCTCATAGAGATAGATCTTATATCTACATGATCTTATATCTTCTGCAGTTAATGTTGAGTCTATCAGCATTAATTTTTGCATGTTCCTGCTCTGCACTGTTAAATGCCTTGGAGGGACCCTGACAGATGGGATGGTCCCAGAGCTCAGGGGGCAGCCCAAGCCTGGCAGTCTACACTGCCATTTAACAGTCCCATAGCCAGAGTCCCATAATCTTGAATCAGCTGGCACGGGCCAGCCACAAATGTCTAATTGCAGAGTAGACATACTGTAGATACATTGGAGTTTCTGCATTGGCCCATTGACTTGACATCAGGACTTACATTGTCCCAGTGGGGTTAATTTTATCTCCACATACCTATGAGAATTTATACTTGTTTCTTTTTCAACTGTACGTATGTATTATAATGCCTGGGAAGATATCTAACGTACTGACATACCATAGTGTCATGTCCAACTCAAATGACCGGCCAAATGTAAATTAATGTATTTTTATTGAACACTGTAAAATGCTTCTAAGAAAAACATTTACTTTTAACATACTTCTGTCTTCAGTTGTTGTAAAATTGATTCATCAACTGGTGAGCCCTAAGAAAGGGAAAATAACTTCTTGCCAAAGTTGAAGTTCTTCTTCAGCCTTCTGTTCCAAGACACAAAGTAGAAACTAAATTGTGCTGCTATTGAGATATATGGACAAACCCCCTGATTTAGCAAGATATTTGTGCATGTATGTAACTTTAAGCATGTGAGTTCAATAGTCCCATTTACTTACATGTGTTAGGTTAAGCATGTGTATAGGTGTTTGTAGTAATGGGACCTAATTGATTATTTTATGACTTCTCTATAAATTTTCAATGAAAAACCAGTGTTAATATTATTGATCTGTCTATGGTACTTATATGGGCCTCTGAGCGGCTCACAATTTGTAATGTATTTGTCCTTACAGCCCCCTGTGAGGTAGGGAAGTATTAGAGGCCTGATTCCTTCGGGCACACTCTATCACCTGGGTTAAGAGAGAGGAGATCATGGTCTCTTTTTGTCATCTTCCACATGGCTTCATTGTGATGAGATTTCACCAAGTTGGGGAATTAGATTGGATCCTTCTTCCCATTAACTGCTGAGCTGGAGAAAAACCATTCTCCAGAGGTGTACCTCAGTAAACCAGACAAGTTTGTACAAATCACCCACTGTCAAAAGTTTTCTTTCTAAGGTTCTTTACTCTCCTTTTAGAACTTTCCACAAGTCCATATGATTGGTGGTAATTTGAACTTGATTTTTTGAGATGAAAATCCCCACTTTAGGCAAATTGCCTAAAACTGTACTGGATAATTGGGGCCTGTTATTGCTAAAGACTTCATCTGGAGTTCTGTGTCCGGAGAAGATTTACTCCTAGTGCTGTGCAGTGTGCAGATTCCTGGATGCCAAGAATAAAAATCTGTGACTTTTAAATAATTCTTTAATGGCCAGGTATAAATCAGTGCCTACCTCTTCTAAGCCTTTGTGGGACTGAATGAGGTTTCAGCGGCTCTGCCTGTTGGCATGGCTCATATTTCAATATAGCCCCTTCTCCCCAAGTCAGAGCCTTGACTCCTAGCCCCTCTCCTTTGTGGGGTGCCAGGAGAAAAAAATGGTAGCCACTACATTTTGTTTCATGAGGTTCTCCTGCAGCAATGATGTTGATGCTTCAGATAATATGCATAATGGACCAGGCTCTCAACGGGGGATAGGGGTGGAAGACAGTCAGTTTTCTTATTTCTGCTGCTCCCCATAGATGAAGGGATCATCCTGTGCTGAGTCAGCATTGTGTCCTATGAGTGATTGGGAAGACATGTCGTTAGTAAGGTTGATATTTATTTGTATTGCTTAGAATCCACAATCAGGAATCAAGGCCGTTTTGTGCTAGTGCGAGTAAATAAAGTAATGCTTGGTCTGAAAAGAACTGAATAGCAGCAGTTGGAGAACTTGTGAAGTGGAAGAAGTTTTTTGGGTGGGGAGAGGGTGGGTGCTTTGATCAAAGTTGGATCTGAATTCTCCAATATTCTATTGTCGGTTATTTAGGGATTCAGATGGTAGATGAATCTGAAGGCATCTCACATATTTTCTGCCTGTGGTGAAGTCCCAGTACTCTATAGCAAAGCTCCCTTCTGTAGCTCTATTGCAGTGATACTGTTCTAATTTTCAAGTCAGGTTTCTGATTTCCATAGTAACAACGTGCAGTTGGCTACCATTTATTTCCCGACGGGGCGTGAGCCTCGTATTTATCATCAGCACTTCACACACCATGTGGTTCAGTGAGTAGTGAAAGATTAACCCTGGAAGGGGCTGAGTTCCCTCAGTGGGAGCAACCTCTTGAGAAGCGCCCAACGCTTCAGAAGCAAAGAGCCATCCCGGAGGGTAGAAGTTAGTACAGCCGTCCCTGATTGAATGTTTGGGTGATCGAATAGCCCTTCATTCATTTCAGTTCACTTGAACCTTGACTGCAACTAACCCCATTTATTTAAAGGTTCATCCTCTCATGGTTTGCTGGTTTTCACAGCTAATCCTTTGCTCATATGTTCTTTAAGGCGCTGTTTGTAGGTGGCTGAGAAGAGAGGTGTTTTGTCAAGGGAGCCATTTCCCTAGGATAGGGATTCTCAAATTTCATTGCATCATGACCTCCTTTGGACAACAAAAATTACTACAGGACCCCAGGAGGAGGGACCACAACCTGAGTCCTCCCAAGTCCCGCACCGCAGTGGGCAGGGAGGCAGGGGGAAGCCCCATTACCCCAGGATGGGGTGCCAAAGCTGAAGCCCGGGCAGGAGGCTTCTAACCTTCTCCCCGCTGCCCACGGCTGAAGCCCTCAGGTTTGGGCTTTGGCCCTGGGCCCCAGCAAGTCTAAGCCAGCCCTGGCGATCCCATTAAAATAAGTTTGTGACCCACTTTGGGGTCCTGACCTACAGTTTGAGAACAGCTGTTCTAAGATAGCAGAATGGGTTTTTGAACTAGAAATTCAAAATCCCCCAGTGAAAGGATTCAGAGTAACACTAGTGGGTTTGCGAGTAAAATAGCTGGGTACAGAGAAGAGAGACACATCTAAAAATGAAAAGGGTGTACAACGATGTCTAAAGGGTGTGATTTACTGAAACAGTGTTTCTCAGACTGTGGCCCACTGGCGGCCCTCCTAACACTTGGTGAAGAGCCCTGGAGAGTTGTCAGCCCACATGATATTGGCAGTTTTTTGTTTCTAGGTGACATGTACCAAAGTCAACTTAAAATATATTCAATATTTCCCCAGGATTACTTTTCACTGGAAATAATGGCGTAGGATATTATGGGATAACAAATAGGAGGGAAAGGGTGTCCATGCCATTGTCAGTAGGAGATGTCTACACAACAACTTCTCTCTTTCTGTTACGATATGGTCCACATCGCAAAGATGTTTGAGATTGAAGGTTTGATTCTCCTCCCAATTATGCTGCTGTAAATTGGGAATTGCTCCTGTGAAGTCACAAGAGATGGGATGTGGCTGGTTTATAATTGGTGTAACTCAGAGCAGAGTTGGATCCTGAGTCTCTCCTGGCTGGTAGAAACAGCTGAGATTGTCTCAGGTGTTCTTCCCTCCATTTTCCAGGAGTGAATTTTCCAGGTTAAGGTCTTTTTCCTTAGACTCTTCAAGTCTAAGCCCTTCACTGTGGTGCTCACTTCCATAAAAGAAGTATGAGCTTGTGGTTAAGCTACAGGACTGGTAATGGGGATTCAATTCCAGATGTCCTCTGTGATGCCTCAGTTTCCCATCTGGACAATGGGGATAATAATACTTCCTTTCACCCACTCTGTTTTCTCTTCACTTTGCAAGCTCTTTGGGAAAGGAACCACATCTTCGTGCATGTGTGTTAGTGTACACACGCATATACAGTGCCACACACAATAAGCGTCTAGATAATTGTCTGTAACGCTATAATAATTAATAACTTCCTCTAGTATTCTGACAGAGTCCAGGTGTAGTTGTCCTTAAGATGGTAAGGCATACACATTTCGTTAGGCATTGAGTTGCCTTTAATCACACCAGCATAAGGGCTTGATTGTTGCAGCTGTCATTTGGCTTAGTGGCTCATCGTAGTGCAGCTGTGGATTATTGCCATCTGTGGGTGAGTATGTTGTGGGTTTTTTAATTGTTTATTTAATTTTTTTGTATTCTGTAAATTGACTCTGTGTCTCAGGGTGTGTGTACACCAGTAATGTGGGTGTGATTGCAGCGCACAGCCGAGCCGGCTTTCATCCAGTTGGGTTGGGTAGCAGTGAGAGTGAGGATGTGGCCCATGCAGGCTTAAACGCATGCTAGCTGCCCCACTCCAAGCCCGGTAGGGACCGTAAGTTCTTGGGTTGCTGGCCTGTTCCAGTCAGCACAGGACTGGGAACAGGGAACTCTGGGATTATAATTCTACTGGACTCGCTGTCAGCCTCCAAGAATCCCATACCTTGTGCTTTGTGAGCCCAAACGGGAGCCTGTTAGCTGGGCTGGGTTGTGGCTAGTGGGGCGGGGCTCTGGGACCATCATGGGAGGGAGGGAACATTGGACCCTTTCAAGAATGTTCTCCTTGTGTGCCCGCTGGTTTCCCCCATAGTACCTTCTTCTTCTTAGCCCCCTGCAGGGAGAATACTTCTGGGAACCCCTGGAGCATGGCTGAATCTGGGAAAGCTAAAATGCAGCCCTATATACCTGTTTCCCTAAGGCCCAATTAAAAGGGCTCAATATTAGTATCATTATCTCCATCATGGATGTGGATTGTAGCATGAATGGGCATTTACACTTTGAGAGAAACTCCTCCACTTTCAATAGAGGGCTTATAGTCTAAGAGAGAAGGGACTTTAAAAACTGAAATGTGCTAGTCTAAAAAAGATCACTTTTTTTCCTGGCCTGTATTTTACTTTGCAGCCTTTCATACAGAGTCGGGATTCGTTTTCTTAAGACACAAACATTTCTGCAGCCAGATCCTCCTGTAAACCAATGCAGTATCTTCACTGAGCTCCATCAGCAGAAGTCAGGCCCTTGTCGTTAATTTGTTCCCTGTTACAGATAATTGTTCTCGCTTCTTTCCAGAGATTCTCTTCCTTATTCTACTGTTTATCTTGAAAAATATTTCTGCTTTCTTTCAATTTTCAAAAGGGTTTTTTTTGTAATCCATTAATGATTGTATCAGTGATTCACTGTTTTCATATTCTATTACATTCTAATTGAATACAGTCTCCTTATGGAAATCTTGGTCTTCGAAGTATATGGAAAAGCTTAAGGAACAGCAAATAGCTTCAGCTCAGATTTTTGCCTGATGATCTCATAATAGCTTGTTTGTGAATTTCAATTGTACGTTTAATTTTTCTACCATGAATAACCAGGCAGTTATCACACAGGAAATCAGGGGTGAAGGTTCTGTAAGCAGTGCACCCATGATGCTGACTTGTGGTCATTAGCTAACATTTAAGGAATTTGCAATTCCTGTTGCTACATAGACAGTCTTTCCAATCAAGTTTTGGTATGTCTAGGTGTTATAGGGTGACCAGACGTCCCTATTTTATCAGGACAGTCCCGATTTTCAGGAACTTGTCTCGCGTCCTGACCATACATTGGTCGGGACGCAGGCTTTGTCCCGATATAGGGACCTTCAGAGACCGGGGCCAGACTCTGGCCTCACTTACAGCTCCTTCCGGGTGGCTGCAGCACCCTCCTGCCTGCAGGAGCAGCACGCCGCACTGTCCCGGGCAGAGACCAGGCGGCCAGCTCTCTGCTGCCCACCACGCGTGCCGCAGGGGCGGGGGGAGGAGGGCTGCTTGCAGCAGGCACCGGCGTGGTGGGGGAGCAGCAGGAGCAGAGAGCCTCCGGCCGCCCCCCACCCACCAACCCGGCCCCGGCCCCTAACAGACCTGTCGGCCGCTGCCTGGCTCAGCTGAGAACTGTGCCCCCGGTAAGCGGCGGGGGCCCTGCGCCCGCGACTTGCGGTGGGGCTGCAGGCAGGAGCCGGGCGCTTGTAGCGGGGCCCTGGGTCCCCAACCCGCGTTGGGGCTGCGCCCGGAACCGGGACCCTGTGTCTCTGAACCTGGAGCCGAGGCCCTGCGCCCCGACCCGCAGCTTCCTCAGGCCCTGCCCCCATGGGTCCAGTGGTGTGGGGGAGCCTGTGGCACCCCCTCCCCTCTCCCCCCTAGAGGTTCCCCTCCCCCACTTCTTCCCCCCCTTCCTCCTCCCATGTGTCCTGATATTTTGTTTTTGTCATCTGGTCACCCTAAGGTGTTTAAAGCGTAGCACTGCACGTGCCTTAAAATGCTTGTTTCTGTTTATGGGCCTATTGCACCTTTTTTTACATCAATCTACTCTTCCATTGGTTTCAGTGGTGCTGCTCCTCGTTTAGATCCACGGAAGGGAAATGATCTCTCACTTCGTTCACTTGCTGCACGGGATGTTCCATTGCGTACAGCCAGGTTCTGCAAGGCGCTGACCGCCTCCTGTGATGCTCCGAGCCCTGTGTTCAGAGGGAGCTGAGGACAATAAATTTGGACTCCAAGCTTCTCACGAGTCTTTTGCTTTCTTGACGTTCCACTGAAGTCAGTGGTGCCCGGTCTAGGCACAGAGCGGTCCAGCTAGGATTGGTGCCTAAGAGGCCAGTAACCGCAGAAGCTAGGCTGGAGCTGCGAAAATCACAGTGCACGCTTGCGTTAAGCAGAAGGAGCCTGGCTATTTCTTCTTCTGCCTCTGGTTCTTACGCTCGGCAGTGATCTGACTCCAGAGTTTGGCTCTAGAAGTGCTACGAATTGCTATTATTATTACTACTACCACTAAGGAGGGTGATGCTTAGCACTCAGTCATCGTGGCAAATATTCGGTATCAGTTGCCCTTGTGCACATGCTGCTGTTCCAATGATAAGACATAGTGGCTGCTCTTGGAGATAAGGAAGCTATATAAATATAATTACTGAAGTCACTCAGTGCCGGTGGGACGCCTGTAGATAGATGAGTCCTTCTGCCTCTATATCTGCAAGGGATGCTCCTGAGGCTCTCTGCTATGCCCTGGAGAAGGGATAAAACGCCACCTAACCAGCACTTGCTGCAGCATATTTTCCGGCCGGTTGCAGCTTCTGGCATGCTAAACTGGAGCTCTTTGGTCACAGTTGTGAGCCATTAGCTCCCCACCCTCTCACCGCCACCTTTCTTCCTCCTAGTTCTGGTCACCAGCCCGCTGGAATTCATGAGCGAGAAAAGGGAAGCCCCTGGCAAGTTGGGGAGTGAGACGATTAGAAGTTTGAGCAAATCACGTGTAGCGAGTGAAATTGTGGTTTCATTAGCCACTGTGGCTAACAGAGCAAGAACAACAGCCCTTTATAAACCTAACTTACCCTCAGGAACAAATTCAGCTGCTTAATAAACTATCGGGAGTTGCACCCAATTACCCAGAGCTGCCAAAGTCTCAAAACATGTACGAGTTCATTTCTAAGGCCTTTTCCGCCTTAGGTATTTTAGCCCTGGGGTAGCGGAGCTCGTGCAAATGTGCACAGATGTGATTTGTATCAGTGCATCCGGAGTTGGACCAGTTTGGCTCACTCCCAGATAGGAAACGGGGGAAGTTGCTCAGTGCCCACAGTGTCGGTGTTTGTCAAGTCTATGCTATGGGCTTGCCACTATGCTGGTGGCTAAAACCCTCAGTCTAGACCAGACCCAAGCTTCAAACTTATTTTTCTTTATTTTCCATTTATTCTTGTAGGTCCCTATATTTTTTTAAACCAGGACAGGGGCATGTTTTCTAGTTTTATAGCCTGATATTTCTGAGGCCATACCAATGAAAATGATTTCCATGGCAGCAGTAACCATAGGAAACCTTCGGAATGTGTCTCGTTTGGTTCCTGGCTCCTTTATTTTAACTGTGTACTCTGCAAACGGAACAGCGAGGATAACCGGGATTTTGTGCACATTGTAACCCTGCAAAGGGCTGAGAATATTTGCTCTGCCTCTTGGCCGACAAGCACCTTAAGTCTGTCATTTCTTCAAGTGCACTGGAATGTTCTGCACAGGTTGGGGGTGGGGGACCAAGATGTGGTGACTAATTCTCTTTAGCTGGCTAGAAAATCTTTTGAAGGAGGATCTGTTAGAAGAAATGAAGCTTCACAGCTATCGCCTGACTCCTGTGCACGCTCAAAGGGTGCAAAGGAAGTTGTACACTGGATGCTAATTGCTCTAGAAAGAAGAGAGAATCGGCTCCCAGTACCTAGTTCCCTTTTGCTATCTTTCTCGATTCTTTCTGATAATATTTTAGAAAGATGTTGTGTTTCTGGTATAGCAAGACCTTACTATACAGTAGAACCTCAGAGTTACAAACATCTTGGGAATGGAGATTGTTTGCAACTCTGAAACGTTCTCAATTCAACAAAACACTAGGGTGGTTCTTTCAACGGTTTACAGCTGAACATTGACTTAGTATAGCTTTGAAACTTTACTTACTTTGAAACAGAAGAAAAATGCTACTCCTCCCTCCTTTTTTTTGGTAGTTTCTGTTTAACACAGTATTGTACTGTATTTCCTTTTCTTCTTGGTCTCCGCTGCTGCCTGGCTGCGTACTTCCAGTTTGAAAGGTGGGGTGTGGTTGACTGGCCAGTGTCAGTGACTGGTGGTTGTAACTCTGAGGTTCTACTGTGATGATTATTGTGTATTGCTGTGATATCTACAGTCCACCCAAGAACAGGGATCTGTTGTGCTTGGAGCTGTACAAACACAGAGGAACAGCCCCTGGAGAGCTGACAGTCACCCAGGATGGACAAAAGGGATGGAATGTTTACCCTTCAGCAAGGATGGAGATTCTGAGACAAACCTGATTTAAAGAAAAACGTGAAAATGCAATTCACGTGTTTTGTTGAAAATAGACATTCTGCTGAAAGTGTTATCAGGAAATCGAAATCGGGAATGTTTTCACCCGCTTTCTCTGGGACATATTCAGAGGAGGGGGTCCCTTGGCTACTGCTGCATGTAGGAAACTTAAAACTGAAAAGCAAGTCTAGTGCTGGCAATAAAGTTCTAAATCAACACTCAGAGTGAATTGGAAACTGTTGATGCAAATGGGAATTGGAGCTAGAGTTAGACAGATCATTCACAGACAATCTTGGAACTGAAAAAGGGTAATTGTTTGCAAAACATACTTAGCCCAGCTCTAGGCATGAACATTATGCGATGGGGATCAGGCCACTTATGTTTTGGTATCACTGTTAGCCAGGTGAGGAGGAGGGGAAGATCCCATCAATGATTAGTACAATTAATATTATTCCATACAAGGCCGAAATACAAATCCTTTCCCTTCCTCCCTGCCCCAAGAACATTTATGATTTATTTGTATTCTAGTAGCACCTAGAGACCCAACTATAGCTCAGGACCCCATTGTGCTAGGTGTTCTGGAGAAACAGAATGGACAGTCCCTGCTGCAAGGAGCTTGCAATCTCCATATATATATGTTGCCTCGATGACGAACATACGGGTCTGCTCTTTCCTCCTCCCTCTGGCTGTGTTTTACAAACAACTGTTCCATTTGTACCTTGGCCATTGCAGGGATAGCATTAGTGCTGGTAAATCCCCACATGGGCTGCCGTGCAGAATATTGAGGTGTGGAGAGAAGCATGCATAAACTCGTCAGACTAGAGAACTCGGTGGGGTTGGAGGAGGGGTCTTCACTTGTCATCATCTTTCCCTGTCATCTCAGTGGATGCTGGCAGAAATATCAAGGCACTGCCAGTCCTTGCTGCTCCACGGGGGGGGGGGAGGGGGGGGACAGCTGGACCAGTCTTTTTTTTGAGATTTGCAGAGGAAGGGTGACATTCAACTTCTGCTTCAGCAGGGCAGTTTGACAGTTCACGCTGCTTGCTGCTGGTGAGGTGATGATGATAATTATGTGGAATTGGCATTTTGCATTTGATGGGAAATTGTACTTTTCCATGTTGTGACTGTTAACCCCAGGTCCGATCCATTCTGTAGGGTCCCCATCTGTTGTAAGTGGAGCCAACAACTGGGCCTCATGTGGTTGTAAACTGTCTGGGGCTGGGTTGAGTCTAGCCTGATTCTAGCTCTGGATCCACAGGGCACGCTCCCAGGCTCGGGCCTGTTGTCTGACATCCTGCCTTGGGATGTGGAACTGTGTAATCCAGCTGCCCTCAACCCTGAAAGCCATTGTCAAACCTTCCAAGGCCCTCGGTTGCTTGCACCTACAACCCTAAAGCTCCAGCAAGGCTTTGGGCATTCTGGCTTCTAGTGTAACTTCTGTAGGAACAATGTGGCAGGAAAGCAAGGGGCATCAGCTTAGCAAAGGAATTTCTTAACCATAGTCATTTAACTTTCAAAAGCACTCGAGAGTTACAGATCTTTGAAAACTAACAAACGTCTTGAGATGCCCCTTCCCCTTGTCTGATCTGACCACTTCTGTGGGTCCAAAGTGTTGTCAGTGTTTCAGACCGGGCAGACCTCCCGCCCTCTCCTCTCCTGCTTCCCTCTGGCGATGGGCAGACCCCAGTCTACAGAGAAGCACTCACCCTTGAATACAATCTCTGTCTCCTTCTGTCATGTGCCGTGTCTGTCCCTTTCCCTCTCTGGGCTCCTTTATAGAGAGTCCATTGTTACATGGGAATGGGCCAGCAGTTTAGCAACAACCAAAGTTGATGATTTCAGATCTGCTCTGTGATGGCTTCTCCAGGAGGGTCCTTCAACAAGGTGTCAAACACCTCTTTGGGGCAAGGCTGCTGACTGAACTACATGGCGTGATGACCTTGCGTTGGACCAGGTTAGACATGAGTTGAGCAGGTAACGCAAAATGGAGGTTACAATACAACATGGGGTTCACAAATTGATCCAGACACATCCCACTCTGTCACCGTGACCATTTCATACTGCAAGACCAGAGTATGTAGACCCCTGTCTGTGAGGCTGTGGGGCAGCCGTCATCAACTCCAGTAGCTGGGATTTCTGTGAGGGAGCTGCCCTAGACCTTGTACTGTTTCATATTAGACTGGCGAGAGGGTGTTTAATAATGTGAAGGCCCTTGCACTGGTCCCTGTTTGACTACTGGAATGGAGAAGCCATTAGGGCTGGTCAAAAACTTCCCTCGAAACGTTTTTCTGGACAGATTTGAATTTGGATATTCCACCACAGTGCCTCAGGGGAGTTGTATTTTCTTTGCCTCATGTCCTCATTCTCCTCTGGTGGCCAGGCTAGGGTTGCCATCTTTGGCTGGACGGATTCCTGGAGGTTTCATCAGATGACATAGTCTTTAATTCTTTAATTCCTGGAGACTCCAGGACAATCCTGGAAGGTTGGCAACCGTACACCAGGTTAAGAACATAAGAAAGGCAGTACTGAGTCAGACCAAAGGTCCATCTAGCCCAGTATCCTGTCTACCGACAGTGGCCAATGCCAGGTGCCCTGGAGTGAGTGGACTTAATAGGTAAAGATCAAGTGATCTCTCTCCTGCCATCCATCATCCCCCTCTGACAAACAGAGGCTAGGGACACCATTCCTTACCCAGCCTGGCTAATAGCCATTAATGGACTTAACCTCCATGAATTTATCCAGTTCTCTTTTAAGCCCTGTTATAGTCCTAGCCTTCACAGCCTCCTCAGGCAAGGAATTCCACAGGTTGACTGTGCGCTGTGTGAAGAAGAACTTCCTTTTATTTGTTTTAAACCTGCTGCCCACTAATTTCAATGGGTGGCCAGGACAATATCTCTCATGATGAACTGTGGTCAGAGATTGCCATGATGTCCCCATGTCCACCCCTCTCCAAATGGGAGACCATGGTGCATTGTGAGAGGTCTCATCTCCGTGTTCATCCTATAGAAGAGAATGGGACCACAAAAGACTCAAACTACAACTTCCATAGGACACTGTGGTGGCATTTCCATACTGAAATATATGGGGGGTTGAATTTTCACCAAAAATTTAAATTTTCCATAGACAGTTTAGACAAAAAATGATTCTTTTGATTTTCATCTAAATTTTTTGGAGGCAAAAATTCTAACTTTCTGGTTAATGCTGTCCTGTTCGGTCCCTTTCCCCCAGAAGATCACATCAGTTGGGAGTGAGGGAATAGGAAACATCAGGGGTCTTTTTGGAATGTATGTGTGAAGAGAATATGGGAGAATGTAGTTGATTTACTAATTAAATAGACGAGTCCTCTCTTTTGTTATGACAAGTTTTAGGTTTGCGTAAACCTGAAACTCAAAGTAAAACCTGAGTGCTGTGAAACTTCAGCAAACTAAATCTGCCTACGGCTGAGTAGCCGTGTGCTTCTGTTAGTTGTGAATGAGGCGCAATTGAAGGGAATCTATAATAGACTCATGAACGCTGGAAAAATGGAGCAATGGGCATAGCTTCTTGAGCCACAGCTGGTTGTAATTTTGTGTATATGTACTGTGCTGAACATATCCTAAGTTCTTAACAAATCATAAATGCCACTAATTGTTTATGGCAATGAACCTATTTGAGCAAAGTGCCATATGATGTTGCGTGTCAGGTTGCAAAAGTGAAGGACTTTTCTTGCCCGTGCTGAAAGGAATTTCTCTTGCCCATTGTGTCCCATTCCACAAAGTTCGTAACTGTTGTTTGTCTTCTACCCAGAAGGCACAAGTCAGATTTGTTTTTTCATCATGTGCCTGGAGATGAAAATAGGCCAGACCCCAGTAGACTTGAGTCCTAACAACCGTGCTTTTACTTTCTACAGATTAGTTAATCGCTGTGGCTCTAAACCCCACAACTATAGAGAAGTCAGGCTTTTACTTAAAATACGTGTTAAAGAACAGGCAGTCGAGAACAATGCAAGATACAGAATTGCTTTCTCTTCTCACACGCAGAACTAATTGTGACATTTATAATAAAGGTGTGTTCCTGCTGTATTAAATCTGTATTCTGTGCCATAAAGATAATGTGCTGGAACTGTGTCACCTTTAAATATCAGATTTAAAGAAGGTGGAGAAATGTGAATACAATAAAAGTTAATATTATTCGATGCAGTTTGTACAAAGTAGTAATATTGTGCATTTAAGGGTTTGAATAGACACGTCTGAATTTGTTTTTTATTTTGGTTATTTTTCTTCCTAATACCAGGGATAACAATGTTCTTGAAGAAGAAAAATGGTTCTATATTGTCATGTGATGAATTTAGCTTGTACCTGTAATAGATGCAAAATTTGGCGAAGTATGCAAACTATCTGATTAAATTCTGGAATAATGAAGCCACATTGTTTGCTTCGATTTTCTCTTGTTATTTTCAGAGATATAAATAAATCATGTCCAAACTGCACATCACGAAGCTCCAGTAGGGACTGTATTTACTTTCTGCAAAGGTGATGCAACTGTGGCATATGAAACATGAATATTTCAATGTCTAATGGGTGAAATCTCCAGGCATTGGTGTTATGCTCAGCATTTCAGTTGCACCAACATTTAACTTTAATAAACATTTAATCCAAAGTGAAATGATAAATATTAAAATTGCTCATTGCTTCTTCATTTTAAATAAAATAGCATTTGTATCAATGTACACCAGAGGGCTCCATATAATGCTTAGCTGAAGTTTTTGCAGTTTAATATCTGTATAAAGGGGAAAAACTTAGAAATTAATTACAGTGTGGCGGTATATATAATATATGTGGCCACCATTGAAGCTGGTTCAATAGCTTGTCATATTGATTGGTGTTCAGGCTGTTGGTACATCAAGCTACAGGGGTTTAAGGCTAAGAAAGATAGATTTTGAGAGACAAAGAGAAGTAATGATGAAAGATGTCAGCATTGTAGCGATATGTCTGAAGGAGTGTTTCCCTACCAGTAGATATAGTTGTGGGCACTATTTCAAAGCAGAGAATTTGTATCTAGACAGTATTAGAGTCTATGTAGTTCACTCAAAAATGTCAGACGTGCTTCACAGCAGAAAAGGGAGACACAGTCCTGGCCAAGAAGACCTCGCAATCCAATGTCCAGACTGCCATCTTTCTCGTAGGGGAAATGCCATACTCTGCCAATAACCCCACTGATTTCAGTGGCACTTCTGGTAGGTAGACTCTTACTTGTGAATAAGGGTAGCAGAATCAGGCCTTAAAACGCATCATTTTAAATAGGAAATCCAACACTAACGCTGTTTCTCATCGAACTACTTCATGTATATGAAGTGTTTCTTTTAAGTGGGAGGGGAAAAATCTCTGCTCATCTGTTCTGTATTTCATCTTGTGCATTGTTGAAGAAGTGAAATGTGCTGGCATTTGTTCAGCAAGCAATTGTATGATTGTGAAAATGCCAAGCCTGTGTTCAGTTTCAACTTGAAATTGTCTTTAAATTCGCTATGGCGTACTGAAATATTCAATACAGCTGCATTTCTGATATTACACTTTGGCCCATGTACTTTAAGGCAGACCCATAGAATTCCATACTGAATTTTAAAATTTGCCATCCATCTAAAAGGATTTCAACATTCCTCCTTGGCAACCAGCCCTTTTCTATTCAGATTGTCAGAGTCAAAGCAGTCTCTAACAGCTTTACCCCGACAACGTGCAGAAAGTATGAACATTATTGTATTGAAGAGGGGGTAACTATAGTGATAGTCCTTGTAGTCAAAGATAACCAAAATTTCAAGCTATGTAAATGTTGTTACTGAATATCCATGGCCTGTGAAGAACAGTTGGCGAAACATGGAAATATTGGAGAGGTTTTACGGTAGCACGTACCACTCTTTAGCATACAGTACACTTATAAAGTTTGCGGACGATACTAAGCTGGGAGAGGTTGCATGTGCTTTGGAGGAGAGAATTAAAGTTCAAAATGCTCTGGATAATTGGGAGAAATGATCTGAAGTAAATAGGATGAAATTCAGTAAGGACAATGCAAAGTACTCCACGTAGGAAGGAACAATCAGTTGCACACACATAAAATGGGGAATGACTGCCTAGGAAGGAGTACTGTGGAAAGGGATCTGGGGGTCTTAGTGGAGCACAAGCTAAAGATGAGTCAACAGTGTAACGCTATTGTAGAAAAAGCAAACATCGTTCTGGGATGTATTAGCAGGAGTGTTATAAACAAGGCATGCGAAGTAATTCTTTCGCTCTATTCCGCACTGATTAGGCCTCAGCTGAAATACTGTGTTCAGTTCTGAGCGCCACATGTCAAGAAAGATGTGGACAAATTGGAGAAAGTCCAGAGAAGAGCAACCAAAATGATTAAAGGTCTAGAAAATATGACCTATGAGGGAAGATTGAAAAAATTGGGTTTGTTTATACTGGAGAAGAGAAAACTGAGAGGGGACATAAGAATTTTCAAGTACATAAAAGATTGTTACAAGGAGGAGGGAGAAAAATTGTTTTCCTTAACCTCTGAGGATAGGACAAGAAGCAATGGGTTTAAATTGCAGCAAGGGAGGTTTAGGTTGGACATTAAGAAAAACTTCCTAACTGTCAGGGTGGTTAAGCACTGGAATAAATTGCTTAAGGAGGTTGGAGATTTTTAAGAGCAGGTTAGACAAACATCTGTCAGGAATGGTTTAGATCGAGGTAGGCAACCTATGGCAGGGGTGCCGAAGGCACCACGCGAGCTGATTTTCAGTGGCACTCACACTGCCTGGATCCTGGCCACTGAACTGGGGGGCTCGGCATTTTAATTTAATTCTAAATGAAGTTTCTTAAACATTTTTAAAACCTTATTTACTTTACATACAACAATAGTTTAGTTATATAGTATAGACTTCTAGAAAGAGACCTTCTAAAAACATTAAAATGTATTACTGGCACGCGAAACATTAAATTAGAGTGAATAAATGAAGACTCGGCACACCACTTCTGAAAGGCTTCCAACCCCTGGTCTAGATGATACTTAGTCCTGGACTAGAGGATCTCTTGAGCTTTTCCAGTCCTTTGATTCTATGATTAAAATCAACTGTGATGATATGATATCAGAATCATGCAGAGTTATATTAGTAAGGAGTTAAAAAGTCCTCAGAGTTTGGAAGGGACATAAACTTTCAGGCCTTTGGGCTTAGAACAACCTCTGAGGGCTTGGCTACACTGGCACTTTATACCACAGTAAAACCTCCCAGAACACCCTGCCTTACTCCCCATCCACACTGGCAAGGCACATAGAGCGCTCTGACTCCCCGGCTGGAATGCTCTTGGTACTCCACCTCCCTAAGAGGATTAACAGCTGTTGTGTATTGGATGAGATGCTTCAGGGTCAGTATGAATGAGGAGTTAAGTTACTGCGCTCTGATTGACCTCCAGAAATGTCCCATAATCCCCTTGAGTCAAGTGGCCTCTCTTCCCTTGTTTTGAACTTGGCTGCAGGAATGCGGAAGTGCCTTTTCAAAGCTCATTTCAGACAGCAGCTACTTATCTGCAAAGGGGCAAAACAAACAAAGCAAACATTTACTGAGTGAGTGAGTGAGAGAGGCAAAGGGACTACAGGGGACTGAACTTACAAGATAGGGTGCTGACACACTCTCAGCACTCCAAAAATCCACTCTCCCCCACCCCACATACACACAACACACTCCACCCTACCCCCCTCATTTGAAAAGCATGTTGCAGCTTCTTGAATGCTGGGATAGCTGCCCATAGTGCACTGCTCCCAATGCCGCTGCAAATGCCGCAAATGTGGCCACACCAATGCGCTTTCAGCTGTCAGTGTGGACAGACTGGAGCGCTTTACCTAGTGTGCTCTCCGAAGGCTGGTGTAACCCAAAGTGCTTTACATCTGCAAGTGTAACCAAGCCCTGAGTATGTTAGAAAGAGCCTTTCTCCATAGGCAGATTATTCTGTAAGGCCCTCAAGCAGCAAATCATTTTAGCACAATGTGTAACTTGAAGAACATGAGTTGTCCCATATGCTTTAATAGAGCTGTTTGCAGGCAGAAAGAGCTAGAGGTGCTTAAGTGCTTTGCTAGACAGAGGCCTAATGGCCCACTTAAGGGTTTCTTGGAACTTTCACTGTATCATGTAGTACTGGCCGCCGTTTGAAATGTTGGATCCCAGACCAAGAGGCCCGTTGTTCTGATCTTACGTGCCAGTTCCGGTGTTCCGGTTTTATTTAGCTGAGATAACAGGCCACACCTGTGGTGATGACAATAGATTCATTTTTTTCTTCTGGAATCTTGGAGGCGAGAGCTGAGTTACCAGTGATGTGCTGGAAAGAATTAACTATAACAACAGGAAACCAGTGCCAACAGCTGCAGCTGGGATGCAGAAGCAAAAATGAATTCAGCGGCTCATTTCCCTACACGCTGATACATAGCAAGGAGGAGATGAAGAATCAGTTTTGATTGGGGTTGTTTCTATTGCCCATGTTTCCAATATGGATATTTGACATTTGAAAATACCTTCTAGTCAAAATATTTGACATAACAATTTAGTAAACCTTGCACAGTACACTCCCTGCTGGAAAGTCTTTTATGTGCGAACGTTTATCCTGTTAGGAAGGTCTGAATGGTGTTATGGGAGCAATCACCAGATGGTGCTGTTACAGATAGGTCTCTCTCTGCTTTTTTCTAAACAAGTTCTTTATCTTAACTTGAGCATTGTTCAGTCTTTTAGGAAATGTTTGTAGAGTTAGTTTTGCGAGACAGTGTGTTTTGTGGCATGTTCAAAGGAATTGCCAGGAATGGCTCTGGGCACCAGCGCACCAAGCGCATGCCTGGGTCGGCAAGCCGCGGGGGGTGGCCAGCCAATAGCTGTTAGGGCGGCAGTCTGGCCACCTTCAGCGGCATTTCTGCGGGAGGTCCGCCGTCCTGCACATTTGGCGGCAGGCAAGCTGAAGCCGCGGGACTGATGGATCATCCGCAGAAATGCCTCCAATACCGCGGGCCTGGCGGACCACCCGGAGGAACGCCACCAAATGCCGCCTGACTGCCGCGCTTGGGGCAGCAAAACACATACAGCTGCCCCTCCTCTCTGCCTACATTGTTATACCTAGAGTCTGTTCTGGAGGCAGAGTTGCTCCCTGGAAACTGGTGCTGGTTATTTGCCTGAGATTCTTATAGCGGGGGATTGCTTGCATGCTGTTTGTAACCACCTCTGTTCCAGGACTAGAGAATATAGTCTAAACCAAGATGAACTGAGAATATACCCTGGTTCCATATCACTGATTTCACGTCCAACAGGAGGATGACTTGATAGGCCCTGATATCTGCTATCACTTACAACAGTATTATCCTAGGAATGGCATAGATAGGAGAAATCCAAAGCTGCCTAGAAAATTATGTCCATATGTGAACTCAGTCATGTCTGTATTTTTGTTTGTGTAACTCTGCGATAGATTTCCTTACCCTAGATTCAGAAGATGATATTATTATTGTGATGTGAAGGAGCCCCAGTCCTGGACCAGGTCCCCATGTTGCTAAGTGCTGTACAAATAGAGAACAAAAATAGTCTATGATTGTCTCCTCTCCTGCCATTCAGAATTCCCCACCACTGTGGTAGCTGCATGAGATGCCACATGTAGCAAAATAAGAGTACTTCAGAATATTGACCAATCGAGAGGTTAGGATTTATAATAGTTTCATAGGGTTTTTTTAGCATTAATATGTATTAATCAACATATCATTCGAATGACTGTGCTAATGGCAGCCCTGCATTGTTCTGAAGACCTTCTAATCTAAAGACTCTCCTTTGCCAGTGTCAACAGAAGTGAAACTACTTAAATGCACAGTTAAAATATTTTCTTATATTAAAGTGTGGACCTCCATGCAAGATTACAGTTTAACGATAATCATTTAAAGGACCCTCGTGCAGGACATACAAAAGGCTTTTAAAACCTCACAGTATTAGCCAGTCAAGTGCTGCCAAGTGTACTTCATACATGCAAAGAGCCCACATGAGTTTCTTCTCTGTGTACCAAATTCAAACCTTCAGCTCCGCAGCGTCCCAGTGACAGGGTTAAGGAAATGCTGCACTGTTTTCTCGATGCAATGAAGTCCAGCTATTTAGTCTCTCACGTTTTTTTCATTACTGTTTCTATATGTGACAGCCAAAACGTTTGTAACCGAAAATTTTCCAGCCAAGTTTTATCACTTAATTTATTTTAAATTGAATCTTCTATTCTTTCATTTTTTTTCTGAATGATGTTGGAACTTGCATAAAAACCCAAGTAGATAAAGGGGCCAATGAAACATTGTCTTGCAGCTAATAGATTCATGGAGCAGACCCTTTACATAATATTGCTTGAAGAAAAACGTGGATTCCCTAACCTTAGGTCATATAATGTGCAATTTATCAGGGTGTTGGCAACCATTACATGTTTTTGTTCTAACTCCTCTTTTCAGTCGCTCACAATAACTGTTTACCCTTTTTGTCCTGAAATAGTCCCGGTTTGATAGGAGATCCTGCCCCTACTGAAGTAAACAGGAGTTTTGCCAGTGACTGAAATGGGACCTGGATTTCATCCTTGGTCATTGCCCGAAGATCATTTATTTTTGACAAATACGAGTATTTTTGGAGCATAATGAGGATTTTAAAAACCTCTCTGATTTCTAATAAAGAAAACATCACTACTTTTGGAAACTCTGCAGCAGCAACGACTGTGGGAGAGAGAGCTGAAATTTGGCATGAAAATAGCCCTTCCTGGGAAGTGCCATGGTGTGTTCCAGGAAAAACTACTTTTGATTTGTCTGACCCATCATACTTGGACATTTTGAGGACAGTGTGTGCATTTTAGTGAATTCACTGCTGCAGAGAGGGCATGCCCAAAGGCTATGCATGATTTAAATCCTACCAAAGCCCTGTTTGAAGAACTTCAGCGGGACGCAGCTGAATAGTGCTGTTCCTTCTTCACATGCGTGAATTTCACAGTTAAGGATGGTCACGTTCCCCTTGCGTGAATGAAGTGTGTGTGTAGCCCTAATCTGGATGCCACCTGACTTCTGAGGTCTTAACATTCTCCTAACGAGGGTTGGTTTTGTTTTGTTTTGATGGACGGCAGAGGTAATGCTCAGGTTATGGATTGGACTTGAATTTGGTAACTGATACCTGCCATAGGTGCTGGAACTAAGGGTGTGTGGAGGGCGGAGGGTGGTGCTACTGCCCCCCTCCCCGGGCTTGAAATGGATTCCATGATTAGATACAGGGTTTGCAGTTTGCTTCGATGGCCCCCAGCCACCCTCTCCCCATAAAAATTGTTCCAGTGCCCCCCGCTGATACTTTTTGCTTTTAGACCCTTCCAGCTTCAGATCCAGCCTCGAACCGACCTGAAGACATGGGTTTGGGCCTGAGCTCTTCAAGTCCAAAACCTCATCCCTGAATTGTGAAGGGGTTCACAGTGAAAGTTTTGGCCTTGTCCTACCTCTTAAAATATAACACTGATGATGTGCATGGTATAAATATTTCTGTTGGGCTGAGTTTGGGATGGTCATTACTCGTGCATAGTTTCTATAAACTATAATATTAATATTATGGCTGCAGTCACTGGCATCAATTAAATTTCTCTTAGTATTTCTGTAATAGACCAGTGTAACTCAGCTGCAGAAAGCACAGTAATAGTACGGGGGGCATGACCCAATCAGATTTTTTTTAATCAGATCCCGTTTTAAATAAATCACATCCAACTTAAACTTTCCAAGATCACTTTTGAGGATGTTTACTTTGGCGCTCAGATTGATGATTCCTCCTTAACTCACTCTCTTGTGCCTCACTGGTGCAAGGATGTCTGTAGTGGTATAATCTTGCATACAATTACGTGTATCCATCTTGTACTTTGCACCTCTCTGTTCCATTAACATTAATGGGAGTTATAGTGGTATCTTGAGAGGACGTATGTATTGCAGTACTTAAAAACAGCCTGGTGGGGTGGAACTGACCCTTAACTCTGAATTTCCACACTGCTGTCATTTTAAGGCAAATCCTTAACATTTCTTCAGTGTGATCGTTTGCGGTTCTGTGCATACATATGTAGTTTACTGAGTTTGACTGACATTCTTACTTTACAAATTGCTACTTTTTGAGTATTTTTATTGGTTTTTTTGGGTCAGATACTATTTTTTCCTGTCTTCTCTGAATGTAGGGATCTCCAACGTCTGCTGGTCTCTGTCAGTTTAATATTATAAGTGCTTCGAATTCCACACTGCTCTATCTTTAAGCTGATTTTAGGCAGGTGCCCCGAGGTGCTCGCACGCCAGGGTGCTTTAGAGATGTAAATTTGGTCTGAGAAATGATTTTTGCTGTGACTCTCAGTTCAACACTAGTTGGTGGAAATGTTGCTTTTAGTTAAATTTGGTGAAGGTTTGGAAACGAGTCTCTATGAACATAAAGAAGATGAGACATAATCACATGCCACCTAATCCCCCTTAGGATGCATTGAATGTAGGAAAACTATGGGAGACTAAGATTGAAAGTGATGAGGGTTTGAGAGAAAAATCCCTTTTATAGTTGGAGCTTTCAAACTATTTTACTTCAGGTTTAGGGATTTCATATATACATATTCTAGGTAAACATAACAGGGTCCAATCCTCAGCTGGTGTAAATAGATAGATAGACAAACTACTATTATCTGAAGTAGATAGATATAGACAAACACACACACATACAAATATATATTGTGGTCTTGCAACATACGGGACCTCAGAGAGATTAATTGTGTCTGGATGTGATGACAATTAGCTCTTAGTTAATCCATGCTATGGTGCCAAGCTTCTGTCAAGGCCTTTCCCCAAAGGTGGCAGTTATTTAGACTAAAGCCCTTGGTAAATTGTGTTTATGAGAATAAGGAGGAGGAGAAGTTTTCAGGCAGGCAAGCTCTTTGCATGCTCTTTCAGCCGGAGGAGCTGAGCATCCTGTGATACCCTGGCCGTGGAACTGCACTCCAGAATTTCAACTTTAAAGCTTTATTTTTCTATCCCTAAAATGATTGCTAGCCATTGTTTTAAATTTAGGGATTGAGTGTAAATTGGATCGATTGTTGTCTTCCTGAGTCTGAAGAGAACCTGAAACGAAAGCTCATTAGACCGTTTGGATCTGGGGTGAAATCCTGGCCCCATTAAAGTCAATGGCAAAGCTTCTGTTGGCTTCAGCTGAGCCAGGATTCCAGCCCTGATTCTGTTCAGTGATGCTGGTGTAAATCCAGAATAACTCCACTGCAATTGATGCAGTTCCGGAAAGGTCAAATTAGTGTCAGTGTGATCGGAATCCGACCCCAAGATTTCCAACACTTGCACCAAGAAGAGCAGCACGGGGAATTTGCACTTACTGTTACCATTGATAAAGGTGGACTTTGAACAACAAAGGGTTAAATCATCCACTAAGTGACAAGGGGAAGAAAACGGTTAAAGAAAAGGGGAAAAGAGGGCTAAACAAATACCCGACAAAAGACTGAAGTGGACCAAATTAAAGCAAAAATGTGTCCAGCTTCCGCACTGCGGAACCCCATGGAAACTAGAAGGGCTTTTTAAAATCTCTCTGTTGAATTGGGCTCAAAGCCAAGTGAAAGAAAACATCTTCCCAACACCAAATGGAAAAATGCAACACAGCTCTCTTAAATGACCTGTTAAAGGAATAGAGCTGTGAAAAGAATACGTTTGCTGTGCACCAAAGTTATTCATTTAACAGATTTTGACTGTACTTGACCTTTGCAGTGTGTAGGCAGAGAAATATGTTGCTGAAATTTGAGAAAGTACCGAGTGCTCAAGACAAATACTCAGCATCTCATCAACAATAAAGGATTGAGATTTAGTTAAGAAGAATGTAAAATATCGTTCCATACTAACGAGATCTCTCCTCCCAGCCCCTTCTTCCCCCCGTTCTCTTTTCTTTTGTAGAGCACTAGCCAGTCTACTCATGCTTTAAAATAATCCTGGCTAAAAAGTGTGATTTGCGTTTCAGTGATTTTGATTACGCCTACGTACTATATTTATTGCTGTTGAAATCATCTGTGTTAGCTTGAGATTTGTTTCTTGTTTTTTTTTAAAAAGCCTGTTCTGCACTGTTGCTAAGGAAAAGATTTTTTTTTCATCTGGGCACTGCTTTAGCATTGGAAGGCTGATAGCCATGGGAGGGGAGTGTCAGAAAAAAATGATTACACATTTCGGCCTTTTGGGGAACTTTGCCATATTTACTGATGGTTAACGGATATAATTTTTTCAACATTATGCCTGTTGGCTTAGAGGTGCAACTTCCATTATCATTCACAGCAGTTGTTTTTCATCTAAGGCTTGATCCAATGCTTATTAAAGCCAATGGAAAAAAATATATTCACTTCAATGGGCTTTGGATCAGACCTCTTATTCACCAGTGCTAAAAGTTTTAGCTGTATTCCCTGTTTCGTTCAGCAGATGTCCCGTTAATTTTTGGAACGGATGCCATGGAACTTCTTTCTTCTCATTTTTTTCTAATGCTACTAAGGTTAGTTTCTTACAACTCGGAAAACCATCTCCCACTCCTTTTGGAAGAGAAACCTGTTTCCTTCAATCATTTCTAATCTAGTGGTTTAAGGGTGTTCCTTTCCACCCTCTGCTTTGTATCATGTCTGTTTGAATTAGCGTTCGTCTTCACTAGGAAAGAGAGTTGAATTTACATTAGTCTTAGCTAATCCATGTTAGCTAAATTCAACATAAACCCTACTGTTTTTTTCCCCCAGTGTAGATTCAAGCCAGCACCTATAGCTTGGTTTCAACTGCTCAAGTTATAGACTTGGCTGCTTCTGTTCCTCAATGACACTTGGTTGTACCATGGATTCCTAGTTTCCAAGGCCAGAAGGGACCATTGTAATAATCTAATCTGACCTACTGGAGAACACAGGCTAGAGAACTTTCCAAAAATAATTCCTACAGCAGAGCTTTCAGAAAAACATCTCGTCTTAATTTAAAAATTGTCAGTGATGGAGAATCTACCACGACCCTTGGTAAATTGCTCCAATAGTTAATCACTCTCATCATTAAAAGTTAATGGTTTATTTCCAGTCTGAATTTGTCTAGCTTCAGCTTCAGGCCATTGGATCATGTTATACCTTTCTCTGCTAGGTTGAAAACCCCGTTATTAAATATTTGTTCCCCCAGGAAGATACTTATAGACTGCATAGATTGTATGATGTGAGTTACCAGTTTGCAACCGAGTTCTTTAAATCCATGGCAGATTATAAACACAGAGAACCAGAAATGTTGCTTCTAATGAAGGGTTCAGCAATGATATTAGTTTATGTGAAGTTTTCTTTTAGCTGTCATAGCAACGAGAAAATATAGTTTTCCTGAAAACTTACTAAAAATGTCTACTCCTTCTTGATAAAAAAGAAAATTGGTAACTTTTGAAAAAAATATAAGTTTTGTCTTGACCAGAATGGCTATCTTAGAGAGCTAGCACCACTGTGTGTTTACCAAGTGAATTCTGTAAATCTATCACCTTGCATTGTTTTTCCCCACTGGATTCGTTCAAGAAGTGCCCCATAAATTCAATCATTATTTAATGTTAGTCTTAAAATGAAAAAACATTACTGGCATTGGTGTATGTAACCTGCTAAAACTTGGGCAAAACACCAAAATCTGTTTAGACTGCAGGAAGCAAAAGGAATGTATATTGATTTGTCCAACGTAACATTTATAGTCTCACCATGGGTAGTCTTGATAACTGTAAGATAATTTGAGTTTGTCCATAAAAAATATCAGCTTACTCTAGACATGTTGCTTTAACCTTAGAGGATTAAATATGTAACAGCCTCCTAAAATGCACTTGTGGAGTTTAAAGACTAGTCCGCTGGTATATACAAATTGTGAAGTTAGCAGTGCAAACACTTGACATGTGTGTACCATTACAGACATCATAAGGTATTTTAGCCTAACCTGCTTGTTAGTGTTTCTCATACAAACTACCTTTTTTGATCCATGTACATATTCTTATCATAGTTAGGACTGTAATATTTATTATGGTGACAGGAAAAGTCATTGGGCTTGGATATAGTGAAGGGCAAAATTAATGAAAACACTGTTTTAGAAAAAGCCCTTCAAAAGTTAAAGGCACAAATACAAAAACCATTTCTCTAACTTCTGTGCAAATAGCAAGAACACTTTGTATTTAAGAACTGTCATACCAGAGTAAACCTAACCAGGCTCTTTTAAAATAAATATGTATATAAAATATAATTTTAGCATAATATCTTGAAGTGAGACACTTCGTGACTGGACCTATGTGCACTCTTCTCCAAGTATAATTAGAAGTGGGCTTGTCAATTTTTGGATCAGGTACATTCCACATAGGGACATGGAATACTAAAAGGGTTAGCTTGGAATAAACCTGGTTGTTACGTGCTCAAATCCGACCAATCTGGTTCAGGCTCACGAGAATCCGGATTAGAGTTAGTGACATGTTAGAAAATAACCTGGCCTACATTTTCAGAAGAGACTAGTGTTTTTGGTGTCCAACTTGAAACTCCTTAAAAAGGAAGGTCCCCACCTCTGAAAAGCAAGCCTTTTATAAAGTGCCTCAAATTGGGTGCTCAAACACCCAGGAATGCAAAATGGCTAGTCATTTTTGTAAATTTAGGACGTGTGTGTGACTTTCCCCATATGATGTAACCCACTGATCCCAGGTCCCACTCTCAAGACGTTGTGCTCAATTGCATACTTCCAGATGGAGAAGAAAAGCCGACAAAAAGTGTTGCTGGACAAACTGTGGTCACTCACAAGTAGGACAGGTTAAAAATTTTCTGTCACAGCTGTCTTTCAACTGAAACATGAGTGGTCAGCTAAATGATTTTTCCCTCACAAAAAGTGTCTGCTTTCCATGCACAATGTAATTTTATCAAAAAGACATTGTCCCAAAATAGCAATATTTCAATCTGGAAATGTCTCATGAGAGTTATTTGATTTCCTCATGTCCCCATTCTTCCCTATGGGCCTGGCTCCCCAATTAGTCTATATCTTCCATGACCAGGGACTCCCATGATCCGCTTTCCAGGAGTGGAGACTGTAAGGTATCATGGGAGATATAGTCCAACCAGCAAGCCCAGCCTATGAAGAAAATGGAAGCCTGAAGAACCTGAACTACAGTGGCTATCAAATAAAAAAATTGAGTTTGGGCTGAGTTTTTTCAGCACCTTGACACCAGAGACAGGACGTATATAACTTAAATAATGTCTGGCTGTACCGAACGAGCCATGAAATCTCTTTATTGATTTTCAATGCCCAGACCACACCAACAGCTGTAGTGTTGCTATTCTTTTTTTTATTATTTTTTTATTTCACATAAAACAGAGTTGGCTCCTAGTTGCCATAGAAACCAGCAACCCTAATTATAAGGAGTGTGATTCAGTGGATGTAGAAAGCCATAATTCTTCTTTCTGTTAAAAAAAAAAAAAAAAAAAAAAAAAAAGTACAAAACAACCAGAGCTGGGTCACAAACATGACAACTCAGAACTGGCACGGGATCAATCTTGAGAGCTTCCCATGAGAGTAGGGTGTATTCAGATGATACAAATAGTATTGCATGAGAAGAGACCACCCCTTAGTGGCGGTGATCTTCTCTGTGATGTAGCCAACACTGACTTCCTTTCGAGCTCTGTCCCTTGTACTGTGGCGTAGCTGTTTCCACATGAATACCCTAAACCAAATCAAACTGATTATGTACTAAGAATGCAGCCTGTCAGTACGTCGTGTGTAGCAGCATCACATAACGTAATGTGACTGCTTGGAGCGCTAACCGAGCACAGCTTTAAATATCTTCTTATGAGCTTGGTTCTTGCAAGGAACTCAGAACTCTTAGTAAGGGGGAAGGTGCTCAGTACCTTACAGAATTGAGCCCTGGCTGCTGGAGGTCCCAGTCAGCAAAACAATGAGGCGTGTGCATAGCTTTAAGCACCTGAGCTGCCCTGTTGATTTCAAAGTGGCTAGTCATATGCTTGAAGATAAGCATGGGCTTACGGGCTTTGATGGATCAGCCTTAGACCGTGCCAAATTTGCAAGCAGCCGTTAAGTAGCATTTTGACTAGATCAAAACAGGATGTGAATCAGAACATAAATAATGCACAAAGGTATGCAGAAAGCAGACGACTCGAGTGTCCTTCAAGTTCATCTTTCCAGCTAGTCTTGCCATCTGTTTTCTGATGAGTCTTAACAGAAACCTACAAAATTGGGAAATGTTTTTATCTTAGCTTACTTTCTTCAGGCAATAAGCTGGCAGAGGGTTAAGTGCCTTTAACTAGTCATAGTATCAGTCTTCTTTGGGTCAGTGAAGTTACTCGGAAGCCAGAGATTTGCACATGGAATCGATTATTTTATTCCACTTTTAGCATGTGCTTACTGCAGTTTAAAACATGTCTTGCAAATTCATCTCATCACGTGAATATTTAAATCCTGGGCTGGAACCTTAGATTCAGAGGTGAACGTATTAAATAACCACTGAATTCTTAGTTCAATCCCTATTTCAAATATACAGCTAAGAGAGAGTCATTTTCTGGCTTATCTGGCAAGAAACAAGAGTTGATATTTTAAAATGCATTCTATTAAATAATGCACTGTGCGCTTTACTGTAAGGAGAATGCCTGTAAAGTTTGCTTTCTAACAGCCTGAAGGCCTATGTAGGCAGCTCTATTGGCTATGATAAATTAAGCACAATCAGCCCCTTGCAACGAGGAATTTTTCCAACAATAGGTGGAGTTGGTTAGAGAAGGATTTTATACTCCATCTGGCTATTGGGAACAGTTGGTTCGGTGGTGTTTTGTATGGCATCTAGATGCTACAGCAACAGGCAATGTCTGAATGTCTCACAGTACGCCTTTGAGACCAAGAAGTACTATCCCCATTTTACAGATGGGGAACTAAAGCACAGAGAGATTGGGGTCACACAAATCTGTGATGGGGCAGGGAACTGAATGAGTCCCAATTCAGTGTGTTTAACCCCAAGGCAATTCTTCCTGTGTCTTTTCAGGACTGTCACTGAGACACAACCTGCAAGTTTGTTTAACAAGGAGTCTCTTACTGACACCTTAGTGAACAACTGAAGGTGATAAATGTTAGACGCTCGTCAGCCCACGTTGTCAGAATGTGGCCAGGATCTGAAAAACAAAACAAAATGCATTGCAGGCAGGTGGACAATTCCAGTGTTGAAAGTGGTGTTTATTCTGCACTTGGCCAAGAGTGGGGAACTATGGTTTTTCATAGCTGCACAGAATTAGCAAGTGTAATTTTTTATGAATGGTTAGAAGTGAAACTAAGAGGGCTATTCATTCTGTCTAATATGATGTCAAACACATTGGGGATAGTAATTAGCTGCCAGAAAGCAGTTTGGGAAAAGATAATTTTCCCTAGCACTGGAGTGTTGAGCAGCTTTGGATCAGGTTGATGATGTGTGATCGTATTGCCCCCAGATTTGGAAAGTGATGTGTCAGTCCTACAGGTGTTATCTCCAAGGCAGTACTTGTGCAAATGAGATTTCAGCACTGGGAAAAGATGCTGCCTGGAAGACATTTCTTAAGAGACATTAACTCTGCAAATGGTGGCCAGTTAGTTGTGGCCCAATCAGTGATTATACACCTCGTATTTAATCAGGTGCATGGCTTTGAGCACATGACTAGACCTACCAAAGTCCATTACACTACTCTCATGCTTAAAGTTAGGCAGGTACTTGAGTGCCTCACTGAATTGTGACCTTAGTGACTAATCTTGAATACAGTAGGTTGTTATCTGAGCCTTTTATAAACTGAAATCATTTAACTGCATTTTACATTCTTCATGAATTCTATAAGCAACCCAACTCTGGTTTAAAAGTCCTTAGCTGTAGTAAACCAGAGCTGCTACCTCTGACAGCTGTTACCATGTAAGAATTATGATCTTGTGTACAGAATTTATGAAACCACAAATTACCCTTCGTATATTGAATATAAAAACAGCACTAGCATTTTGAACTAATGCAAAGGTAACATAGTACTTTTTCACTTATCAAGTAACCATATGACTGATACAATATATTTTGGTTTTTACCTACCCCTCATGTTTGGAATGTGTATATTTGGTCATAAGAAAACTATAAAAACCATTAGTCAAGAATAACCATTTTAAAATGTATTTTACATGTTTTTCTTAGGCTGAGTCAACCATATGTTACAATAAACTTCACCAATGGCAGCAGTTCTCATTTGAGGCTGATTATGCCTGAATAAAATAGAACATGGGTGGTAAACACAATCAGATACAGAAATCAGCACTGGGATATTTTATATTCAGTTTATAGACCATATAATGGAGGATACAGATGACCAAAGTTTGGCTGACTACGTTTCCTAAGGTGGTCCACTCAGCTGTAGCATGAGGATGATTTTTTTTCTGTGCTACCAGCCCTTGTGTGAGAATTTGTTCTGTTGCTGGTTGTGCTCATCAGTTCACATCTGCAGCTCCTAAGCTTCCAACAAAATGGAAGCAGTGGATCTGATGCAAAAATGGCCTGATCTGAAACCCACAGAAGTCAGTGGTAAGACTCCCATTAGATTTAGCTCGGGCCCACAAGTGGGGTGGATTTCAGAGCAGTTAGCAACATCAGCTGATGAACAGTAATCTCAATCTTAACTATCGGGATGCCACTACACAGTTATAATCAGGCCCCCGATTAGCCCTCTGCTAGATCTGTGGTTCCCAAACTGAGATTTGTGAATCCCTGGGGGTTCACAAAATGTTACAGGGGGTTCTCGGGAAAAAATTCCCTAATGGAGGACTGAGCTGACCCTAGGAAATCTGGGCAGCAAAGGGCTAGTAGCCCAGAGCCCCTGGACTTCCAAGAGCAAAGCAGATCAAAGCAAGCATCTCTACCACACTGAGGAGATTTCAACTTCAAGACTCCTTATAAGAAATGGAAAAGGAGGTGGATATTTTTTGCTGTTTTTAAAATGAAATAGGCAGCTAGTATTGTTTTTAAAATTATTATGAAGAACAAGTTTAAGTTTTGTGTTAACGTGTTGTTTGCCTGGACTGCTCAAGACTTTAACACTTGTGTAGGAGGAACTCTTTGAGCTGGCTTCTTAAATCCCTTCTCGCTGTTTCACATCTGATACTCCTTGAAGAAACATAGGAGCCGTGGCTTTTAACAGGCTTATTGAAAGTGTTACAAGCTATGAAAGTGAGATCTTGGAAGAGTGTTGCTATTTTCATAATGTAATAAAAATACTGTAATGATAAATAATTAATAATAAATAGTGTGTATAAGCATGTCATAAAAACAAATGTTATATTTCCAAGATCACTGCTTTTATAATTTATATTCAAGTAAATGAGAAAATTCCTGGAAATATTCACTCTTAGGAGCAGGTTCGTGAGACTTGGCATTTTAGTGAAATGGGTTCAAAGATTGTTAAAATTTGGGAACCATTGTGCTAGATCTATGCACCTGCTGCCATAAGGTTGACTCCTGTTGCCACTGAAATCAATGGCGTAATCCCATTGTCTTCCATGAAAGCAGAATCAGGCCATTAGTGATCACATTGGTCAGGTTGTGACATCCTCACTGATGTTAAACAGTACCTTAGAATCATAGAATATCAGGGTTGGAAGGGAGCTCAGGAGGTCACCTAGTCCAACCCCCTGCTCAAAGAAGGACCAACACCAACTAAACCTTGCACTGTGATTGATTTCACTGAAGTCAAAGAAACAGTTTGTGAAGTTCAGGTCCTATTCTGAAAGAGTACAGCAATCTGGGCGATTGGGTGCAATGGGATGTCTGGTTAGGAAATTCCAAATATCCTGTGAATAGGATCCATGGCTTAGCTGATCTATGTTTGTGTATACACTCCCAAGTGACTTGCTATATTCTTGTGATCTATTGTGCATCTTTCAATGTAGAAACATTTCCCCACTGGTTTAAAGCAAGGCAGGTTGCCTGGAAAATCCTGATACATTTGGGAGTGAGGGCAGTGAGCCCTAGGATAAGGCAGGCACACATAATGGTTTTTGCAAGTGGCTAATAGTCTAATAGTGTCTCTTACTCTTCCACAAGTCACTTTGGCATCTCCTAAAATCTCCTGAGCTCGTCTAATTAGAGAGCAGGCAGAGAAATGCAGAACCTCCAGGAGTTGGTACATAAATCATTCTTTCAACAATCCGTGTGTATAGCGTGGAAGGTGTGGCGTTAACTTAGTCCTGAATGCATGCACTGAGCAGTGTCACTTCCTGTAAAACATTCCACCAGTTCTGCAGTGAAAAAGGATAGCTTTGAAGCTATGGGCCGCAACCTTTTCTTCACATATCGTGTATTTAGGAACACACTTGAGCCATATGCTTCTGTCAGTGTGACTGCAGCAGTGGTTCCCATCTGTGTGCTGCACGAACTGCAGAAACTAAATAAGTAGGATCAAAAGGTTTGAAATCCCAGTGATGTACACCTGGGAATAGGGAGACGGAGGAATAATTACAAGAAACAAAAGGCAATGGCTGATCCACAGTCCGAACATTTCGTTATAGTGAAAACCCCAAGACAGATTAGTTTTAGCTAGGTCATTTCCCCGCCCCAGCCTTCATCTGCTGAGAAATCCAATAGCTGCAGAAAGTTAAGTGACAAGATTCTAGTGGGCGAAAGGGAAAACAATGCGTTTGCTACTTTTGTGAGGCATTTTGGCAGTGTAGTTGGTTTATCTTTGTTTTTTTCCCCTCCAACCTCTGCAACACAGCTCCAACTGCCTTTTCTCGGCCCTTCCCTGAAACGCCATGGGTTCCCAGGTTTGGTTTCAGTGGGAGTTTTGCTCTGGAAAAGACTAGAATATGTCCCATAGTTAGTTCAGGTACGGCAATCTGGAATTGCTCCCTTGATGTTTCAGCAAGTGTGTTTCTTTCCCGCTACTGGTTCAGGATTTTTCATTCCTTGCAGAATATGTGAACTATTCATGCCGATGGATATATTTCCGAGTGCTCAGCTTCTTGCAGGAAAGACTTTGTTCCACAAGTTTAAGCAGTGTTTAAAGGTTGTGTGTGTGTGTGTGTAATCACCCTCCCATACTAGACAAGTTTTATTAGCACCATTGTAGGACACAGGGGATCCAAGGCATGGAGAATAAGCCATGAGCTAGCTGACATTCCATCCCCTGCAGCATATTGAATTCAGTGTGGTCTTTTCCAAGCTCTTTAAAGCACAGTGGTTCACGTTTCCAGATGACAGTTTGAGGAGTTGGACAAAGTCGGTCGGAGCTCGCAGCCTGGAATGTGCTGTTCTGGTCAGTTAATGCCCTGTGTAATCTCTAACCTGTATATTTGTGTAAACCTGACCCACCCTCCGCTTACTTTAATCATGCTTTACTTTTCTAGACATAACTTCCTAAAACTGTGGAATGGACACACCCCCTCTTTTTTTTTTTTTTAGCGAAATGTGCAAGAGAAAACAAATAGAGGTCAGCTGTAGCCATGGATGTAACTAAAAGTTTGGTGGAAACCACATCCAATGGTAACATGAGTCCAGAGATGAGCCTGACTCAGCAATGTTCATATTCCAAACCAGTACAGATGGTTGGTTCATTGCGTATGTGGATTTCATGGCCACCATTTCATGCTGTGTCACTCTGGCCACATGTTAATGCCTCGGAGAAGGCCAGCACTGCACTTTTATCCTTTCCCCACATCTTTTTTTCCTGCTTTTTTCCTTGTCAAAAATGGGGGGAAATATGGGCAAAAATTTAGATGCTCCTTGAGGGATCTGGAATTCCATCAGTTAAACCTGCGCCTCCTTTTATCTCATGGGCTTAGTCTTGGAACACTAATGGCTAGGGTGAGGAAATGGACGTGCCCAGAATTGTTTTGCTTTGGGGATTTTCAGGAGTGTTGGAACCTTGCTTGTTTTTTCATCCTTGTCATTATTGCTCAGACCCATAGAGACGTAGCGTTTGGATCTTCTCTCACTCTGGTATTAAATCAGGAATAAGCTCAGCTGAAACCAATGGTTTATAAAGTGGCATAAGTGTATAAGGAGTCAAGTCCCTTGAGTCTTGGATGTCCTAGGCTTTTGAATGTTTTACTGGCCTCTGATTAGAGGATCTCCTGGTTATTATCTTGGAATCAATAAAAGTCCATTATAAAGTTTTGTTTTCTGTTCAGTTTTTGTTTTTGTTTTAAGATAAGTGATCGTCACGTTCTGGCAAACCGACGAGTTCAGATCTGGGAAGTGAACGGGCAGCTAACCTTCAGAAAGATCTGAGCTCTTGCAGCCAGAGGGGACTTAAAACCCAAGTGGGGTTTTGACACGTTTTGTTTTTAATCTGCATACTTAAATGTCCAGATTGTCTATTCATACATGCTTTTATAAAACCACCTTCTCCAAATCTATAGCTAAATCACAGGAACCCCAGCCACTTTCTTGGAAGCACTGGTGTGGGGTTTTGTGGTGTTGATCTGCCACATATTTCAAGAGGCAGCATTGCAAGTACCCTCGTAATGGAAGGCAGCCAAAACATTTCTCAGCTGTGTTAGCCCATTCCTGTTGGTTGTATAATACGTTCTGTCACTCCAGAATTCTAGTTCTATTTATCTTTACCTCTGATCATTTACTTAACTTTGCATTCATGTAGGATTTAACTTGAGCAGCTTGTTTTAATTGCTTATACTGCAGTGTTGTTGTGCTAAACTCAAGACAGATGGCACTTAAATACAGACCACACATGGAGACCTGCAACAATTATGCTTCCTTGCTCTGCTGGTCCAGTGGAAGGCAAAAATGACCTGCTTCTTTTTGACAGGAGGGGACCCGATGGGCAATACAAAGGCTGGGAACTGGCAAGAGATTCAGTGGAGTCTTTTCTGACCTGAGTGAGGAGTAGCAATTAGTACAAGGAAGAGAAGAGTAAAAAGGAATCACGCTGAAAGCGAATAAGACCCCATGGTGCCCAACTTAATCTATTTATTTGTACATGTTTCCATAGAGATACTCTGGAAAATCACCAAATGTTATTCAGGTGTGTAGAGATATTAAATATAGCCAGGTAATGGAGTGTATAAATCCCATACTGGGACAATAAGGATTAAGGAACAGTTCTGGGCCACGGTGAGGCTGCCCCTGCAGAGCTTTCTGTGGCTGGACCAGGAGTTTGAAAGGCAGCCGGGGCAGACAGGAGAGGAGGACAGACCTATCTTGGGAGGTTCTGAGCAAGGGCGCCCCTTGAGTTCCTCCAGTTGCTTCTCCCTGCCAACTAGAATTATCCTGGTTTCACAGGGCAGGAGTTGGATCCATGACGTGTGCTTGTTCAGTGCCCAGTGCAGTGAGGCCCTGGTCCATAACTAGAATTACTAGGCACTATTGTCGTACAAATAAGAAGCTGGCTTCAGCCTTATCCAGCTCCATCTCAGGTATCATCCATCTCCATCTCAGGAGTTAAGTGTCACGATTAAGCTGATATTTCTGCAACCCAAAATACTTCCCTGTCTCCTCAAGTGACACCCACTTTGAACAAGAGGCCATGACTCCGTGGTGCCCTCAGAGTAGATTAGCAGTTGCCCAGCAATACCCTTTAAGGCTTCTCAGAAATAAAGAAAAGGAGCCACAGAAAAAGAACCTTGTCTGCTCTTGTCAGGTCCTGTGGGCAAGTCTGTAAACGTGGTGGTTGGTGCTCTCATGAGCTGCCGAGAGATCTAATAGAATAGCCTGACCATATTGTGCACAGCTTTTCTTGACGGTTTTATTATCCCTTGCATGGGAATCCTGTTGCAAATGGGAAAAGGAAAACTGAGAGTGACACTGTGCATTAAAAAAGTCAGCTCTCTTCCGTTCAAATAAATATCGTGATTTCAAGCCTTGCTTATGGCTAGATGAGGACGAATGATAAAAAAGAAATGAACAAATGTTCTCGATTTTGGTAACTGGCGTTTAAGACAATTAAAATTGTAATTTTAGGATGATGACCATGTACACGCTCAATAAAAACGAAAAGAAACCTTGTGGAACAAAAACTAATCTTAAAAAACTACAGCCGGAATAGAACTATTAGTTCATCTGCTTCATCTTCCTAACGACTGTGTGTTCTCAAATGTTTTGTCTAGCCTAGCTGAAAATGACTCAAGCAGTTGTTTCTTTGTCCAGTCTGGTATTAAATGACTCAAGTTTTCTACCACTTCCCTTGCTTGCTATTCCACAGTCTAATAGATCTCTCTGTTTAGGAGATTATTTCCTGATATTCAATCTAACTATTACCCTGATCAGTTTCATCTTGTGAGTTATGCACTTGTACCACCCAAAGTCATTCATTTCCATTATTTGTTTAATAATGGAAATGAATGACTTTAATGAAATGAATGCTCTAATACTTTAATTAGTCTTTAAGGTACCACAGGACTCTTTGTCACTTCATTATTTGTTTGCACTTCTTGAATACTGCAAGGTTAAATGCAGAAAGTTATCCTATTTCTCCCTCATTAGAGTCAAGTAATATATATTCCTATCTTCCTTCCTATAACCCCCAATCTTACTTCCTATATCCCCCTAACATTCCCCAATCTTCCTTCTTTCCTATATCCCCCTTATATCCTTCCTTCCTTCCTATATCCCTTAATAATTTTGTTGGGCTTTTCTGGATTCCCTCTGGTTTAGCATCCCCATTCTGAAGTACCCAAAATGCTATGCAGTTTTCTAAATGTTAGGGTTAGAAAGTGTGTTGGTTCTGGTTTGACTAGACATTTTGAGCGTATAAAAAGAAGCTCTCGTGCTTTGGACGAGATGTTAAGATGTCTCTTGTGCCTTGTTTCTAGAGGCTGAACAAGGGGAAGTTGAAGATCCCCTAGCATGGCCTGCGAAGCGGAGAGCAATAGCTATTCTGTCAGTCTTCACAATAGATTGTAATAGCGATGAGTGAGCTGCTCCTGAACACAAAATGGAAGGAGGCTGCATGCATGACGCTCACTGCAGGACCTGGTCCTTTGTTGCTGTGCTCTTAATGCACAGTATCGCTGTGTAATGCAGTTTGAGCTGCCTGGAGTATCCACTGCCCAATATGAAACAAAATCCCTTTCTAGGTTGTTTATTTGCTGTAGTGTTGTCAAGATGCTTTTAAGTAATTTTTTTTTTTTTGGAAGCATTTTATCAAGAAGTGTATTCTCCCTCAGGGATGCTTTTTTAAGTGGATTTTCCAAGTCAGCTTATTTTATATAATTGCATCATGTTTGCTGATTCTGGCTCATGAATTTGTAATAAATGAATGTTGTAACTGCCTCTTGCACTAAGTAAACACAGTATAGTGGAAGGAATCCAGTCAGCTCATTAGCTTGGGTTCAGACTAAGACATTGCGTACGTGTAAAATTTAGGTCGATTGGGGCATGAAAAGCCCCCACACCTGACCGATGTAGTTGTGCTGAGCTAACTCCCAGAGGAGACACAGTTATTCCGATGGAAGAATGCTTCTGTCTATGTAGCTACCATTGTTTGGGGAGGTGGTCTTCCTATACTAACGGAAAATTCCTTCTGTCAGTACAGGTTTTGTTGTGCTATATGACATGCTGGCACAGCTTCAGCGCCATAGCAATGTTGGTGTAGTCACCAGAGAGTGAACCTAGCCTTAGTAACAAAGGAACTCATGGCATGTTTATCCATGGAGTTTCCTCAGCCACTGCGGGTATTGACAGAGGCTGGTACAGAAGGGGTTTAAATTATTTTGTGAGTTCTCAGTTCGCACTGAAGACAAAAAAAGAAGCAAATTGTAATCAGTATTTAAGTTTTGATATCTACCAAAGTTTCCCATAAGTTGGTTGTCCTCTGCTTTAGTGCTATTGCTAGAATCATTCAGTGTAATTAATTACAGTACCAGGCTCGTGAGCCGGTAAGACGCTTCTTTTAATCTGTAAAGTGAGTGTGGTTCTGATCTTTTTAACTCCTCTGTAGAAACCAATGTAAAAGAAACCAAATCCAAGCCTAGACAGTCTATATTAGACTTTAAGTGGACGTGGGGACTAAGCTCTTATACCTGAGATAGAGAAGAGATCCTTATTCAGAGGAACCATTGCAGTTCATATTTGTAAAAGTGAGATTTTGTGCCAGTGTCAGGAATCTTCAGGAAAAGATCCGATTTTTCTCTCTTTGTAAGACAAACCTTCACTAGCTCTGTTCTGTTTTGACTCGATCTTTCCCGGCAATAAGGCGGTATTGTGATTTAATGAAAGCAGCCACCAGATATTGTCTTTTTTTAAAAGAAAAAACTCTTTTTATTAGTAGTTTTCTGACAAATCATTTAAAACCTTTGAAAATGTTGGTAACCAAAGAAAGAGTTACATAAATGAGTAGTAGGGGAACTAGAAGTGGTTACCAGTGTAAAACCCAGGTTATCCAGAGTTTAAAAAAAACTTTTCCCTATGAAATGTTTTTGAAAGCACAAACCCACATTTTAATTACCCATCCAATGATGGGAGGGGAATTTTTCTTAATTTTATTTTTTACAAGGCAGCTTATCAGTGACACACATTTGTTGTAGAACTCAGCACTGATATCAATCTTTACTGTCATTTCACATGCTATCTTTTGCTGAGAACAGTCTCTGAACACGTCTCTCAGAATCTGAGGCAAAATGGTAAATACCTGCCATCGGGCATTGGTTCTTTCTTGTGGAACTTGGCATCTTGCATAGCTTCACCCACAGCTCTTTGTACTGGGATTTTGTTTTGACGTGTTCTTTTAAGAACCTAACAGATCTTATGTTAGTTCTAATCATGTTAGGGGCTGAAACTTGTGAACTTCACGAAATGGGATCTGATTTTTCACCACCATTTCACTGATATACGGCCATTGACCACTGGGGAAATTATTTCTGATTTATACTGGTATAAATGGAATCAGAATCCCATTGAATTTTTTCAGTCTCTTGTTTTGACAAAGCACATGTAAAAACGCATAACAATCCTCAGACAGTTGTCAAAACACATTGTGGTGTCTGGTACTAAATTATATTTATAAAAGTCAAAAGAATGCCAACTTGTGTGCAATGAATGGTTGGTCATTGGATGAGTAGTGGATGCCGGGAGATGACAGACCTAGAACTGCCCATAGTGAAAGGTACCCCCGCCCCTTAGTTAGGATCAGAGAGCCCAGGCTACAACTGAATACTGGTGACAACAAATGAAAAAACAGATGGGAGTGAAGGTCATAGGGTGAAAATCAGAGAACCAGAAGGGGACACCAAGCAGAGAACCCCCGACAGCACCCATTGCTCCCCCAAAGGCGCTGCCCAAAGGAACTCTGTTTAGAGGTGTGACTACACAAGGAAATGGAAGTAGGCCCCACAGTCACAGAACACCCTCGCACCCCCTATAGAACGAACAGAACCCGTGACTTCTGTGTGGGGCCATGGGCAGCGAGTGGTAGGGTTGCCAACTTTCTACTCACACAAAACCGAACACCCTAGCCCTGCCCCTTCCCCAAAGCCACACCCAAGGCCTTCTCCGAGGCCTCACCCCCACTCATTACATTTCCCCCTCCCTCAGTGGCTTGTTCTTCCTCACTCTCAGTCACTTTCACTGGGCTGAGGCATGGGGTTGGGTGTGGGAGGGGATGAGGACCCTAACTGTGGGGGCGGGCTTCAGGGTGGGGCCAGAAAAGAAGGGCTCAGGGTGCAGGAGGGGGCTCTGGGTTTGGGGGGCTCAAGGCATGGGCTTGGGGCTTGGGCTTACCTTGGGCGGTTCCCGGTCAGCAGCACAGCGGGGCTAAGGCAGACTCGTCCCTACCTGTCCGGGCACCGCACTGTGCCCTGGAAGGAGCTGGCAGGTCTGGCTCCTACGCAGTGGGGCCAGGAGGCTCCACACACTGCTCTTGCCCACAGGAACCGCCCCCGCAGCTCCCATTGGCTGCAGTTCTAAGCCAATGGAAGTGCAGAGCCAGTGCTCGGGGCAGCGTGCCCCACTGGCAGCACTGTCTAGGAGCAATACCTGCTGGCCGTTTCCGGGGCGCAGCACGGAGCCAGGACGGGCAGGGACTAGCGTGTCTTAGCACTGCAGCATGCTGACTGGGTTTTTAATGGCCCAGTCGGCAGTGCTAACCAGAGCCACCAGGTCCCTCTTCACTGGGCGTTCCAGTCGAAAACTAGACACCTGAAACCCTAGTGTGTGCCAAGATCAGGAGGTGCGGGGAGAAGCACAGCCACAACTTCGTGAGAGGTTCTGGTCGTTGGTTATTGTGGGCTCGCTCCTAAGTAAGGCTACGTTTTAGTCACACGTATTTTTAGTAAAAGTCATGAACAAGTCACGGGCACTAAGCAAAAATCCACTGTCCCTGACCTGGCCAGGGCTTGTATTATATGCCCCTGACTAAATCAGGGGTGATCTGGGAGAGGGGGATGGATTGGGGGTGCAGTTCATGGCTCAGAATCCCAATGGTGCAAGGTGGGGGGAGAGCGGGCAGCAGCTCATGGTTGTGGGCGTGACGCAGCCCAAGACCCCCTGCTGATGATAGGTTGGTGTGCAGCTGCCCGGGACCCCTGCTGCTGCAGGCGTGTGCGCGCCGTGGCCTGAGACTGCTCCAGCAGCGGAGGTCCCGGAAAGTCCCGGAATCCGTGACCTCCAAGAGACTCTCAGCCTGACTCAGAAGTGCAGAACTGCTGGCATTCTTTGTGGGGAATAAATGTATATATATAAATGTGTGTGTATATATATATATATATATATATGTATGTATGTATAAATGTGTGTGTATATATATATATATATATATATATATATATTTTAAATAAACTACATAAAGATCTGGACTGTGCAAATGGACACAAGAAGGAGAAGGTAGGTAAGATGTTAGGGTGTTTTAACCTTAACAAGCAAAATCAGAGTCTGCTTATTTAGTGGGCGGGGGTCTCTGAAAGAGTGGATCCTGTATCCATTGACGTTAAGAATGGAAACACTCCAGTTGATTTCACTCAGTGCAGGTTTGAGCCCTAAGGGTGTCATCTTCACTGCAGAGATAACCCAGGGTATTAACCCAGCTCACCCATTGCAATCCGCATAAAAAAGCCTGTGCATGGAGGTGCTTTAATCCTGGGCTAGCTGGCCTGACCAGCTCTGCTTTAACGGGGCCGAGAACCCACCTGCTTGGCAGTGAGGGGACACTCTAAATCACTTGAATGCTGATAGTCCTCCAGAGCCTTCCCATAATTCCACCCCTCCCCGAAGGACAGACAAGTTCTCCTACAGTTGGTTGGAAAAGAATCCTAAAGCATCTCAGCAGAAAGAATCATGGGATATGCCCCCAAACTCACATGGCCAAGGGCAGAAGCAGTGAAGAGGCAGTAACATGGGCAGGGCTTTGCAGTCAGAATGCTTGCACCTGGGCGAGGACAAACCCAGACGTTCAGCCTGAGGTGCCAATCACCCGGGTTAACTCCACAATGAAGACAGGGCCTATATGACTTTCAGCAGTAACTCCAAACCTTGTTGAAAATTGCTTTAACATTCATTGGCAAGCAGGGAGACTTTCAACAGCACTGTGCATGGTAAATAATCCGCTTTTTAATAACCTCTCTATCAAGTTTTAGAATGGCATTTGTCTGCAGTAACCAGTCTCTCCAAAACACACGTGCTGTTATTTGCTGCTATAATCTTCTAGCGTGGTTTGTCAGAAAGATCTTTACTATGTGGCCTTATTAAATGACCTTTCAGTAATTTTAGGAGTTTGATTAGGCTGTGTCAAATAACTTTCATATTCTGATAGCTTGATGTGTTTGTTTAAATCTGTGCACATTTGATTATTTTTTCCTCATCTTCCATGATGATTTTGGTTATACTCAGTATATTCCGAGATGCATGTAGGAATGCCATAAAACTAAGAAATTCCAGGATTCAGACACAGCGTCTGAGCACGAGTCTATGAATGCGCCCAAGCTGTCTAGAGAGTTATCGGATCTGGCAGTTTATACAAAAAGATTTGGTAATGCTCCTTTAATCTCCTCTCATCTGAGTTAAAAAACCTGTTCTACACAAAGCTGCAATAGCCCTCCCCCACCAAAAAACAACTAACTGAAAATTACAGATCTAAATATTTGCTCAGCAAACATTTAATTCTTAATTACAGTTAAGCTGTTACAAATTCTTCTTATAAATTGGTTTTGAAAGAAGAAAAGCTACAGCATGAACGCAGATATTAAAAATAGCCGCCTACAATTGCTATCTCTGAGTGGTGTGGTCCCATCTGGAAATCATTCATTCAGACATACATCCTACACAATAGATCATTATTTTCCAGTTTAGCATGACTTTTTTGTTTCCCAGAGCATTATATCCAGATACTGGATCTATTTCTTATCATCTATATTATCTCATTAATACTGCACAAACTGACTTGCTAGGGTATTCTCTTTTGTAGGATTGGGTGTCATCCCTTGTAGCAAAAAGAAGTGAATGCCAAGTAACTGGGGTTAGCAAACCACACATGCACATTTCTATGGGACTATTGACTATCATCTCCCACTTAGATTTGGGCTACATTTTGTAAAATACTGACCCCATTGACTGATTGCATTTTTAGTCAAAATGGCCTGATGTTGATTAAAACACATTGGAAGAGAGAGATTTCCTAGAATGATGTCTGAAAATGGCTTTGTTAGTCTATGCCACTGGTTCTCCATCAGGGGCCTGGGACCCCTTGAGGGTTCACAAGAAGGCTTCAGGGGGTCTGCCAAGCAGGGCCAATGTTAGACTCACTGGGGCCCAGGGCGGAAAGCCGAAGCCCCACTGCATGGGTCTGAAGCCCAGGGCCCTGAACCCCATCACCGGGTGTTGAAGCCGAAGCCTGAGCAATGTAGCTTCACAGGGGCCCCCTTGTGTGGCCTGGGGCCCCAGGCAACTGCCCTGTTTGCTACCCTCAAATGTCAGCTCAGGCTTTTATATGCAGAAAAACAGTCGTCATGGCGGTTGTGAAGGCTAGGAATGTAACAGGATTTAAAAGAGAACTGGATAAATTCATGGAGGTTAAGTCCATTAATGGCTATTCGCCAGGCTGGGTCAGGAATGGTGTCCCTAGCCTCTGTTTGTCAGATGGGGGTGATGGATGGCAGGAGAGAGATCACTTGATCATTACCTGTTAGATTTACTCACTCTGGGGCACCTGGCGTTGGCCACTGTTGGTAGACAGGATACTGGGCTGGATGGACCTTTGGTCTGACCCAGTACGGCCATCCTTATGTGGGCAGTGACGTTTTTATAGCATGTTGAGGGGGCCTCAGAAAGAAAAAGGTTGAGAACCCCCGTTCTATGATATCTCATTTCTCCTGTTGTCCACCATTCATACTGAAGTTACGAGTTAAACGTGTTCATCGCAGAGAGCTGAATGGTCAGGCTGTGCTAATAATGGAAGATTTAGTTGCACGCACCAGATTCTCAGCTGGTGTACATGGGTGAAGCTAAACTGACTTACATGATGTCCACAAAGTCAAAACAAGTTTTTCCCCAAATGGGCAGGCAAATGGTTTAATTTCCAAAGATTTCATTGTGAAGTTTTTAATTCAGGGGGGGAGGGGTGGAGGGGGGAAGGGAGAAATTCCAAACAAGATAATTGTTGTACTTTTTTCAGTGTCCCCCCCCCTCAACCTCCCACCCAAAAAATAAATAAAATTGATCGGCTCCAACAGGATTCCCAAAAAGCAATGCTGGTAAAACCATACATCAGCATTTGCCTGATAACTGAATCCCAATCTTCTCCCCCTTGCTGGGGACTGCTCACCGAAGTAAAATTACTCACATGCGTGAGTGCTTGTAGAAGAGGCTCTTTGTAAACTAACCAGGGCAACAACCTTGCATGAAAAATCTTGGCCCCAAGGAAGTCAACGGAAATTTTGCCATTAATTTCAATAGTCGGGGTTTCAGCCTTTATCTTTACATTTGTCTGTATTGTACACAACCCTAGAACCATAGAAGCAGCAAAAAATAATGGTAACACTAAACAGTTTCCTCTAATCCAAAGCAGACTTTTGTGGTTATTTTGTGATCTGAGCATTGTCATTTCAAGAAAACTCCATAATAAGAACTTTCTGTCTATATCAGTGAGGTTTCCTATATTAACACTATCTACTTTCCATAGAACCCAGGATATTTTCAGATTGGACCGTGCAGTTTAAGCCCTTTGGGGGGGGAATTTTCAGTTTCTATTTAAATCATTTTAGACAATTATGTTAGGCAGCTTGTTAAAAGAAACATGAACTGCTTGGGAAAAAAATACACACACATTACCATATATAAATAGCATATCATTTTATCCCTTTGGAGACCTGGAATGTAGCCTTTTGTGTCCTGGATTATTGGATTGCATTCACAATGTCAAATGCTTGTAGCATCTGACAAGGTAAAAACTTAGTGTTCTTGCACTTAAAAAAAACCCCAGTAGACTACATAAATGTGGTTGGTTCCCCCCTCCCCCTCTGATTTGATGATACTTTCATGGCCTTCTTTCTCTGTGGAACATTGTTTTTTGGGAAGTGATAATATGCTCGTTTGCTGGGTTTATTCATGGAGTGGAAATGTTTTAATTGAAATGTAAGTTACCAAAAATATCATTGTTCATCTTTTAAAAAAATAGAATCCACCTCAAAGCCCAGTATAAAGGTTAACATTCTCTACAACAACAACACTGAGAAGGCAAATCTGCGTGATGGAATGTAGGTAAACGGAAATGTTCTTTCTGGCTTGGTTTTAAGAAGCATTTTGTTGATAGAGATTTTGCTTATCACTGTTTCAGATGAGACATTGATCTAATTAGCAAACAAAGACTATACAGTTACCGCTGTGTTATCGGCACTTTACAACTGGAAAGCTCTAGCAACTGGCATTTCTGGGTACCGGATCTGGGTGACGCTCACGTTGGGCAGCTCCCCTCAAACAGTGAGCTGTCCCTGCTGCTCCTAGGTGGAAGAAAGGCCATGGGGATGGCATGCGGTGCTCCACCCCACCCCAAGTGCTGGCTCCGCAGCTCCCATTGGCCAAGGACGGTGCCTTTGGGCGGAGGCACTGCGATGAGCCACTTGGCCACCCCTCCGCCTAGGAGCAGCAGGGACATCTCACTGTTTGGGGGGAGCCGCGGATCCGGCACCACAAAACTACTCCTATTCCCCTGCCCTGAGCCCCCTCCCACACACAAACTCCCTCCCTCCATTGGTAAGTATAATGCTTAGTTAGCCACATGGTTTCCCCCACCGTGCTGGATGACAAAGCGTTCTCTGTATTTAGTGGTGATTAAGGTCGCAGCATCTACATCCATCCAACATCTTAAAAGCGTGGATAAAAAGAGAAAGAGTTATCGATCTCCTTCTACCTTCCTATTGCCCAGACACCTATGCTACCTGAGGTTTCTTCTTCCATTTCCAGCAGATACCCTTAAGGGATGCGTGCTCATCCAAATCAGACTCACGCAACCCTCATACGCATACTTCATCAGACTTGTATTCAAATGCCAAACCTTCAGCTTGTATAGCAATTACATCAGCAGATCAGCACAGCTGACTCTCACATTCCCTGCATTTGGGAAGTTATTTTGCCTTAATACTACTGAGATCACTGTCAAGGTTTTGCATTATGTGCCTCATGCCCCCATTCTGCTCTGTGGGCTGGGTACTCCACCCGAATTATGCCTCCCACAATGCACTGTGGCTGGGGACTCCGATGATGCACCACTGTGGCTTAAAAACAAGGGACATCATGGTGCATTATAGGACTCTAGCCCATAGAGAAGCATGGGGCCATGAGCATCCAAACTACAACCCCCATGGTGCACTGTGGCACTATTTCCATTTAGCTTTATAGGTCAGTGTGCCTTTAAACTCCACTTGGAAGCTCACAGGCAGCCCACTATATCCTGGAGCAGTGATTTAGTGTGCACTGAACAAGTAAGCTACGGCATATATTCCGTTTCTGAATGATTTGAGGCTTAGCAAGGTTTAGAGCACATCACAGCAGCTTGATCCTCTGGTTACGACGACTTGAATTGGGGTGATGATGCCTCCATGTCGAAGAGAAAAAGTCACTGCGTTCTAGCCATACACCCGTGATAGATGGCCACTTTGGATACTGCTGAAGGTTGACAATCCAGCAATGGTTGTGAATCTAACCAGACCCCCAGCTTGTAAACACAAGTAACACACAGAGGAGGCACACCTGTGATGCTGCCCGAGGTACCCAGGACTGTAAGACCACTCGCTACCAGCTGCCCTTGGCATAAGGCGGCCTTGTCTGTTCCTGCCATGCATCAGCTCTACCACCTATTGGCAACACAAGCGTTGCCCTCTAGGCCTCGCAAGCCCTCCTGTTACTCTGTAGATTAGCAATAGACACACTCCTCTAAGAGTCTCCCTGGAGTGTCCCGGCCCTACTCCACCAGACGCACTGTGTTCACAGCTTTGCTGCTTCCAACGTCACAGTACACCCCAGCTTACCGGTTCCACTTCAGATCCCTGCTCCATTTAACACACATGACCCTTAGATATGCTCAGAGTAAAATTAAGTATACGTTTATTTTACAAAGCATAGAGATTCAGGTGATAGCCAGGAGAAGTAATGGTGACAAATGAGTGCATATGAAATAATGTGGTCTGGAGATAATCTCATTTCTTCTTCAGTATTGCTCACCCAAAATCTTTGCTGCCAGGTTGGCTGTGACTCTCCTTATGTGAGATGCACTGTCAGCTTAGTTAGTGAAAGATCCCATGTGTTCCCTTGCACCCCAAAATATACCAGAACAATCCCTTGTCTTTATTCATAATCAGGACCACTCCCACCCTTTGCTGTTTGTTTCATCTAGTAGGTTTCCTTTCGCCATCTCTTTTACCTGAGGCTCAGTATGTACATAGGTATGCCTTAGAAGGCATACAGTGCCCAAATGACCAGATAAGGAGATAGGAGTCTGTTACCTCTCGCCTCATCTGAGGTTCCCATCAGATGTTGGCTTAGAATCTTCCTAATATATAAAGCCCAGAAATAACTCTCCTGCTAGCTTCCTGTAACCGCAAAAGCAGTGACTATTTTATCTTGGTCAAACTCCTCCTGATTGCTTTTAAAGAATGTCTTGTCTAAAGTGTCCTGCAGATTAGCTGTGGACGTTGGCCTGAATTGTAGCTGGATAAACTGGGCGAGTTGTGAGACTTCCAAAATAATTATGTTAAATAGTTTCATGCACTTTCTGGATCCCTAGTGTGTTGGTAGCTTCCTTGCGCCCCCAGCTAGTAGGGCTGGCTCAGTTTCCCAGTTCAGCTTCTGTTCAAACCAGGAGAGGGCTAGGAACCATTGGATGGATCTTCCATTGTAATTTAAAATCATTGTGGTGAGGGCATGAGTACTTCTTAATTCCTGATGGCTCCTCCTTTACTCAGAACATGTGACTCTTTATGGAATCCTCTGAGGGCTGCAGCCTGTAGAAGAGCCTAGTCCTGAGAGTACCTAACTTAACTCTGAGTTCCTGGTACGCAGAGTACACTGCCAGTATCAGCCATCTAGGAGGGGCTGGTGCGCCAGATGACTCGCGTCAACAAGCAGTGGGGCAGTTGCAGAACTATAGTCTCCTCTTTTTAGATGTTGCCCTTCTAAGGGGATGAATGCTACAGTTTGTTCTTTCCTTGGGAGCCCAGAAGGCCAATGGTCCTTCTAGTCCAGGATACACTCAGAGAGCCCAGTGCTAGATGCTTGAGAGGAAGGAGTCAGAAACCTTGTAATGCATAATTATGGAATAACCAGCCCATTCAGGAAGTTTTCTTCCTCACTGCCATCAGCTATTGGTTGGTTTGCACCCCGAAGCATGAGGATTTATTGCCCTTGTAAAAACCAGAAATGACGTTTGCATCCTGTGTAATGTAACTGTGCAGGTTCTCATTATCCATATAAATGTCTAGTCTTTATTAAGCTCTCGGTCTCCATGTTCGTTTGTAGCAATGACCGATTTGGAGAATGTCACTGGAATAGTTTCCGTATTTCCTATCCCATTCCTCTGCACTCTAACATTTTGTTTGCAGTTTCAAATCATTGCTGTGCTTGGCCCAGGGTTGGGTTGCTGACAAAGACGTCCAGGGCTTTTTCAGAGTGGCCACAGTGGTAAGTTCTGAATGTGTCTCATCTCTTGCATCTATTACTCATAGTACATTGATTTGATAAACACAGCTAATCTAGCATGCCTCCATCTTGCTTGCAAGGAGAACGTTGTTATGTGAACATTTACCTTCACAAGCAAATTCAACTTTGCTAGCTGATCTATTTTCTTACTTCCAAGAACTGAACTGAAATCATCCATTTTACGTATTCTAGCCTACAGGCTATCATAGAAGCACAATAGCAAGATTATGTGTCTTAGATTGCAGTTGCCTCAATGGAGAGTATCTTCTGATGAATCTCTGGGGACTTGCCTGGAGTTACAGATGAAATTGTCTGCACTGGTTTTAATATTTCATGAAATATTTACAAACTGATGCTTCTCAGTATGGCTACCACAAAGGAGCTATAAACCTTGTTTTAATGCCAAGGTGAGGCACTTGGGATTCTGTAGCACAGCAGCATTTTAATATTGGTTTTAACTGTGATTAAAGCTTTCAGAGCGAGGACATCATGGCTTCAGAATTGTAGGACTAGAAGGGACCTCGAGAGGTCATCAAGTTCAGTCTCCTGCACTCATGGCAGGACTAAGTATTATCTAGACCATCCCTGACAGTTTGTCTAATCTGCTCTTAGAAACCTCCAGTGATGTAGATTTCACAACCTTCTTAGGCAATTTATTCCAGTGCTTAACCACCCTGACAGGAAGTTTTTCCTAATGTTCAACCTAAACTGCCCTTGCTGCAATTTAAGTCCATTGCTTCTTGTTCTAGCCTCAAGGAGAACAATTTTCCTCTTCCTTTTATGTACTTGAAAACTGTTATCATGTCCCCCTTCAGTCTTCTTTTCTGCAGACTAAACAAACCCAATTTTTTCTATCTTGCTTCGTCGGTCATGTTTTCTAGACCTTTAATCATTTTTCTTGCTCTTCTCTGGACTTTCTCCAGTTATCCACATCTTTTCTGAAATGTGGTGCCCAGAACTGGACACAAGACTCCAGCTGAGGCCTGATCAGCACAGAGTAGGGTAGAAGAATTACTTATTGTGTCTTGCTTACAAACAGTCCTGCTAATACATCTCAGAATGATGTTCCCCTTTTTTGCATCAGTGTTACACTGTTGACTCATATTTAGTGGAGCAACTTCAGTGATGAATTTGGTCCATACAGTAAAACACGATAGAATTATGGCAGTCAGAGATAGAAAACACATGTGCCTGTCAGTGAAGGACTACTCCCTACAGTAAATTTTTAAGGGAAAGTCCTGGCCTCACTAACGTCAGTGATAAAATTCCCATTCATTTCAAGGGGACCAGAATTTTGCCCATAATGTTTAGCCTCATGTTATTTTTGTTTGTGATTAATTAGTTTTCATAGAGAAACAGAGTAAAAAATACAGAAAGATAAATGACTTACAGCTTGTATATGTTACCAAATACTGCACATTTTACAGGATATCCAATACAATGCAATTGCTCCATTTTACAGCTTGTCAAAGTTTTCCAGAATAGACAGTACAAAATCAGACAATATTATACAGAAATATCATAGACTCATAGGACTGGAAGGGACCTTCAGAGGTCATCTAGTCCAGTCCCCTGCACTCATAACAGGACTAAGTATTATCTAGACCATTTCTAACAGGTATTTGTCTAACCTGCTTCAATTTAATCCCATTGCTGATTGTTAATTATCACTTTATTATTTTCTAGATATTTGCAAATTAATTGCTTAATTATTTGCTCCATTATCTTTCTGGGTACAGAAATTAAGCTGATTGGTCTTTAATTCCCTTGGTTGTCCTTATTTCCCTTTTTATAACTTAGCACTATATTTGCCCTTTTCCAATCTTCTGGAATCTCTCCTGTCTTCCATGACTTCTCAAAGATAATCGCTAATAGTTCAGGTATTTTCTCAGTCAGCTCTTTGAGTATTCTAGGGTGCATTTCATCAGGCCCTGGTGACATGAAGACATCTTACTTGTCCAAGTAATTTTTAACTTGCTGTTTCCCTATTTTAGCCTCTTCTGATCCTATGTCATTTTCATTGGCATCCACTACATTAGATGTCCAATCACCACCAACCTTCTTGGTAAAAACTGAAACAAAGTCATCATTAAGCTCCTCTGCCATTTCCACATTTCCTGTTATTGTTTTCCCCCCATCATTGAATAACGGACCTATCCTATCCTTGGTTTTCCTCTTGCTTCTAATGTATTTGTATAATGTTTTTTCATTACCCTTTTTCTCTGGCTAATTTGATCTCATTTGTGCCTTGGCCTTTCTAATTTTGTTCCTACGTCAGGGTTCGGCAACCTTTCCGAAGTGGTGTGCCGAGTCTTCATTTACTCACTCTAATTTAAGGTCTCCCGTGCCAGTAATACATTTTAACATTTTTAGAAGAGCTCTTTCTATAAGTCTATAATATAGAACTCAACTATTGTTGTATGTAAAGTAAATAAGGTCTTTTAAATGTTTAAGAAGCTTCATTTAAAATTAAATTAAAATACGGACCCCCCGGACTGGTGGCCAGGATCTGGGCAGTGTGAGTGCCACTGAAAATCTGCTCGCGTGCCGCCTTTGGCACGTGTGCCATAGGTTGCCTACCCCTGCCCTACATACTTATGTTATTTGTTTATATTAATCCTTTGTAATGGGAACTAGTTTTCCACTTTTTATAGGACTCTTTTTATTTTTAGATCATTGAAGGTCTCCTGGTTAAGCCAGGGTGGCTTATTTGCCATACTTCCTATTCAGTGGAATGGTTTGCTCTTGTGCCCTGAATAATGTCAGACTGCAAGCTGCCTTCCACTTTCGAATTCTCAACCAGTTCCTCCCTATTAGTCAAAATCACATGTTACGACGGGGATAATAATACATAAATAAACAGACATACACAAATAGGCTAAAAGGGAAAGAGAAGACTGAGGGGTTGGGGGCTGGGAATAAGTGGAGAGGTTGAATAGAATGAAAGGCTGGAATTATTTGAGCTATATCAGCATTCTTTAGCCAAATGTATCAAGAAACAGGATCCTAATTTGTACAAATTCACATAATTGTGTTCTGTTAAGATATTCTTTCTCTGCCAACTCAGACAGGTCCAAATACCACTACTTCTTGTAGGCCTAGGCCTACACCTGCATTTTTGCAAAATCATGCTTTTGGTAATCATTGAAGCCCTTAAGAACCAAAGGCGTTGTGGCACAGTTAATCTACCAAAATAAATACGTAAGCTAGGACAGTGGATCTCGACCTTTCCAGACTACTGTACCCCTTTCCGGAGGCTGATTCGTTTTGTGTACCCCCAAGTTTCACCTCACTTAAAAACTACTTGTTCAAAATCAGACACAAAAATACAAAAGTGCCACAGCACACTATTACTGAAAAATTGCTTCCTCTCTCGTTTTTACCATATAATTGTAAAATAAATCAGTTGGAATATAAATATTGTACTTACGTTTCCGTGTACAGTACATAGAGCAGGTTATTGTCTGTATGGAAATGTAGTTTGTACTGACTTGGCTAGCGCTTTTTAGGTAGCCTGTTGTAAAACTAGGCAAAAGATCTAGATGAGTTGATGTACCCCTGACCTAAGATACAATTTTCAGCTGAAGCCAAGTGCCATTTTCACTCTTGTATCCACGTTTTTCCACAGCAGCTGCCTGGCTGTTGGACAGTCCTGTAGCAATTGCATCAGGCTTCTTTATTACAGAGCCCACAAACATCAGATGACAAGGCCCCCCCAGCCTGGACCGCCTCTGTGGCATCCAATCCATTTTGAATAGAATCGTTCCCTGGATCAGGTGTAATAATCTGCTCTGCCGTTGGGGTTCTTTGAGAAGCTGTGATAATGCCTTCCTGTGCTTTCACAAAGAACTGCAATAGAGTTCCTCTTCATTAGTAAAGCGTACATCATGGCATTGGCCTGGGGAGTTTATGAAGCATTTCCAAGGTTCCCAGTAGGTCTGGGGTCTCTGACAGCCACAACCGCACTGGCGTTGCCACATTTGTGGCACTTGCAATGGCACTGGGAGTGGTGCATTATGGGCAGCTATCCCAGCATTCAGTTGGCCGCAACGTGCTTTTCAAACGAGGGGGGTCAGGTGGAGTGTGTTGTGTGTATGTGGAGGGAGAGAGTGAGTGGATTTTTGGAGTGCTGAGAGTGTGTCAGCACACTGGCTTTAAAATGCAGTTTGTCCTAATCTTCTGCTTCTCATTCACTCACTTGGTAAACATTTGCATTGTTGATTTGCCGAGTTACAGATAAGCTCTGAAAACGTACTTCCACGTTCCTCCAGCTGAGTTCAAAACAAAGGGAAGAGACGGCAATTGACTTAAATAGGTTAGGGTGCATTTCCAGAGATCACTCAAAGCGCAGTATTGTTACTTCCCATTTACACTGGAGCTGTAACATATCACCCAATACGCAACAGCTGTTAATCCTCTGGCAAGGGAGGATTACCAGGACTGCTATAACCGCAGACTTATAGTGCTCTACGTGCCTCGCCAGTCTGGCTGGCTAGTAAGTTATAGCACTCCTGGTGGCTTTATAGCACTATAAAGTGCCAGTGTAACTAAGGCCTTAGTCCTTTGACTTTTTAAACATTTATTTATTTGGTTTTTTTAAAATAAACTTTTAGAGCTCGTTAGTGCTACTTAGCATCAATCTCTTTGATATGCACAGTAGCAGCTACACATATGTTAAAATCCTGCCCAAACATATTGCTGATGCAGTATTGGGGTTGGGGGGGTTATTTTTCCCCAGTTGCATCTGTGGTTTCTGGAAAGCTTGATTTTGTGTCAGGTTTTCCACCCTTGTAGAAGGAACCCCTCCCTCCCATGTGGTGAAATCTAACTCAATTTCTGTTAAATAACTAGGATCAGTTACACTCCTTCTTGCTCTGTTGCTGACATGAGCACTCTTGACAATACCCGTAAAACACACATTCTTCACTTTTCCACACTAATGAGCCATCCTGAGTCGCTGTATTAAATCCATTTATGCTGTTTTTTATTTTTAGCTACCAAGCAGTCCTGTTAAAAAATGGTAGTAGTAAAGGGCTGAGCGTAATCATTTTCTCTTGCTCCTTCCCGTTAGAAATACTATTTGGGAATTGTTCTGCCCATTCTGTATTACTGTGGGAACATTCTCTACAGAACTTTCAGACAGTGGAAGAGCTTCGTATGTGGGGCACTTTGCCAATTGTGCCTGTCATTTTTGGTTTAGTATTTGATTCTTCTTACCTATGGGTTTTTTCCCTTTATTCTTCACAGTGGAGGCATTTCTTACACACCAGTTCATCTGCAAGAATGAGTAATTCCTTCCCCTGCAAGGATTAGTGAGTGAAATTCTGTTACTGCTATTATGCAGGAGGTCAGACTAAATGTGGACCCTTCTGGTCTGAAAATCTATGAATCTGCAAGATCCGGTTTTTCTGAAAACTGGGACTGTTCAAGAAAGCTACACTTCTAAAGCCATGTAATACCGTTAATATTTCTGCAAATCCAGTGCCCTTCCCTTTAACATTGGGTTTGTCAGCTGCTTTTCTTCCTGAAAACCCCACTTCCATTTAAGGACTGCTTAATCCCATATTAGCGACTATTCAGAAAGTTCAGAATGCCCATACCTGAAGTACGCCCCCTTGAGGAGGGGTGTGTGTACTGCAGTCATGGGGGTGTGGTTGCATCTTGAGTAGACCAAACCAAGCTAGCTTTAATTTAGCTAGCTTAAGTCCTGGAATCCTGCAGCAGCTCATGTGCTCACACTTCAGCCCCGGGAGTAATTATCCAAACTCCGAGGTGGCTTTGTACAGCTAGATTAAAACTAGTTTATCTGTATCTACGTGATTTGCAGCGATACCCTGTGATTGAAGTCTAGACATTGCCCTCAGTTTGGCAGCTCAGGAATTGAAGTATCTCCAAACCACTGCTTACTTTCAAAAGTCTTGGATCACAGCATTTGTTTCACCCAAGTAAGATTTCTCATGGGTTTTCATTTTTAGGTGACACATCAGGCATTTTAGCTTGCCAAGATTCCACTGCAGTGTTCGTATCCCTCAGCAACAGGTATCCAGGTAACCATGCCAATGTTGTTCCCCAGCAAGGTGACTGGAACAACTTATTTCTTCAGTTGGCAGGAAGAGCAGTTCTGCACTCTTGCTGACATTGACATCCGAACAATACGGGTTTCTGGTTCTTGTCGCTCAAAGCCAGGCCCCTTCCAAAGCCAATAAGGCATCAGAGGTTCACCCACAGATCAAAATATTCTGACCTGTCACAGGTAAATATGATTAAATCTATATTTAATTAGTGTTTAATACTGAGATTTTGTCACATAGGATTGTTTGCTGGAGGATTTAAAAAATACTTTCCCAAATGATTTCTGTCTTCTGATATTATTAAATGGTTACAGAAACATAGGTGTATGGAAGAACTCACCAGAAACTCCTTATATGTAAAAGAATAAAATAAGAAGCTTAGAACAGTTTACAGCTATGTGTTTGGTGTTAATGCTTTTGCTTTTGTGTTTGCCTGGTTTTAAAAGACAACTAACTATCTTGTTGAGCTATTTGTGTAAATAGAAGTATTTACCTTTGGGCTGGTCTTCACTAGGGTGGGGGATCGACTATAGATATGCAATTTCAGCTACATTAATAACGTAGCTGAAATCGGCGTATCTACAGCCGACTTACCTCCCGTCGTCACGGCGGCAGCGGTCGGCAGCGCGCTCCCCCGTCGACTCCAGCTTGCGCCTTTTGGCGAGCTGGAGTTCCAGAGTCGACGGGGGCACCGCTGGCGATCGATTTATCGCGTCTTGATGAGATGCGACAAATCGATCTCCATAAGATTGATCTCTCACGGCTCTAGTGAAGACAAGCCCTTTACAAAGGAATTCTCTCAAACGTATCTTCTACCGCTGACCATTTGTAAACACGCTGTTCCCTCAGAGGACTGGAGTGTTCTGTCCGAGCTCAAATACAGTATAACAATAATAAAATTGGGCTTCGTTCTCCCTGACTGTGGGCCAAATGCAGATGTTGACTGACCCCAGAGTAACTGAAGTGGCTCTAAAATGCGACCATTTTAATTTGCATTGTATGCCCACTGTACTCTCTCCTTGCCCAGCTGTAAATGACTACAGAAGGTCATAGTCAGTAGAGAACAAAGCCCAGAATTTATACATCAGGAAACAATGCCACATTTTTGTACTATTAGCTGATGAACCTGTCTTTTTAAGACCATGTCAGGTGAAAGTCAAAGCAAATTAGGCAAATAAAGCGCTAAAAAAACAAGCGAAGTCGCATGATTCTGCATTGTGCCTAGCAGTGGTTAAAATAGAGAATACTTAAAATATGGAAATTAAATAGTTTTCAGCCTTTTTTAAGATGCAGGGGGAGAGAGCTGGTGATGGTAGCTTCAGGGGTATATGACCTATACTACAGCCAAGGCTGGATTGCCCTTTCATTTAGAAGCACAACGGTGCAACTCCTAAAATGTTGATGGTGTCATAACATGGGCTTTGATTCAGCAAAGCCCTTAAGCACATGCTTATGTGCCATTGGCTGCAGTGGGGCTTATGGGTTTGCCACAAGTTAAGAATGTGTTTGAAGTTTTACCGACTATGGGGATTGGATTAAAGTTAAGCACATGCGTCAATGCAGTAGTGAATTGGGGTCATAGATCATAGCCGAAAGATGACTTATGTCGAGTCAGGTTCCTCGTTATCAGAGAGAGTCAAAAATCAGCAGAGACTTCTTATCAACCCACCACTTTATAGGTAGACTGAAAGAAACCATTTCACAAGCAAGTTTCATCAAGGGAGGACTTTTGCCTAATCTATTTTGAGTCAGACACTTTATGATCTTCGCCTGGTGCTGTAAACTGGCATCGAGCCAGGCGTTATCACTCAGTTCTACCTTCCCACTTTAATTATCCAAGTGTGGGCCATTAATGGTGGTTTGGAATCTTGATGGCTGCCATCAGCCAGGACAGTTGACTGTGGATGGCTCTGTTTGTAGGCTGGCCTTCCTGTGAGTCAGGCTGGGAGGAACAAAGGCTTGGGGTGGTCTCATGTGACCATGTCACCTGGTCCTGGAATCCATCTTAAACCTGGTGCTTTTCCATTTAGAAGGAGGGGTGGGGACCCAGAAAGACAAAAGATTTAGATGTCCTCAGCCTCTATAGTTGGGAAGGGGAATTGTGGGGTACTTATTAACTTGATTAATTGCATCATGTTGGGGTGGGGCCTTTTTGTCTTCATAGATGTGGCTAAGCATATTCTGGAGTTTTGACTACAAAGGTTTTTCAGTGAAGATTAATAAAAATTCTGCGGATTTTCCATTTTGGGATTGCATATTTGGAAGCTCTTGCATAGCCATTCTCTATCTAGCCTTTATGCACTAAGACCTTTCACCATGGACATGTTCACATTTGATAATAACTTTTTTTTTATTATAGCCCTGGTAGCCTTTTTATAGCAGCTGACCTTTACAGCAGACTCTGAAGTGATAATACATCCAATTTCCCCATGCAATCAGTGCTCGTTTGTTGAGGTGGTGATCTGCAGTTCTGACTCTTGGCCAGGGTGCATTTTAGTTCATAAATCTCAGCAGTGGGAGCTGGGCAAAGGATTGTCTCTGAAGCATGAGTGTACAGAGATGGGTGCATATGGGTCAGATTTTCCAGCCTGGCTAAGCAGTGCTCAGTGCAAGACCAGGAGGAGAAGGGAAAGACAAAGGCAGTTGTAGGTCACATTTACACCTTTCCAGCCTCCCAGGGAAGATCAGCATCAGACCCAGCTGCCAACAGCCACTTAACACTGGGGCACAGGGACACGCCAGCCATGATCCCTTTGCACAGTCATGCCACTGTGTCAGAAGAGACGTAGGCTCTCGCCCTATATGTAAGAGGAATCTACCACTAGCTGGATTTGCAGAGCTCTGAACTGGGAGACACACGTGCCGGTCTGTATCCGTGTATGCATGCCTACTGGGTGCATAAAATAAAGTTCTATCAGGGCATCACATGCTGAGATTGTGTTTGTTGTTCATAGGAGAGCTGTGAAATTAGAGACTTTGCCATCACTAGACAACTTTGCTCGAAAGTCTGATCCAGTGAAATGGTTAGCACCACCTCCAGGGTGCCTGGTACCCTCTTCTCTCACTCCATATCCTGCAGGATGAGCTTAGCAGATCTTACCATCAGATTCCGCAGGTTAAATAAAAAAGAGAAAATGATAGGACTAGGTTCTGCTAACATTTGGTTTTTGCTTTTAGGAACTCCTAAAACTGTTTATTTTATATCTTTTTCCTTTAAATATAAATTATCTCCTTCCTCACTCCTCCACCCCAAGATGTAAATGTCTGAGAGTCTCAACATGGCAGAAGTGTTTCCCATGGGAGTTATTTGGTTAAAACCACACATTTCCCCTCCCCCAGCTGTTATATATTAATATTTGACTGTGTCTCCTGAATAAGACTTTGAGCAAAGTTGAGTTCCAAGAAGTCACTGCATTTTAAGTCATAATACATCGCTGGAAGATTGCAGCTTTAAACTGTCAGGTTGCAGTGCCCTTTAAAACAAACATAATAAGCCTGAAACAATTATACCTACAAATTCTTAAGGGGTATTTAGACAGTGGTCTGCTCACCCTATAAAACAAAGAATAAGCAGGATGTGGTGGGAACTGCTTTTTTCTGTCTTGGGGCAGGATTGTTTGTTGTTATTGTTTGGATCAGAACTTCCACTGGATTTAGGTTGGGATTTTTAAAATAACCTATGGGAGTTAGGTACCCAAATCCCTTTTTGTTAAGTTAAAGCTCCACTGCAAACTCCATATATATATATATATGTGTGTGTGTGTGTATAATCTCAATATTCAGACAAACCTTCAAATAGCAAATAATACAATTACAGGAAAAGAAATTAAAAAGGAGAAGAAAAGATTTTGGTCAGCCAAATCTGAGCTTGCTAAATGATTGTTCCATCATTCTTTCAGCAGGATGCCAAATGGGTTATAAATTAGTTGAAACGTTTTGATTTTCTGAATATCTTTCACATGTGTGTTTCCAATAGGGAAGGCACCCATTGGTTAAAAGAGAGTTCTAAGTGTCTCTCCTTTTCTTCAGTATAAGAACAAGAGTATCTGGCAATGGGTTTTGTTTTTTCTTTTTTGTTTTGTTTTAATACCAGCTAGATTATTCAGAGAGAGTGAACTCAGAATGACAAGTGAAAATCAACTTTCAACAGTAATGTTTATTACATCAGTTTTTTTCTCCCAGTATCTGAAGCGGATTTGACACTCAAAGAACTTGTGATTAATTGAATCACAAGTATTATCGAAACATAGATTTGTTGGTATCAGATGTACTTTATGTAATTTTCTTAATAGCCAGTTAATATCCAAAACCAAAAATCAGGTCTGAATATATGAGACTGATTTTGAGGATTTGAACTTTTTTCCTTATTTTAAATCAATCTTTGATATTTAGTTCTGATTATAAATTATTTTATTCCTGCATGTCATACAAACATTCTGTTGGCTTCCGTATGCTACATTTTGGAGGCTCTATAAAGATTTGCTGATTGCCTTCTTTTGAAGATTATATGAAGTAAGAACGTATGCAATATTTTAATAACTGAATATATTTATAGTCTTGATTGACATAAACGAATAGCCCTCTTATAGACTTGGAGTTAATAGTAATGCACTTCCTCTATATAATCAAGAAAGTGATTTTTTTTTCCGATCTATGGCTTCCAATAAAATGCATTTTAATAGATTTCCTTCTGGGTTGTATAGATATTTGTTTGGGAATAATCAGAGTATTATCCATAGCTTTGTTTCATGTAACAAAGGACTTAAAAATGTTAAATGTAATTGGGTTATTTCCCAAAGATCTAGGACGATTCACTATTATAACAGATATATTAAATGACATTGTCCCTTAATAAGTAATCAGGAGGGTAAAATGGAGTTGTTGGGTCCATTTTGAATTTTTTAATGAATGCTGTATAAGGGCAAAGATTGGGGAAATTAACTTTGCCTTGTAGTTTTGGAAGTGGTGCCTCTTTCTATGTTTGTTCACTGATTCTGATTTTTCAAAAATATTGCATCAGAAATGCTGCTACACGGGTATGAAAACTCAAACTGGTAACACACTACATTTATATACAATCTGAGTTACAATGACTGTTTTATTGACTCTGTGTGACCCACAACAATTACGTTTCAATGAGTCTCGCTTGTCAGCGTTGCCCTTGCATAATGTTAGAATTATTTTCTGCTAGGTTGGAAGTCGATATTACACATTGATTTCACTCCTGGAGATTTTATGCTGTCAAGGCTCCATATAACATGGCTGTTTGGAATGTAAGAGGAACAGCATGAGCCCAATCTAATGGTGTGGAGCTGTGTCCCAGCCGCATTGGGTCTATCTCTGAGAGCTCCCATGCTTTCATGTACATCCTGATGTGGGTAGTGGCTGAACTGCAACCATTTAAGCTTTAATTTACTTGGATATGAGGGTGAACCCTTTCATGAATGCAAATGCCACAGTGACGAGGGAAGGCCTAAGTGAAGTGCTTTGGCATTAATGGTTTCATTTTGTGACCATTGGAACTTGACATGATGCAAATGAAGCTGCTGTACCTTGGGTGGTTACTCATTTTCTCCTAAGGTTATTGCCTGTGCTCAGGTGACCCTTTAGCTTCCCATATTTTTGCTGCAGATGAATATCGGCGTCTGAGGTAGAGGTCGTAAAAGCTGCCTTGTGACTGTGTTTCAAAATGGAGAGCCCAGGGTTTGATCGGTCTCCAGTGTTCGTGTGGCTAAAGGAATTTCTGACTAGAGAACGATCGTTGAACACTAACAATCAAGTAATGGGACACAGGAAAGAGCTGAGACACGTAAGAAAGAGGAAAACCACGCAAACAGCTGTGTTGATCCTGAAAGAGAAGCTGCGCTGGTATACCCTTTCAGAGAGTAGCTGCGAGGTGAATCTGGGATCCATCTGCAACAGAAGATTCCTAGTAATAGATCACTGTCACGCAAGCATCATTGCCTCTCTCCTGAACGGCCGCTCACTGCTTTTGATGGTCATGAATTAGATAGTACTGCGGGGTTCCTGCTGCAGGCAGTTTAATTCACAAAAGTGCTTACAGAAATATTTAGTCCTGCCTCAGTGCAGGGGACAGATTAGATGATCTCTCGAGGCCCCTTCCAGCCCTACATTTCCATGATTCTTTAAAAGCCAAGTCAGTGCTAAGCTTCCTACCGATTTCAATGCACAGGAGCGTCTATTTGTGTTCCGTTTCAGAAAAATAAAATACCCCGTGTCTATTTGTCATATGTCTGTTAGAAGCTGTAAAACAATGTTGGGGGATTATAATCCAATCTAGTTTATCTGAGGAAAGAACATTTCAGATTTAAGGTGACCTCATTTAGTTTGACATACCTTGATACTGGTACCTCCTAACACTGAAGAGCTTGAGAATTTTACTTATTGAACCTCTAAATCAGAAAGAGTACCACCATTTTGAGTATCAGTATTCCTAGAAGTCTTGCCACTGACACAGTGCTTCTGAGTATTGCATCGCAGTTTAAGACATCGGCTCGTGGTGTGACATAATTCACAAAAACCCTGTTTTCCAGGTGGCAGAACTTCTAGGAATGACCTTCAAAATGCTATGGTGTGACCATGTGATAAGTCAGATATATGGGAGCTCCTCAGAACTACAGCGGCGCATTGTCCTTTATCACAGGCCATATGACATTATACAGATGTAGAGATTACAGTAGGCCTTGTAATGTTACCCAGTTCAGTGGAACTCGTGGTATAAATACTTGCATCTTCCTGTTCCTTCATGCATTCTGTGGACTCTTCACGCCTGCCCTCTACAGGCACATGTAATGCTGCCCCCGTGGGTGGGTTTTTATTAGTGGGGACTGAGTCTGGGACTTCTGGTTCTGAAAGCATGATCTCTACTGCATGACCAAGCTCTATTAGCTAAGCCTGTATTAGTCTTTTCAACCTCTTCTGAGCAAGAAAGCTGCATTACTCCCATTGAAGCCCCATTCTCTATGAGAAGTAAGTTAAAGATGCCATGATGAAGCTTTTTTGCCCTCTGAGGACTTGCAGTTTCAGGAGGTCACAATTTCACAATGACTTTTCCTTTTACTTTGCCCACTGGTCTGTTATACATCCAAAGAGCGCATGAGTCTGTTACAGCCTCCAGCTTCAAAGCGCTGGTTTCATGTTGAGATGAACAGACTCGTGGATTTAGCTCTGGAGGTTTCCAGCGCAGATCTTGATGTCAGGAGAAACGGTGACTGTCCCACTTGGTCATAAGCCATATGCGAAACGTCAGTGAAATGCGTGAAAATATCGGAAGAAATAAGAACCTGAGTAGAATATGATACTTGATTCTACCAAGTCATGGTGCAAAATGTCTTAACTTTCCATTGACCTCAATGGTAGCTAAAATGAGTCAGCTCTTTTTAGTGTGGATCCAAACACTGTACACACCTCCGGATTGGTGCCAATTTTCTGGAAGTGTGATGAACAGCTGGAAGGTACTGGATAAATCCGTTTTCGTTTAAGACAGCGCTGGGGTAACATGCATTCAAATGGTTTCCCGTGCATTGGGAGGCTGCTAGGTTTGTACAAATGCATGCAATTTTATTTTTAAACGCCAACATTAAAAATCAATAATGATCTCATTTATGTGCCAATTGCAACTCCTACTGTTCAAGAGCATTTAACTACTTTCTTCCGCCGTAAGTAGCCATTTGTGTATTCTTCCAGGGGAGTCGTAATTAAGGAAAGATGAGAAATGAGGGGAGCCTGTGTAACTGGAAACTGTTATTATTGACTCAAAGAGAAAGCAAAGTCCACATGCTAGTTTTGAAGCATTCTATCTCTGCAGGAGTTCCTCCACTCAAGCATCCCATGTTGCCCACCCCAAATGCTCAACAATCATCAGGAAATGGGCTTAAAAATCAGGGGACTTAGTTTAAAGAAGAGAGAGAGAGAGAAAATGTGGGTTCTTTTCACTTGCTTTTTTGAGCCTGTAGGGCTTATGGGTGAAATCCTAGCCCCATTCAAGTCAGTGGCATTTGGTCGTATTTTCAAGCTTTTCTCCAGTACCAGGAGGACCAGGAAATTGCTTTTTTAAATTAAGATTCTCTCATAATCAGCTAACTCCAGAAGCTGTGGCTTCAAGAGAAACACCAAATACTGCAAGACTCTCACTAAAATCATGCAAGCTGGCAATACTGAGCACCCATGGCACGTTTCCTGGCTTTTCTTTCACTCTGAGATTACAAGGATAGAGCTAATTCCTTTTTATGTGATTTAATTAAGCCACTATTAGACAGTGCTCTTGCATTGTTTTGATCCTATAGCCTGCTTACCCCTATTGCATGTAGGAGAGTGCTATTTAAAAAAAAAAAGTGAAAGGTTTGCTCCTTTCTTCTAATGAGCATTGCCGTAGAAATAACTGCAGTAGATGTAAGTAATCATTGGGATTATTAAAGCTGAGACCAGCTACAGTCATCTCAACTGAAAAATACATAGAGGAGCCTTCTATTTACAAAAGATCAAGAACTGCTTTAGAGTTTATTATATACTCACGAAAGGGTTCAGCTGTCTTTAACAGAGATGCTAACTCTCGTGTAAGAAATGTGCTTTAAAAAAGTCTGTGTTTCATTTTTCAATTCCCACGTTTCTCTGGTAGTTCCATCTCCCTCCTTTTTTGTCTCTTTATGATAACATCTTGTTTTTGCATCCACAGTTACACACTAAAAATGATCTAAAGCCGAGAGTGGTTTATCATGAAATGGCGAAGCGCAGCTGTGCTCTGTGGTGTAGACTATCAAGATAAAAACAGTACATGATGTTAGCTCTCGTAGTGTTTACGTTTGGTGCCAGAGTACTCGAGAGTTCTCGCAGTGTGTATCTACAGTCCAGGCAGAGTTTCCAAAAAAAGAAAAGGAAAAAAAAAAGAGTGCAGTTATCTTTTGAATCTATAGAGGATCTTGCTTATCCTTCTGGGTTTAATTTTAGAATACAGAGTTTATGGTAAAGGGGGAAAATGTTTTTGGTATGTTGCGTTCTCCATTTAATCAAACCCAGAAAAAAGGCTGTTGTGGGCATCGTTCGCTAGATTCTTCATCCACATGGCCAAATTTTGTTTCCATTTTAGTTTTCTAAAAATCCCGCAGGAGTGAAATATATTTATTGATGGTGCAGATCCGATGGCCTTGATACTGTTACCCATGGTGTGCAATGGCAGCGGGGTGTATGGACAGCCCAGTATTTGTATGTGTGTTTGAGGATGGTTTAATACTGATAACTGTGTGTTTAATCACTGTGAAAGTGTGTGGATTATGGAATCCCTACAAATAGGATAGAATAAATAATGCCTGTTTCCCTCCACAGCTTCCACAGCCTAGGGCAAACCCAAACGGACTCCACTCTCCGCTTCTAAAACTCATCTCTCTCTATCCAGTGTCACTTTCCCTCAGCTGCCTTCTGGCTGCCACCGTGTGACCTCTTCCCCCCCCACAAAATAACCACACCCCCAACTCCTTCATCGTCACCATCCTGCACCCTCCGTGACAAGTGCCCCCCGTCCATCCCCCAGAAGTCTCCCATGCCCCGCTTGCTTGTTTGTGCTCCTGAGTGTGACTGAACAAGCCATTTGTGCCTCGTGGCGATTAGTGAGTAGAAGCCTCCCATGGCTCGTTCCCCAAAGTGGAGCACTGGAAGCTGGAATGCTTTGCAGAAGCTCCCTCAGTCTGCAGAAGCCCACTGCCGCGCCCCTTTAGAGTGTAGCTCACTACTCACTCCTCCCAGGAGGCAGCCAGCTTCACCATCTAGCGCATAAGTGGGGAGGGGCGGGACCCATGCCTTAGCCCTCCCCAGCCCCTTTTTGGACACCGAGCATGCCCAGAGAATAGAGATGGAAGGACGGAGCAATCCATCGGCACAATGACTACGACTGTGCCTGGCCTGGCCCTGGCCACAGGTTATGGAAGGCAGGGAGCTAGTGTTCTCCTCCTTCCCAGCTGTGCACCCTGATAAGGGGCGGGCAGAGCCTTTGTGAGCACCAAGGGAGAGGAGCCTAAACACCAACACTGAGTGGCACTAACATTGAAACAGGGAGCGGTTAGGGTCCTCTTCAGGGAAAAGAATGTATAATCCTCCACTGCATTTTATAAAGGGATACAGCATTTACATAGTTTGGTGTGACAAAGGAGAATTAAAGGGTCATACTGTATCAATAATGATATTTTTTCATGAAGACTATTATCCTACTGCTAGGGATCTCTGTGTGCTGTATAGAATTCCAGGGAGGATGGGCTCCCTGGTAAACAAGAGAGACAAACTGGGAATTCAAGCTCTGTGGAAGCCTGTTAGTGTGTTTTGCTAGGGGCAGCTGCTTTATTTAATAAAATGCCTCCTGTTTAAAAAGAGTTGTGATTCCACATACCATGATGATGATGACATGTAGAGTTGAGTGCGTAAAAATACGTGTGAATAACATAAGTATGCTGCAGTGATTATGTAAGCATCGGTAAACTAGTGAGTGCATATGCAAACTACCCAACTGGCCCTTTGGGCAGCTGCGGTAATTGTTTGTACAGAGTTTGTGTATGAAAATCTGGTCCTCCAGTGTGGTGGTAAAGAAATAAAACAAAATGGTTTGCTTTGTAAAAGATGGCCCTGTGGTATTTGTCATGGGGGTGTTTTAATGCAATGTATTGATACATGAAGACGGTTAAGTCAGAATTGAAATGCTCCAAAAGAGAATTCCAGTAACTACCACCAATAGAGCCCGATTAGATTTCATTTCCCTAATTCAAGAAACAATCCCTGCCATTGTAGGGTCCAGTGCAGCCAAAGAAATGGCAGAGGGTGAGAGAATTAAGGTGTCCTAAACACAAGGAGGTGAAGGCTCTTATTTTTCATAATTTGACACGTTAAAAATGTAATTTTCTAGTTCTGTGTGGAAGCCTTTTAGCTGTCTAATTTGCACAGCTGTGTATTCATACTGTTGAACGTTCTTCTCTGTGTTAACACGTTCCCTGGAGTGACGTCTTGTGAGCTACTCTGGTAATACAAAGCAAAAAGGACGGGTGGCCTGGACTGTGTTGCAAAGCGGGACCGCTCTTGCGTGCCTGCACTAAAGGGAAAGAGAGAGGCCCCGTTGCCAAATTAATTGATGGTATTTGAAAGCCCCTCAGAATATGTCACGCACAACACACTCATGCTGGGAACAGCGGAACAGTTCATCACTGCAGTAGCCATTCCAGTCCCCGAGCGGGCGTTGTCAGAAACATCCACAGACAGGTCCCTCAGCCAGATGAGTGATTAAACTAGCTGAGCCCAAGAGCTTTACGATCTACATTCAGAGGTCTTATGGCTGCTGCTTATAGCGCCACCTTGTCAGTAGTTTTGGGGTCAGGACTGTAACGCTGAACGGTTCTAGCAACGGAGCTCTGAGCCGTACCTCTGCTCATTATTCCAACCTTTCATTGCAATTGCCTATTGTAAGAGAGAGAGAGGTCATGTCCAGGCATCTTTCTTCTATTATTCCAATGCAAATAATGAAACAACTGTGACAGAATGGAAAGAATAAAGGGAGCTATAAAGAGGTGTCTGAGAGGCAGTTTTAAAAAACAATATATCGGATCGTCCGCTGGTGTAAATTTTCTAGCTCTGACGACTTCTACAGTTCACGCCAGCTAAAGATCTGGCCTGGGTTGTTCGTTAGTGTTGTCCAGTTTTCACAGTTCAGAACTTTATTGGAGCTTTTCAGAACATTTGCAAACAGAAGAGACTTCTCCACATATAGTCCTGAATCTGCTCCCGTGGTGTCAATGGCAAAACCATGTGATTGCAACATAGACAATGCCCTAACTCCTACAACCCCCCTGTAATTTCAGGGAGTAGAAATTGGCATTCCCCAGTGCTGGGCTTAATTTCATAGCTTGGGCATTACACTAAATAATTGCGCATGTCTGCAGTGGCTTTGACCTAGAGGCCAAGATACGTGGCGTATTCAAATAAATATTGTTAGCTGAAAACTAAGCTAACCCCTACCCAGAAAACAAATAAAATAAGCAACTTAACAGAGCTCTAGATGGCTTCAAAGGAGCTGAGATCTTCAACGTTTTTAGAAGTCTTTTATGACTGTCTTAACCACCTTTTATCTCGATCAGTTTTGCCATAGTGACTAATGATGCCTGAACTGAGCATTTGCAGGAGTTCCTGTGGTTACAAGCAGCTACGGTTTTTCATGATTTCAGCAGACCTTGTGTTTCTTTCCTTGCCATCCCTCCCCGCATGCCTCCGGCTCCTGAAGCCAGAGCTGAATTTTCTAAACCTAGTCACCTACTTGGTCTGCGTGCATAATTTCCATCTGTGTAAATGGAAGTGGCACAGATGCACGGAGAGGAGCATATTGCTCTAATTTCTCTGTGCTCCTGCCTCCCAGAGCGATCGCCTCCACGGTTTTACAATCAACATCTTGCTCACGATAGAGGAGAGATTTGTCTGCCTGGAGACATTGTGCTGAGGAGCAACGAAGTGTAGGGCACAATGTGGCCTTCCTGGCTCTCTGAAGTCTTCAGCAGTATATAAGCAAGCAGCCAGCATACAGCTGATAAGTGTTGGCAAGAATTTGCTCCCCTAATTATTCTCCCTTCTGCGTAGATAATTTTAATATAGTTGCACTTATCAACCCTGCTGTCATTGGAGTTGCGAGGACTGACCTGCTAATCATAACTAGAAATTAATGGAAATGTTAAGTAGTTGAGACAGTGGTCTCTGAAGTGCACAGAGAGCAGCTTCAAAGGGGAATCAAAAAGTGAAGCCCTGTGTGTTGCCCTTACAGCTGTAGATAAAGTGGCGCAATGTCAGTTACCAAGGTCCTTCGAACGGGAGGCAAGAAATAAAACTGGAGGAGTGTAAATAAGAGGTTAGGAGCCAGATCCTGGGAGATGCTGGGCTCTCTCAAGCACCCCCTGAAAACAAGTCAGCAACATGCAGAAACCAGACTCCTGCGTTTAAAAAGAGAAGGAAGTGCATACTTTGCAAGAGTGTGGTGGTTCTAGAAAGAGAACCACTTTGGCAAGACAGGCCAAATCAATTCCATTGTTACCATCCCCCTCAATGTTAGGGGCCAGAGCCTCACATGATGTGAATTGGAACATCACAGTTGAAGTGAAGTGACATAAAAGGATCCATTCACAGTTCCACCACTAGTAGAACTGGCAGGTTATTGCCAAAAAGCCCTGGAGTTTATGTAGATACTTCACAAAGCATTCCTCCTTCATCTTTTTCTGAGGTTTTCCTTAAAATGCCATGGATCCATTTTGACTGTGGAGATAAAATATCTTATCAGTGCAGAGGATCCACAGAGTCTATAAACATGCTTTTATGTTGGTCAGGCTAAAAGAAAGGACTGATTAGCTTGTCTTAAATATCAAAAACTTGGTTTGCATGTCTCTGAGTGCCTGTACACACATCTCAAAGCGGGAGAGATTTTTGAACATGATGTTTTTGAATCATAGTTTGGCAAATTGCACTTAAATAGTTCTGTCATGGGCACATTCAAGATGAATTTATAGATGGATGTTTGGAGTACTGGCTAGAAGATAAATGGTTTTATAAAATAGGAATATATTGCTTATATGTGCAAAATAAAAATGGTTCAATGAACACGTTTTCTTTAGCACCAGTAAATGGAAAATAAAAGATCATTTAATCCATTCCATATGTGTAGCTGAGGATCTTTAAAAGGATGTTTATTGGTTTTCAGGCTAATCCAAAATTGGTGGGGAAGTACTGGATAGACAATGAGAAAATGATTTACAGAGCAGTAAAAGAGGTTGGATAGGAAAGTATTCATAATCTGATAAATTCTAGCTTTGGAGTCCTGCTGCCTCCTGGAGAGAAATCACATCCCACAGCCTTCAGGATAACAAACTGATATTGTTCATATGTTTGAGCATCTCTAGACAAAAAATAACTTTTTGTTAATTTTGAGCTAAAGTTGCTCTAACCTATTTCCTCACAGCAACACAAACATTAAAGAGGAAGAAAACCCTAAAGTAAGGCAACTTTCCCACCCGACCTATTACCAAGCTCCAGAGAGAGCTCCTATCTTCGGGAGATTCAGCCACACCAACATACTTGTGTCCTCTTGGAAGCACTTTGGGCCAGATTTGTAGCTGTGCCCTGTATGTGGTGGATGCGTCCGTGGAATTAGTTGTGGCTCCCTGATTCTGTGGCTGATTCTACAGCACAGAGTAGCGTTGGTGTTGCTCCAGACTAGGGTGACCAGATGTCCCGATTTTATAGGGTCAGTCCCGATTTTTGGGTCTTTTTCTTATATAGGCTCCTATTACCCCCCACCCCACCACCCGATTTTTCACATTTGCTGCCTGCTCACCCTACTCCAATCTTCCCCAGCTAGCTGTGCCCCAACAGATTATAACACCAGCCAAAAGTAGCCAGAGCGCCCCCTTCCACCTTTCATGCCTTCTATAATTGGGGGCAGGCAGAGCTGGCTGTGCCAGTGGAATCCTCGGGTGGGAAGATGTTGTGGCTTTCCTGCCCCGTTATACTTCCTGTTGGAAAGGGCTGGACTCCAGAAAAGCATCTGGCATTTTCAGCACTGTCCTCCTCAGTAACTCATGGGAGAACTGAAAATCACACGGCAATGCCCCGCCTTTGCTCTGGCGTCCCTTAGGAGACGCGCAAACAAACACACGTCTGTGCTGTAGTAACATTGTGGCTTGGGGAGGAAAACCCCCCCAGATCAGCTGTACAATACACATGGCCAAACAAAAATCATGCATCAGTATTAGTGACACATTCTAGTAAAATCAGCTCCAGTGGATATTTCTAATGTGGTTTTAACGAAATAAGAAGTTGCCAGGCTGGAGTTTTAAATTGCTGTGCTGCAGTGTGGAGGGTTTTTTTAAATCCTGGCTGATCCTGGACTGTGGTTGCTGGCTCGGGGGATGTTACTGGCGCATGGAGTGTATCTGGGTAACAGCGAGGCTGGAGAGGAAGGACTGTGCTATGCGATCTCTGAAGGAGATCCTGCCGGGTAAGCAAACTGAGCCAAATACCTGGACCTGAAGCAGAAGCTCTTGGCCCTTAGCATGCTGCTATGGGCCAGATGAAATGCTATGGGGGCCGAGCGGGATAGGTTCTTCGTGCGGAGGAGTACAACCAAAGAGCCTCTTACAAAAAGTGGAACAGAATCAGAAGCTGGCAGCTTCTCCACTAGGCTTTGGTGGTAGACTTTTGGTCTGGGGCTTGGTAAGTTGATACAAAACCGTTCTCTTCCAGGTCTCCCATTTGGTTGCAGCTCAGGTTGATAGTGCTTGAAAGACATTCCCATCTAGTGGAGGGGCAGCTGCTTTTGTTGGTGAGCAGACGGGATTCCACTTTCGGAGGGCGGAAATGCCTCTTGTAAATAGGGCATTTTTGTTGGGAGCCGCAACCAAGAAGCTCAGGACTGAACGTGCAAGAAGCCCAAAATCCCTCCTTTTGCACTCAGCTGTGGTCTCTAGTCCAGATGGAGGGAGTAAAGAGCGTTGAGGTCTGCCATGCAGCTGTGTTGATTCTACGAGTATCCCTGAAGATGTCAGTTTCCATTGCTGTCATGTTATGATGAGCGCTAGAATTCACTTAATTAAGACAACCATAGTAAATCCCAGTGGTATGGTATAACTGAGGGCTGGGTAAAAACGTATTTGGCATTTTATCGGACACAAGTTGACTCTTATTGGTTGAGTAATCTCCTGAATGAGCAGGATAACCTCCAAACTCCTCCTTAGAACGTACTTAGTCTGTGAAGATTTCCAATGTATGGTTATATACTGGTGGTATCTGAATGTGTTCTTGTACTTTGAGTAGTATCTTATGTATCATACCTAGGTTGTGAACTCCTTGATAAAGGGACATGTGATTATAAAGTACCAAGCAAGCTCATTAGCCTTCTGTAGTAATAACAGCCTACCCCAAATTCTGATGCTCTGGAAGATCATTGATGAAATGTGTTTTTTCTGGGGCTGAAGTTGCTAGACTTTTCTCTACACACTTAATTCTGGTGAGAGCTAGCTGCTGGAAAACAGGGTGCTTCCAACAATCAAAAAGAGTAAGTTTCTGAAAGCCTGCTTGCTGAGATAATCATGATTATTCTTTCAAACATTCTTTTGATCTTCCAGCCCTAGATTTTTCTCCATCTTCTCAAAAATTAATGGAAGTGAAATTTGCTTTCCTACTCTCAGTCCTCCTGAAGTGATCTCGCTGAAGTTTTAAAGTTTTTTTTCTTGCCTGTGTTTTGGTTACTGTGGAACTTTTGTTTCCAGTTCCTTTTCTAAATTTAAAACCTGTATTTTGTATCTGCAAGATAATACTTTGAAATGCAAAACAGTCCATGAAAGCTAAACTGGGAATACCATAGCTAAATGATTTCTCTGGCCTCACACCTTTGCTCCCATGTAATCTTCATTGGCTTTATCCACGTGCCTTTGCCAATCTGGAAAAAACTACCTTAAGGCTGGTTTCTTAATTCCTTATATCAATTCAATATTCTTAAGTATACACTATAGGGCAGTGGCTTTCAACCTTGTTTCAGTTGTGAATCCCTAAAAATTGTCAAAAGCGGGTATGGCCCCTTTGGAAATTCAACCCATAGTCCGTGGACCCCTACCATAGAAGTCTTAAACTGAAAACTGACACAGTAGAATTCAACTATAAATGCTGCGTGTGCTTAGCCTGACATTTGGTGCGTGAGAAAGGGCACTAAACGGTGGGCTTCTATGGTAATGACACCACTTCCTGGTTTTGACCTGTAGGTGGTGATATTCACATACGTCTGATTGATCAGAAAAACAGCATGCCATTTCTGGCGTCTGAAACTTTTATTTTCATAATCTCCTTTCGCCGACCCCTTAAACATAGTCTGCAGACCCCCAGAGCTCTGCGGATCACAGGTTGAAAACGACTGCCATAACTACCACATACATTCGAAATAAATCTGAAGTTATCTAAACTTTTGAGTAAATTCTGCAGGTACAATATGCCAGCAGAGTCTCTCCAGGTTTACACACCCATAAAAGATCAAGATGTATCACATGAGCGTAAAAGGCTTATGTCTTCTTCCATGCCGACCAGTTTTTTGGGAATGAACAGAAAGTTTCTAGGTCATTGTGCCTCCTGTAGAAAGCTCTGCAGTTTATAATTTTATGAGTAGCCCCTTGTTGTGTGTAAGTATCAAAAATTAGTATCGTGATTGATCATGCAGATCTGTATGCAGTGAAAAGAATGCGGCTATGATCTATTGAAAAGAAGACACTTGAACAGTATTTGGGTTATTTGCCAGGCGTGTCTTATGGTATAATCGTTAACTGTGAGACTCCTTACATGCTGCTTATAAACCTTTTTCTACTGACATACAGCCATGAGCTGCATGGGGCAAAGTAACTGTTCCATAGCTCTGTTAGTTAAAGCTGTAAGGGATGCTGGCTCCTGAGATCAGAATTTGGTTAGAGGGACAGGGTTGGGTTAGGCCTCCTGATTTTCTCCAATAAGCTAAAACTTTGGTGGGCGTCACTGGAAAGAGGCTGAGTGCTTTAACTCCACAAATAACCTGACTGCAGCTACAAACAGCCTTCTCCAGCAGCAAAGCCACTCCAAATGGTAGTGTTTTAGTCAGGCTGCGTAAGAATGCTTCTCCACCTCTCGCTGAGTACCCCAGAGGGCCTCAGTACGCATTTTGCTCTTTGCTTCAGCCACCACACTTTTCTCATTAGGAAGACATCGAAGAGACGTCTCTCTTTTTTCCTCTCCATCTTTCTCCCTTTCCTTTCTGCTTCCCATTGACGCAGCAGGGTTTGTGCATGCGAAATAAATGCCTGTTTAGTCGGGGTAAGTAATTGTGTTCAGTTTGTAATATAGGAAAGCATAAGCCATTTAATCTGAGCCTAACATTTACACTTGGAAAGTTGTTTTCAGTTGTAATATTCTGTATCCAGCTGTAAACTCAGGGTTGCTTTTGCAGTTAGGCAGGAAAACTGAGCTATCTAGCTCAAATGTTGTAGAGAATTCTGGGTTCATTTAATTACTGCTGCTAAATTACAGTTCGGAGACTTGATTTACTACAATAGGATATTAATATCGGTAGTTCCAGTGGGATTTTGTTTTTGTTTTTTTTACTTAGGGAAGTTGTAAACATTTAACATGACAGAACTGTAGCTTTGCACAGTGTTCTCTTACCAACTTCCAGACCCCTTGTCGTTTTTTTTACTGCATGAAGAGTCTAAAATGTAAAACATAGTGGGAGTCTGAAGCTTATCTTTAGCTCAGTTTCAAAATGTAGCGTATGTCATCTCAGCTGCCGTGGGGATTTGTGTGGAATGACAAAATGCAAATCTTGAACCTTTTGACAGCTGTGTTTAATACAGGCTAAATACTGTTGTTTTAAACTCCTGGATGTTGGATTTTTATATTAAAAATATTAGCATGAATTCTAAAGGGAATGTAGACTTTCTCTGGTGCAAATCAAAGCACTTTTTTTTCAAGTAGAACAAAGATTTTTAAGTATCTAATAAAACTTGCTTAGTTTAATGGCATTTGAATGCTTTTGCGATTAAGCAACTAGCAAGTCACATTTCACAGGTTCACTGGTTAGTTATAAATGACATGTCTGGGTGAAAAAAAAGATACTTCTTGCAAATACAAACTAGCGTGATGTCTACAGAATGCTGGTCTGCAGTAAGTTACTTTGGCTGTTTGCTGCTATCGATATGTTGAACATCCTCCTCTATTTGCATTCGTTTAGCCAGTTTAAATCATTTGTATGCTTTGGGATTCCTGCTTTCTTCAAGCAGATGTGTCTATCTGCGCAACTAGCGGAATAATTGGAGAGGCAGACATAGTGATCTGTGTATACAGACAGAGCAAATATCCACTCGGGAGGGAGTGGATTAGGACAATTCTTAAAATAATCAGTTGCAAAAACTTGAGAACATAGTGCTAGGCAACTGAAGGGTCAAGTGAGCTGGAGCAGTGAAAACCTTGTATGTTGCTAATTCCGTTCATCATATTACAAACTGCCCCTTAGTGGGGATAAAAAAAATAAAAATGATTCAATATTATGTATCTATGGAGTCAGTGCATAGCCGATACCCACAGAACTGCACATAGTCCCAATCGTAGGAGCCGTTGGCTGACATAAAAAAAGTAAAAGAGAAATGCTATTGCCAGACTTACTTGACTTTATTTCTGTTGAGAGAAAAGGAAATAAAATAGTGCAAAAATAACACCTCGTTGCTCCGTCCTGGAGCAGAAGACTGTTCTTGTTCTTAAGGCAAATTCCTCTGAAAGTGTGAATCATTTACTTTGGGTTTTTGTGGCGGAGGCTTGGAGATGATTAAATGTTCTGTCTGCAGGAAATTACCAGGGGATTTGAGTATTTTCCTGAATCAGCCTCAGATGGGACACAGCTTTTGGTGTAATACAAGAAAGTACTGTTACAGGGCAAGCTTTCTGAGCTGCGCTGCCGATTGACAGAGCAGGCCTTCCTGAGCCGTTCGAAGCTCCGGTTACGCAAGAGTCTTTTTGTTACATTACCATTTAAGTAATCGCAGCGACATGCTGATTTCTCTAATGATCTTGATTAAGTTATCACTTATTTCCTTAATTAGCTGCTTGATCTGCTTAGACCTTGAATGCATTTAGTTTAGTTGCTCTTCTAGTGATTGGAATCTATATGATTTTTGCAAAGGTGACTCTCTCCTTCTTCGGTAACCCTAGAGCAGGGGTCGGCAACCTTTCAGAAGTGGGGTGCCGAGTCTTCATTTATTCACTCTCATGTAAGGTTTTGCGTGCCAGTGATACATTTTAACGTTTTTAGAAGGTCTCTTTCTATATGTCTATAATATAGAACTAAACTATTGTTGTAGGTAAAGTAAATAAGGTTTTTAAAATGTTTAAGGAGCTTCATTTAAAATTAAATTAAAATGCAGAGCCCCCCCGGACCGGAGGCCAGGACCGGTCAGTGTGAGTGCCACTGAAAACCAGCTCACATGCCACCGTTGGCACGTGTGCCATAGGTTGCCTACCCCTGCACTAGAGTTTCAGTTAAAGGTTCTGCACTACTGAGCTGACACATCACAGTACTGTTTGACTGTTTATGGCATTTGCATTGCAGGGTAATAAGGACAGCATTGTTCAAGCTGGCCGGGCTACCAGCGAGCGCATCATTCATGAACAGAAAAGGAGTAAAGATGTCAGGGTAACAGGAAACTGAAAATACAGTCCTGGGTAACAACTCCCAGCGAGGTGAAGCAAAATGGCATCTCTTTGAGACCTTTCTCTTTTGTCAGTGATCATTCAGAGCTATGGAGGATCCCCATCAGTGAGAGAGTGTGGCTTTTAGAATGCATGTCTCCAGGGAAAATGCCTATGGGCTTAAAATATTTCTGTAAGACACTTTGGTGGATTTTAAATAGACCAGAGAGCACAAAGCACTGGTGGAAGGCTACCTAAATATGTACACAGGCATTTCAAATTCTGGAATGGTGGGGTGGGGGAAACAGCTACCCAGCATAGTTTGATGTGTCACTGAAAAACAGACCAGTCATTTGTATCTGTTGGTGGCAGTTGCTCTCAAACAGAGCGAGGATTTAACAGAATTAAAAAGTGGGCTTTAGAAATGGGCATGTGAAATGATTTCATTATAGACAATAATAGGAGGGAAAGGGTTGCTGTCCCAACCCAGCCAGGGAAAATATTTTATAATGATATACAGTGCAAGTAGGTATACTGTGTCATTTGGGCACAAGAAGGGTGTGGGTAGACCTGCACTATCTGTGGGACAGCACGGGGAAGGGGTTGTGATCTCGGACCTTCCTAAATTCTCCAGCATGCAGGAGAAATGTGCTGTCTGCACTATCCTTTGGGAAGGCTCATCCTTCTCTTCCCAATGAACTGGGCTGGCTCTGTGTCTCGTAGGGGTAACCTGCAGTGCGTGAGGATGGAGTATTCACAGGGCCTTACACAAGATGCATGGGAAAGAGAGGGGAAGGTTTTTTCCACCCATTTCAACTCTGCTCCCCTGCAAAGGCCAGGGACAACACAGCCCAAAATGTAGGTACAGCTCTTTGCATCGTGTATCAGGTAAAGTGTTGGAGGCTGACAAGGGAGGGACGCTGCATTCAGCTTGTGCTAACAATATTTAGATGATCGCTGTTGGCAAGGGGGAAAGTGCCCGGGTGGAATGAAGTTCTGCATTACTGTCACACCGTACAATATTGCAGGAATACCCGGGAGCTGTCAGAGCTCCTGGGCCAATTCATTAACAGTTTCTTTGGAAATTATACACAGTGTTTAATCTTCAAATGCCTTTTCGGCTCCTTTGCTCTCAGGAAGAGCACCCAGCCGAGTCACGGAGCGTGTACTTTCCAGATAATAAAACACCTTCCTCCTCCAATTAAGAGTGACGCACTATGCCTCTTTCCAATGTAGTGCTAGCAGGCCCACACCTAGCAGCTTTTATAGGACATCGCAAGTTACTGTCAAATTAGCACATTCAGCTGTGCTGATGGGAAAAATGTTTGATAGCATCCTGTGGAAAACCCACTGAGGATTTACTATGTCTGTAGTAATGACTATACCACAGTAGGCATTAGTGTTACTTAGGGCAGGATCAGTTTTGTTGCGAGAGGGGAAGGGACAGCGTACTCTGATACACACATTTTCGTTACCTATCAATACTGAAACGTCTCCTTATTTTAAAAATAGCTTCATAGCCGGGGGCCTGGCTGTCACTAAGAGCTACCAACCAGTATTGGAGCCCCACTGTGGTAGGCACTGTCCATACGCAGGCCCCCAAAAGCTTACAGTTTAAATAGACAAAGGAAGGATTATTATCCCCATTTTACAGATGGGGAGCTAAGGCACACAGAGAGTAAGTGGCTATCTAAGGAAGACTGTGACAGAGACAGGAACCGAACACAGATCTCCTGGGTCCCAGCACAGAGCTTTTAACTCCAAGATCACCCTTCCTCTCCTTGTCATCAAGCAAACCAGCATATTTCATAGAGGTATCTGGGAAATTTCTTGCAGCATAACATCATGTACCCCTCTAAGGCTGCAAGGATTTTCTGTTTCAAAATGTTGACGTTTTGGCTACCAAGGGCTTGAATGACATGTGAGGCCTTTTAATATGACATCAGAAGTGGTTATTAGATCAGAGGTTGTCAGCCAGGGGTATACGTTCCCCTGGGGGTACATAGAGTCTTCCAGGGAGAATCATTTTGATATTTGTCTAGTTTTACAACAGGCTACATAAAAAGCACTAGAGAAATCAGTACAAACTAAAATTTCATACGGACAATGACTTGTTTATATTGCTTTATATATTATGCACTGAAATGTAAGTACGGTATTTGTATTCCAATTGATTTATTTTATAATGACATGGTAAAAATGAGAAAGGAAGCAATTTTTTAGTAATAGTATGCTGTGAAATTTTAGTATTTGTATCTGATTTTGTAAGCAAGTCATTTTTAAGTGAGATGAAAATTGGGGGTATACAAGACAAATGAGCCACCTGAAAGGGGTATAACAGTCTGGAAAGGTGGAGAGTCCCTGTAGTAGATCACCTGGCTCATCCCTTAGGGCCTACCATTGGGTTATTCTATACAGGATATTCTCCAGTGCTTTGTTATCCTATTTTACCCATTCAATGCAGTTGGCCTTTCATTACTAGTCCTGGAGAATGGGAACCACTGTAGCAGGCAGTTGATCAAACACAGGTTCACGGACCTCCATGGTCCAAAGAGCGTTTGCTGGTTATCTGTAGTGAGCAGCTGTTGCTGTGTTGTTGGCTCTCTTCACATTAAGAGAAATTAGGCAAGTATATATTTTTTTTTAACCTGACTTGACCATGTAAGCAATTGTGGCTGCCCAAGGGGTGTTATTTGATCACCTGTGGTAGGAGAAATGTCTGTGAGGTTACATCAAGGGATGGTCCACTCTATAAATGTTTGAGAATCCCTCTAGGTTAACCTCTGCTCAGTATGTGCTTATGCGTTCTTCTTCTATGCCTGGTGCACCAAACTCTGCTAGAGCTCTCATTTAGAAGTATTAGTCTCTTAGCCCATGGCTTGGAGGCTCATGTTCTTAGCTCTGAAGATCCCTGATGATGTACATGATGACAGTTCACAGTCCTGACGTTAAGCCTAATTTTTTTTTTTTTGCTCCTAGTTTCATCCTGTTACTCCTAAATAACCCCTTAATACTTCCTCTCTATCCTGGTTAAGTTATGCAGGACATGCTGAAATGTACCATGTAGAATGAGGCTGATCCCATATTTAAAATACAAGCCAAAAAAGAGACAAATTGGGACTGTTGCAACTAAAACAAAACTGAAAGGTTGCTTTGTGACCTTCAGATAAATCTTAACATCTGCGCCAAAAAAGTTATATGTTCTGGATGGATTATCAAGAGTTGTAAAATATGCAGGATTTACTCTGTGCTTTTTTTATTTTTTTTTAAGTAATGACTAAATTTTAAATATACCACATTCTTCTCTTTCTGAAGGAACTTTACCCCAGAAACATGGCAGGTCAGATTCTCTGGGGCAGTCTTCCGATTTCACCCCGGTGTAACACCACCAAAATCAGTGGGGTTACACTGGAGTAATGCAGTGGGAAAATCAGACCCAGTACTTCTATGCTGGAGTCAGAGTGCTCCGGCTGCCCTAGAAATCCCGTGTGTCAGATCTGGCAGTCAATATAAGTTGGTTTCACCAGCCATAGAATACTATATTTTAGTGTTGCCAGCTCTCATGATTTTATCACTAGCCTTTAATATTTGCTGTTCCTCCAGTCGCAGGTCCTGGAATCAAGTGACCACATGAAAATCTCAGCTTTCCTTTTTTTTAAACTAAGCTTCCTACCCTAACGGTTGCAGAGAAATATTTGAAAGTGTGAACTCAAAAGGCTCAAGATCGAGAAGGCAAATAAATAGAACTGTTGTTGTTGTTATTATTTAGTGATTGGCTTAAAATCACGAGATTAATCAATCTCATGATTTTGAGATCCTGATTCTTGATTTTTTGCATGCTTGGGTGTTCAATACTGCATCTGAAGAACAATTTGTCTAGCTCTTGCGCCCTTCTCTTACCATTATGGTATGGATACGTGTAGTTTCTGTGGGAGCAAATTAAGTTGGAGAAAGGTACAATGAACACCGTTAAAAAAATCAATGTGTTCCCACCGTTCGCATGCAGCAGCATCTGAAATTACCTCAGTTCTTTATGCTTCTGGCTCAGATAGCACTGTGGAGACTTTGAGGACAATGCGGACAGCTTGACTGGAAGTATTGTACTGTAGGTGTAAGACGCTGATGCTGTGTGCCAGGTTGGATTCTCCCATAGTGAGCTGGTGCAATAGAGTTTGTCTGGATGGGTAAGTGTAGCTGTGTTGTGGAGTGTTCTTACTGTTTACTTTTGAGAGGCGGATTATCATATATGAAATGGAGGCCCTTGTGCTCAGTTCTGCTGTCCGTTAGACCCCAGCAGTCCCACTGTGGTTAATGGAATTGCACAGGTATATATGAAGCCAGAATTGAATAGAAAGAAAGGATGGGTCTGTGGTTAAATCACTGGGCTGGGTCGCAGGGGTTCTTGATTCAGTTCCTGGCTCTGCCACAGATATCTGGGTAACCTTGGGCAACTCTCTTGGCTTTTCTGCCTTTCAATTGATCACCTTTGAATCGGAATTAATAATGGTGCCTTTCATATAGCCGCTGTTTGTCTATTTAAATCGTAAGCTCTTTGGGAGAGGAACTGTCTCCTGCTATGAGCATGCAGCGCAATGAGGCCTTGGTCTTGGTTGAGGCCTCCCAGAATATAAATAAATGAATAACAATAATAATTTGGCCCCAAGGCTTATTCATAAAATCCTGTTGCTGGCTTGTCTCTTCAGCCTTTCTGCACAAACTCTGGATGTAAGGTGGAGCGAGGTAATTGCTATTGGAATTCTGTTACATGACCTGACACTTTGGGTTTGGATTTTCTCCTCCTGCTTTGGACTATGGACTGATCTTTCCAATATTTCATTATATGTCCATATTTCCAGCTCGTACTGTGTTGGGAAGGGATAAAAGTGAAAGAGAAAGGTAGACTTTGATAATGAGGTGATTGCTTAGGACTGAAAGGGAAGTATCCATTAAATATTTAATGGACTGTATTCATTAACATTTTTTCTTTGCTGGCAATGGACAGCAAAGCTCTCCTGAGAATTCAAGACTATTTCATGTAGTGAAATAGCTGGAAAGTGTTTTAGTTCAGAAAGGTTATGAATTTTTACATTGTTGTACCAATATAGGCCTTGTACACCGAAGGAGGAATAGCTCAGTGATTTGAGCATTGGCCTGCTAAACCCAGAGTTGTGAGTTCAGTCCTCGAGGGGGCCATTTAGGGATATGGGGCAAAAATTTGTTTGGATGATTTACTTGGGGATTGGCCATGCTTTGGGGGTTTGACTAAATGATCCCCTGAGGTCCCTTCTAACCTTGATATTCTATGGTTAACAACAGTGGTAGTATGTCAGAAGGGTAAATTACCATTAGGGGAATATTTATGATACATATTTTGGGCCTGATTTTCTGACTGGCACCAGCTTGGCTTCAGATTTTTCAGGCACAATTAGTAGCACTTTGACATCATGCTTTCTGATTCATGGACTGGACAGGTAGTTAGGCAGATAGGCCTAAATTTCTAAGTGACTAGTGATTTTGGGGTACTTCTCTTTTAGAATGCTCAACTTGGAGACAAGTTGAAGGGGCTGGATTTTTCAGAGTTCAAGTTCTCAGTGATTCTGAAAACCACGTTGTTGACCCAAGGTCGATGCACCTAAAATGGATTGTGGTCAAACTTATGGACAGTATTATTTTGGAGCACTAAATTATGCCCTCAAAATTAGACATGGTACAAACACACTTACTGACTTGGCAATTGTTATGAAATCACGTTATAAAACATTAAATTACTGTGTGATAAATCACATTTTACACTTGGAATAGTAAGCTAGCTAGTGTTTGAAGTGTATTTGACTATTTGTGACAGTATAATTAATTATAGCGTAATAACATGTGTCAATATGTATCCCTCAGTAGTAAGTGAAAGTGTATGAAGCAGTTGCAAACTAATAGAAAGATTAAATGTTTCTGAGGACAGAAAAAAGTCTGAGGTTAATATTAAACTCATCTTGACAGTGGCTTTCTAGCATTCAGGATAATTCTGGAAACAAAACGCAAGTGTGTTGTTTAATTTGACAGTTGCAGAGCATGAGGTACCTATAATAAATAGTGAAGACATGTAGGAGAGACCTGTGCTTATTGTAGCAAGGAATTTGAAAGACATGATGGGGCTGATTTTGCCATCCTTATTTGTTCCTGTTAATTTCAGTTGGATTCTTACCAGAAGAGAACTGCAGAGTCAAATGCTGCGAGTAACAGACGTGACTATACCTGTTATTTCCAAAGGTCTCATTTGTTTTTTTCTTTCAGTGCATGAGAAATGAACCTTACAGCTCCCAGTAACATTAATGAAAATTGCACGGCTCATTCTGCTCTCACAGAGCTGAGAATTTCTCACTATGCGTCAAATTCTGTTGTGTCATGTTTTGTCATTTCATGTAAACTGATGCAGTGAAACACAATGCTTAGACGTGTTTGATTAACCTGCCTTCTATCCCTCCGCTGAATAACTGATTCTTAACATTTGTGTGGATCATTAGCAGTGATGATGACAGAACACTTACTAAATTTGAAAGTTAGTGGATGTCGCTTGTTTGAAATAGTCCGGATTTCTTTTGGATGACTCAGTATTTGTCTAACGATGATCAAAGCTGTAATGCTTTTCCTCTCTCATTTCTCTAAACATGCAGTTTGTCATTCAATTACACATTTATTTTCTCACGCTAGAACATTTGAGGAATCTTTTGTTCTGGCTTCAAATTCAAGGATTTCTTTTTTTTCAGCCTTTCATGTAGAGTTCACTGGCATCATAATCCCACTATTTCACCACCAGTGTGCACTCACTAATGAAACGGTCTTGTGCAATGCAGTTACAGACTAAATATTTCCAGTCTCTTAATCTTATTTTATTATTTGTGTTATAGTAGCATTGAGAGGGCCCTTAAGCACTGTACATACACGTAGATAGTGATATTCCCTGGCTGAAGGCACTTACAGTGTAAAGAGACAGAGGGTACATTTATACTACCCGCCGGATAGGCGGGTAGTGTTCGATGTATCGGGGATTGATTTATCGCATCTCATCTAGACGCGATAAATCGATCCCCGAACGCACTCTCCGTTGACTCCAGAACTCCAGCTCCGCAAGAGGAGTAAGGGGAGTTGACGGGGGAACCGCTGTGGTCGACTCGCCACCGTGAGGACAGCCAGTTAAGTCGAACTAAGATACTTCGACTTCAGCCCCGCGAATAGTGTAGCTGAAGTTGCGTATCTTAGTTTGAACTTCTCCCCACCCACCCCCGCATCAGTGTAGCCCAGGCCAAAGAGGTAATGGAAAGGAAGTATCATTATCACTCTTTTTTGGGTGGCCCAAAGGGATTAGTTGATTTGCCCAAAGTTACCCAGGAAGTTTGTGACAGAGCCTGGAATTGTGCTCTGCTCTGAAGAGTGCCAGTCCAGCGGCCTTAACTATAGGACCATCTTGGTCTACATCCATCATACTCCTTAAAAGTAAATTGTCATTATCTATTGACATTTCCAACTTCTGGGATGAGCAAATGGGGTACAGCTTGCTTTCTGAAAGACCTGCACAGAATTATATTCATAGATTCCAAGGCCGGAAGGGACCATTGTGATCATGTAGTCTGGCCTCCGATAGAACACAGCCAGAAAACTGCCCCAAAATAATTCCTAGAGCAGATCCTTTAGAAAAACATCCAATCTTGATTTTAAAAATGTCAGTGATAGAGAATCCACCATGTCCCTTGGTAAACTGTTCCCCTGGTTAATTACTCTCCCAACCTAGTTTACACAATCCAGATTGCCCTGAATCAGCAACCTGTCCTCTTCATTATTTACCACTCCCCCAATTTTTGTGCAATTTGCAAATTTTTACCAGTGATGGTTTAATGTTTTCTTCCAGATCATTGACAAAAATGTTAAATAGCATAGGGCCAAGAACTGAGCCCGATGGGACCCCAATGGAAACACACCCACTCGATGACGATTCCCTGTTTACTATTTTATTTTGAGACCTGTCAGCCGTTTTTTTGTTTAGCTACCTTAGATATGAGAGCGCGTTGCAGAATTTTGTGGCACGTGGCACAGATTTGAAGTAAAGTGAAAGACATGTTAAACGTTTGCTCTTTTGTCTATAGCCACACCACAACCTAGTAGCCACACAAAATAGGTTGCATGACCTAGCTGATGAGCAGATGCAATGTGCTTTCCTTTTGTTCGTATGGCTCACACATACTGGAACTCAGCATCTCGGTAAGTGTAAATGGCAAAGTATCTAGCACAAACACTGTGCAATCTTAGTGGCTTATGTGAACTGTTGGCAAAGGCTTCTGGGATTGAAGGACTTTGGATTCTCTCTTGTGCTACTGCTCTGCCGACTCAGATATAATGGTGGTTTGTGTGACGCGGAGGACTTTATATAAATTCACATTTAGAAAACAGATGAAAGGAGACCATTCTGAGTGAAAGTCTGCTCTGTTGCGTAAGTATAACCCTCCCTGAAGTCAGTGGAAACTGCATCCATAGTAGAGTTGAATACATAGATTCTGTGGCTACAAGTTGGCATTATGATGATCTAGTCTGACCTCAGGCATAACACAGCGCTTAGAATTTTACCCACTAATTCTTGCGTGAAACCCAGTAGCTTCTTCTTGAACTAGAAGCTTTCTTTTCAGAAAGACAGAATCTCAATCCAAGACCAACTAATGGAGAATCCACAACTTCCTTCTCCTGGGGGAATTCTCTTCTCCAGGCCAAAGTCTTCGGCGTCCGTAGAACTGCATAGGTTTACCTGAGGAGGAATCTGTCCCTGTTTGGTTAGCTACATGAATTTCTTACACATAGCCAGTGTATGATCTGCAGCTAGCCCCATACTGTAGCATTGTCTAAATATATATGCTTCAACCCACCATAGTTATGGGTGTTGCTATGAGTTGAAATATTGACCAGGCGTTTCTGCAGAGTAGATGGGGAAGCCCTTTTTCACAGCCAGCACGACCCAACAACATTTGCATTGCTACCAAGGAAGGATTCAGATGAATTCCCTTTTTCCCCTGGTTCTGAGCAGAGATTGGCAGACCTCCCCAAAACCAAAATGTTGCCCCAGTTTCAAGATGTGCATTTCAACATCAAAGAGATAGCTATGTGCAGTCTGATGTGTTGCTATTTAGTTCCATGACCCCATGATGAAATTAATTTCTGTCCCTAAACACCTCCCCCCATTTTCAATGATCTTTTTCCGAACTCCCCATAATAATTAAACCTTATCATAAAGGAATACCACATTTTTGTTAAAAACAATTACATCTGCGTCTGGAACCTGAAACTGTCAGATATGCATCTGAGCCTGACTGTGTTTAAAATTTCACCTGTTTGGCCAGGCTTTTTAAAATGAGTTCCAGATCTACTCCCCTGCTATCAATGGCCATTGGCCAGGATGGACAGGGATGGTGTCCCTAGCCTCTGTTTGCCAGAAGCTGGGAATGGGCAACAGGGGATGGATCACTTGATGATTCTCTGGTCTGTTCATTCTCTTTGTTCTGTTCATTCTCTCTGGTGCACCTGGCATTGGTCGCTGTCGGTAGACAGGATACTGAACTAGATGGGTCATTAGTCTGACCCAGTAGGGCCATTCTTATGTTCTCCTCATCACTAACTTTCTGAAGTTGTGATCGGGGCAAGGCAGGAGCAAATGTCAGAGTATTATATGGGAATTGGCTGTACCTGAGTGCCAGCCACGCACAGTCCACCCAGCCACTTCAGAAATGAGTGACCGGCACATCTGCGTGATTAACAATTCAAGAAGACATGGCACTTTTCTTAGAGCCTTTCATTTGAGATGCTCAACGCACGTTAAGATGATGGGTAAATAGGATTAGCCCCATTTTGCAAATGGGAAAACTGAAGCTCAGAGGGATGAAGTGGCTACTCCAAGGACAAACCAGGTGTCAGACACGTACCTGAGAACAGAACCCAGGTCCTTTGCATTCTAAACTTCTGCTCTAAGCACTAGGTGATGCTTCCTCACACAAATTCTTTGAGTTCTATAACTGCAGGAAGGCATTTTTATCTGCAACCTCTGCATCTGTCACTCTAGAATAACTGTAAAACCAGCAAAATAAGTTTGTTAGAAATGTAGTGATAAAAATCTTGCTTGGCGGAAGGCTTGTTTGCCAAGCATCACAGCTGCTCAGCCATGGCTAGGCAGCCATGATCGCTGTTCACTACGCTAATTATAATGGTCTTGCTGATACCTTGAGCGCCTCTTGTCTGTCTGTGTTAGCCACCCGTTGTCTTTCCTCTTTGAGATAGGGACTGTCTTTTTGTGGTGTGTGTGTAGTGCCTAGTACAGTGGGGCCCTCATTCCTTATTTGGGTCTCCTGTCTGTCATTGCAATATAAAAAAAGAGATAATAGTTTCGGCACAGAAGGAATTTTTATAGTTCAACTATAAGCCCTGAAAATAAGGGGGCATCATGTGACTACTTTAACTTTAACATGGCAGCATGTCGTGCCATTGCAAAGGTAATTTGCAGTACCTACTGCTGTTGCGATTTTCGTTTCTATTAAAATGGATTGTGTTATTGATTTGGTGGCAAGGCTGAATCCTTGCAAAGAAAAAGATTCCTTCTGATCTCCACCTGTTTTTTATTGCTTTTTAGAAAAACGTCTTGTTCATTGTCACCGAGATCTCCCTGCGAAGAACAATCCGTTCTAGAGCAGTCGGCAAAATACTTTCTGAGCCACAAAAGAGCGAGATCAACAGAATCTCTGGCAGCAATCATTCCTTTTCTAAGGCTGATGAATTTAGTCTGCTAATGTTTAGCAAACATGTTTGTTTCACCCTTTGAAGATAATGCTGCATGCAGCACAGTGGGGTGGGAAGAAATATGAGGAACTAGTCTGTGGGTTTTCAGCATGCTTAACAAATAATCGCTCCTTGCAGCAACAGTATTAACTAATGACTCTGCCCTTTGTGTTAAATGCAAGTCGCAGTTTTGTGCTGGGCAATTTGATTTCACAGACGGTTCTTGTGCTCACTGTTAGCTCACTCCACAATGGTCAATGTGCCCTCGTGGTCTCGGGGAGAGGGATCATTGCAAAGCGGGATCTTTGAGACGTGGGCCCCATGGTTGGAAGTGAGTCAATGAGCAGCAGACAACACAGCATGCAGCTCAGCCATGCTCTGGCACAGGGCAGATGCTGGAGGAAATACACCAAGATCCTGATTGATTGGCTTCAGTAGAAGTCTTTGAATGGTCTTCAGAGGGCTGTCAGCTAGGGGAGTGGGAAAGAGCAGGCAGTGTGGGATGTAAAACGTTGGTCTCAGTTTGGTGGTTGGTAGGATTGTCAACTTGGTGATATTTAAAAACCAAGCACGCCAGCAAGAGTGCTGGAACCGCTCCTACCCCACCTCTTCCCCCAAGGCTCACTGCCACTCCTGCCTGTTCCCCCAAAGTCTTGCCCCTGCCCCACCTCTTCCACTGAGCCCTCCCCCCATCAATTCTTTCCCCCCCCCAGTCGTTTGCTGCTTTTTCCCTCCCACCCCCAGCCGTCCGAGTCAGGAGAGTCTTGCCTGTGGTGCACTGGGGCTGGGAGCGGCAGCCTCCCGACAAAGGTCGAAGGTGTCCCTGGCTGAGTAGGGGCTGGAGCGGTGCCTCGCATGCTGATAGAAATCAGACTTTGGGTGTCCGGTCAGTAGATCTGACCAGACACCACCAGGTCCCCTCTTCGACCAGACTTTTTGGTCAAAAACTGGGCACCTGGCCAACCTTGTTGTGGGGTTTAGTGTGTGGGTGGCCTCTGAGAGACAGGAGTTCAGCCTAGGTAATCTAATGACCACATGGCTAACTCTTCTTCAGAGAAGGAGCAAGTGCAAGGAGGAGAGTGTTGAAAGCAGTGTCTAAATTTCTGGTGGACTTTGACCCAATGTAGTCCTACTCCACCCCAAATCATAATCTTCCCCACTGTGCTGATTACTGTGCCTGTAGATCATGATATGATAAGTTTTGTCACAATTTGTAATACTGGTTTAGCAGAGTTTGAAAAAGGGTGCATTATAATACCAAAGGGATCCAGCTTTCAAACTGAGCAGTTTGATTGACTTCACCTTTGTCCCCTTTGATGTGGATTTGGGATTGATCTGTTTTTCAACCGTATGGATTTGACAGCTGACGTGGTGACCTCTTCAGAGCGGCACATGGGGCATTTTTAATGATTCTGAGGCAGCCAGCTATTTCTGTTTTGTATTTGGTGGACGTTCCTGACATGGTTTTGGGAGAGGGCTATAGATTATGCAGGACTGTCCTTTCCCTATTAAATGTTACGAGGTAGAGACAATTCTCAATGACTTCATTTCAGAATATATTTTGCATAATTAGCAGTAAATTACCCCTGAAGAAGTTGTATTGTTAAATATATTCCTCTACATAATAGCCAAATGGTTGGAAAAGAAGCAAACGAAATAGCTTGCAGACTAGCAAGCCCATTATCAAGAAGGCTGTTCAAATTATACACTCAAATTAGTTAACACTGAGCAAATTATTTTTATCCTGAATTTAATATTCATACCTCTGAGGCAGACAAAAAAGCGCAATAGTTTGTACCCCCCATATTTTTTTTTACAAATTCAGCTGTGTAAAATTTCAGTGTTATAAGGTCTTCGAGGGACTATTAAAGCCTTTTAATTTCCATGAGTCAGGTGCCGTATAAACCACAGTCTGGGTGGTATATTTCATGGGATGCTGGTGCCAGGAGTGGTGAATTTCCTGGTTTGTTATAAGCTGGCAACATCTAATACAAACAACAGAAAGCATGTTGAAATCTCAAAATATCATTCTATAGAGCAGTTTATTCCTAAGTATGAAAAAACCCTCAAACTGTGATAACAGTTGATACCCCTCTGATTTATGATAACAGTTTTCTTTCTAATTAAAACAATGGGGGAAGGAGGAAATAGCAGGCATCGAATGTGATTAATGCACCATAGTGGTCTCTACCTGATAGACACTTGAGTTCATTCGGCTTTATCCACAAGCAGGCCCAGAACGCTGGGCAGAGTTGAACGGTTGTCTGCATCACAATGCCACCAAATCCATTGACATGCTTTGCACATGATGTTGCTTGACGAGCCCAACCAGAGGATACAGCTGTTATAGGTTAGTAGTGAGGTACATCAGTAAATGGGATAGGAATGCAGGAAAAGCCTTTCAAAACCTGGGTGCCTAACGTCCATTTTTAAACCCCCAAATAAGTGGCCTGGTTCTTAAGTGTTGTGGACTCAGCGTCTCCCATGGAAATGCTTGGCTCTTTTGAAAATTAGGTCACTTATTTAGGAGCCTAAATAAGGGCTTAGGAACTTAACAGTAGGCACTCGTTTTTCTAAATTCGTATCTCAGGCGTAGAGCAGGCTGCTTGGATTTTTAAGCAGTATTCTCAGTCCTCATTTTCATAAGCCCTATACATGCGTACACACAGCCTTAAAAGGGTATAAAAACCATAGGGTGAATCTACCCTTATTTAGAATCCTGAACAAGCTTTATGTTTTTCTTCCAAAAGGCACAGCACATTATGTGTTTGTTCCTGTACTCATAAGACCTCTCCCAAAGACCTATAGTAACCCCCCAGATAAGTATATTTTCTTTGTAGTTGGCATTAAACAAACCGCGTACGTTTTTCTTCCATGGGTAGGATAAGAATTGAGATGTTCTAAGCCGGTGGTTCCCAAACTTTAACAAACCGCGAACCCCTTTCAATAAAATGTCAAGTCTCGTGAGCCCCCTCCTGGCACCTCTGGTTCCTATGTTTCATCAAGGAGTATCATATGTGAAACAGCAGGAAGGGATTTAAGAAACCAATTCAAAGAGTTCCTCCTACACAAGCATTCAGGTCTTGAGCAGTCCAGGCAAACAACGCATGGTACAACAAAGTTTAAACTTGTTCTTTGTAATAATTTAAAAATAATATTAGCAACCTACTGAATTTTAAAAACAGCAAAAAATATCCACCTCTTTTTCTGTTTCATATAAGGAGTCTTGAAGTTTAAATCTCCTCAGTGTGACAGAGATGCTTGCTTTGATCTGCTGAGCTCTTGGAAGTCCAAGGGCTCTGGGCTGCTGGCCCTGGGTTGCCCGAAGTCCCTGCGGACAGCTCTGTGTGCCATTAGGGATTTTTTTCTCGATAACCCCCTATAACATTTCGTGAACCCCCAGGGGTTCACAAATCCCATTTTTTGGACTGCTGTTCTAAGCTATTCATTGCTTTTAAGTGCTTGATTATGTATTTGCTGTGATAGGCAAATACACTGTTTCCACCTAGTAATAGTAACTAGATTCTGAAACGTTTATTTTTTATTTTGCAAAGGTAAACAAAATAAGTCTTTCAAATGTGACAAATTTCCAGTAACATCCATGGAAGTGGGATCGAGTCCCTAAACAAAAATCAGAGAGCAAATTTGCATCATGACAACTTATTTTCTTCAAATAAAGCTGGTGGAAAAGCTTTCAAGGAGATTTAACGCTATGAAAAGTTGACTGGTAATAGCACAAATAATAGAAGTGGCTTGAGCTAGTATGAGGCAAAGAAATACTAGACGAAAAGTTCAAATTCTATTTCTGTTCCTTTCTATCTAGGTTCTTATACTGCAGGTGAAGTTGTTGGTGCTGATCTGTAGTAATTTATGAATGCTGTATGTGATCTGGTTCTTGAAGAGTTGTTATAGCTATGTTGGGTTGGAATGTTTGCTGTAGGCATGTTTTGATTTAGTTTAATTGTAGGGCTGTTGAGAAACTAACTGGAAGGCAATACATTGGCCCTAGAAAAGGATTTCCTGCTAATCATGCTAAGAGGGCTAAGAAAAAATGCCTGGTCTATTAAACTGGGAAGATGCTATTTACAAGCACCATTTTTTAAAAAAAATTTTCCCCCAATGCTGGAAACCAACAGCTCAAGGAAACTAAGCTGTTAGAAAGGGACAATGTGGGGAGGGAGAGAGTGTTCAGTGAGCTGTTCATGACAAAACAGGTCTGACACAGAGAGACATCGAGAGGTCCTGCAGAGAGAGTCCGAAGCATTTGAGGCTTGCTAGTTGCCAGGGGATGGAAAGTCTCAGGGAAGACAGATATGCTAAAAGGCTATTTTATTGTTTTAGAAGTCCAGTGCTGCATTTGGAACAACTTACCAAGGGTGGTGGTGATGGATTCTCCCTTCACTGGCCATTTTCACATCATGATTGGGTGTTTTTCTAAAAGCTCTGTTCTAGGAATTATTTTGGGGGATTTCTCTGGCCTGTGTTATGCAGGAGGACAGACTAGATGATCACAGTGGCCCGTCTGGCCCTGGAATCAATTAATATAGGAATCAACTATGAAGATTAAACCAGGCCTGCACAACTCGGAAAGCAGTGAGGGCCATATTACTGCAAAAAACACCAGCTGCGGGCCAAAAAGCCCTGCCCTCGCCCTGCCCCCATCCACTTCCCTCCACCCCACCGCGTGGCTTGCCCCAACCCTACTCATCCCCCGCGGACTGCACATCGAGCCCATGTGGGCCATATGTGGCCCCTGGGCCGCATGTTGTGAAGGCCTGGATTAAACAATACTTCGCTTTAAGAGACCTCCCGAAGGGAAGATTTGCAGGTGCCGAGCCCTGCGAGGCCTGCTGTGAAGTTCCAACTGGCACACAGGGGCAGTAGCTCAAGACCTAGTGGGAGAATTGTGGGATTCCATCCCAGGACAGGTGAAGGCAAGTGGGCTAACCCCTGAGAGGGGTGCACTCAGTGAGACCAGAGAAAAGCCAGAGGAGCGGCTGGTCCTGCAACCAGGACCTCAGTGCCATATCTCAGCACCTTCCAGTCAGTGTCAAATTTTAATAACTGACAAGAAGTGTCATAAATGTTGTCTTCAAGTTTTGCCTTCTGAGCAATTGGAGTGAATCTGGCAACTCTCGGTCACAATGAAATTTTCAAGTCCAAATTACAGAGGGGGCAAAAGTAGGGGTCTCTGGTGAAAACTGGCGACGAAAAGGACCAGGGTTTTACCACATGACTTTATCTGTGCAGCAGATGTGACGAAAGAGGCTGCTAAGTGGCTCATGTTGGTTTCAATGTGGAAATGGGACCATGATGCTGTAAATAGTGACTTCCATATTCTGTCTTTGGCATCAATATCCACCCCAATCTACCTCCAAAAGGGGGCAAAAAGCTGCATTTTTAGCCCACTGATTCACTGATACAAATTCTCATTGTCACAGTTCAGGGCAACTGCACCTCTATATCCCCTGCCATATTTCTGCAAGGTCACCCGTTCTCAGCTTCCAGCTACCCAGCCATTGCCTTTCTGGGTGGAGACTCACCTCTCTTTCTCTCTCTCTCTCTCTCTCTCTCGGTCTCTCTTTCTCTCTCTTCCGCATCAAACCGCGATATTCCCAGACTGCACAGTTCCCTGTCTTCACTGTGCCTTTCCCAGCACAAGCGGTTTGCCTACCCAGGCCTGCTTGCTTTCTTTGCAAAGACTGACAACACAGCAATCGCTACCACACAGTTCAATCTAAGCCATGGTCTATGCTGGGATGGGGGGAACAACCAAAGATGCACAATTTCAGCAAAAAAGTAAGGCTACCTTATTCTTATTCATTATAGAGAAAACAAACTACAACCAATAAAAGAACCTACATGTTTGTGAAGAAGCTTACCAGGCATCACCCCATTGTCAGGGTTTCTTTGTGGTTACAAGATCATTGGTGCTTCAGCTCAGAAGAAGCACATGGTCTTAAGGGTAGGCCAAATCCTTCCAATGCTCCCCTAAGGACTGGGGCCCTCCATGGCCCAGGGGTGCTATCTGTGTGCTGGATCAGGAAGAAGGCCGTGAGTCCTTTTACAATCCAGGCTTTCATCCAAAAGTATTGTCTTCATCTGTTGGAGAAGCTAGTTGGAACCAGTATATGCATCTCTCTCCGGGGGGAAGGGCATCAAAGGCTGAGACAGAAGAAAGAGATTAGCATCCCCTCTCCCTAAATTGCACAATTGTGCACCTCTCCTTCCCTGAAGTATTAACCTTAATTCAGTAAGGGTTGATTTACTTCAGTGAAGTTTTATCTTAATTCTATAAGGGCAGCTCAGCATATGACAGAGTATTGTCAGTCTGTTACACTCGTGTCATGGATGTTGTGAAAATCAAGACTGTCTCGCAGGAAATCTCCTCCTCCCAGAGGGGTTAGCTGCTACCCAGAAGCCTCTGCAGATGCAATCACTGAGTGTTAGGGTGGTCACCTGTCTGTGCATGCAAGCAGCTCTGCCTGTGTTCTGGTCACAAGAGATATTTGCCAGCCAAGAGTATCAAGCTGGTTCTGCATCCTCTATGGAGGATACTGGGCCCAATCTGACACCAATGGGACTTTCCATTGACTTCAAGGGGCTTTGGATCAGGGCTGTCATCCTCCCTGGCTCCCTGGCGTTGAGTAAGAGCTGTAACCCAGCTCCAGGATATTAATTCTAAAAAGAACTTCAGGAAATTGCACAATTGTTCTGTCATCCAGAGATTCATCTGTCAGCCTGGAGATGTTCAGGCACGCATGTGCAAACGAATGTGCATCATGACTGAAATATTCACACCTTGCCAAGGAGACAGATGGAGGCAGTGATCTGGAAGCTATTGTGCCCCACTGCAAACCAGGGCGCTCTCTGTAATCATGGTTCTGTCAACAGCAACAGTTTCTTGTTTCATGTGGGGACATGTGGCAAACACATGAGGAAAACTCCCTGGTTAGCATCGCTTTATGCTCGTGGGAGTCGGTTTTGTTCTTTTGCCGTTTCTCCAGATGATCACCATGTTGCTTTTCTTAGCCATGGGATATTTTGGCCTTTGCTGAGGTTCCTGCTTCTCTTAAGGAGAATCTCGTGGCATTGCTCTCATTTCTGTTGGACCAAAAAAGGATGTGTTTTAGTAGCGGGGGCTCATGTACGTCCAGGCAAAATGTACATAAAAAACATTTTCTCACACAGGCTGGGTAAGTCAGTGCACAAAATATGACAGTAGGAACCTCCTTGTACGCACACAGGAGCAGAAGGGAGAAATGCTAAAAGACAGAGCGTTGGGAGAATGTCTCCACAGCAGACAGAGGGGCAAATGCACGCCACTGAAAATTAGGTCCGTCATCTTGCTTCAGCACACCTTTATGGAGTTGCACACTAACGCTGACCTTGGCTAATCTACGTTAGTGGCACTGTGTGCTGCTCCACAGGGAAGCTAACTGGAATCTTCAGAACAGTCTTTTGCTCCTGAGCCAGTGAACTGCCGCCATCTGGTGAGGGCCTACAACAGGGGTGGGCAAACTTTTGAGCCCGAGGGCCACATTGTGGGTGCAAAATTGTATGGAGGGCTGGGTAGGGAGGGCTGTTCCTCCCCAAGCAGCCTGGCCCCACTCCCTATCAACTCCACTCACACTTCCTGCCCCCTGACTGCCCCCTTCAGAATCCCCGACCCATCCAACCCCTCGTGCTCCTTGTCCCTTGACTGCACCCTCAGGACCTCACCCCCTATCCAATCCCTCCTGCTCCCTGTCCCCTGACTGCCCTGCTCCCTATCCACACCCCCGCCCCCTGACAGACCCCGCAGGACTCCCACACTTATCTAACCCCCCCTCGCTCCCTGTCCCCTGATACCCCCCACATCCCCAGAACTTTCACCCCATCCTATCGCCCCCCGGGACCCTCTGCCCATTATTCAACCACCCCCTTACCATGCTGCCCAGAGCTGCATGTCTGGCAGCCACCTCGTGGCCCAGCCAGAGCCAGACACCCTGCTCCACACGTGTGTACAGCCATGTTGCCCAGAGCACTGCCTGCATGGCAGCTTGGCTGTGGGAGAAGAGGGACAACGGGGGAGGGGCCAGGGTAGCCTACCCAGCTGGGACATCAGGGGCCAGGCAGGATGGTCCCACAGGCCGTAGTTTGCCTACATCTGGCCTACAACATGGAAAGCCGCTCCACAGCACTCCTGTCTGCTGATTAAGGAGGCATGTTGATGGACTCCAGAAGGCGTCATCTCCTGGCCTCACCCACTAGAAGGATGAGGCCACAGTAAAGGGGACAGAAGATGGATGGAGGAAGATGGGAAGTTCTCAAGACACAAGCACTGCCCCAAACACCCCAGCGGGTATGTTTCAAACCAAAAATGTCTAACGTAACATTGACCCAGATGACATTAGATAGTAAAAACAGCTAGAATGAAAGAATGAAAGCTGCCGCTGGAATATGAGTCAAAACAGACTTTTGAGGCGATTCCATTTTATTGTAAATTTGTAGACTTGTGTAAACAGAAAATTAGTTTGTGTAACTGATCCAAGGGTTAGATCTTTTGGAAAACATACCCCAAGAGAAGCAGAAGATGTATGAATTTCCCTCAGCGCATGTTTTTCGCGATAGCTTTATTGGCCATGGAAAGGCCCCAAGAAAAATATTTAATTAAAAAAATGCAATGTTAAGTTTATTTAGCTTACATTCAGACACGTGCTTTAACTAGACCTTTGGAGATATTGTTAAGGAGACCATCTTTTCTTCCTAAAATGAGAATACTGTCAAGCCAAAAGAAAGACAGAGTGGGGAAAAAAACAAACACCACCATTGTTTAAAATCTGACCAAAATACAAAAGCAAAAAATGTAATAATGCGTAGTTAAGAGTAGAGGCTTTGAAGAAAGCTCATTACTGTTATGCGCTCTAAGCCTCCAGCGTTTGCATTAAGGTGATTATAAGAAAAGAAGATACAGTGATTGATTGAAATTTGGTCTGTATCTTGCTCCGTTGTGTCTCAGCAATGTACGTGATGTGTAAGATCTGCTAGTATCTCAAACCCGCTGCAGTAGCTTGGTACAGCATGACAGGTTAAAAATGGAGTAACCATATTTTACTCCTCATGTGCTGTTTTCTTTTTCTTGTAAACAGTGAAGAATTGTGATGTGAATGAAAGAGAAATTGCTAGCTCTGACTTGAGCCAGCGTACTCAGACCTACTGCAAGTCAATGCAAGCATCTCCTGTGCAATTCATCTCTTTGTGCACTTTACGTGCAAGCTGTAATTTGGCTATTTTAAGGCTCCGATACTGCAAGCTGCTTTGTTCAGTTCAACCTGTGGTGGTGGCCATGGAGACTAACTTTCAAGAGGAGGGCCTAACTTTGGTGTTTTGGCTTGTTTTCCTCTCCCACTTCCCCCCAAAAACGTTGGGTTAAGTAACACACTATCCATTTTGGGGAATAGAGGTTCCTTCTATTGTCTTCCTGGAGGGATTCTGCAACAAAAATTCTGTGCGCAATATTTTAAAATTGTGCAAATTTTATTTGTCAAAATAACACTGTATAATGACACCAGTTTCATTGATTTGAGTAATTTATTTCAAAATACCGGTCAGCTAGTATGTCAACAATACAGACACACACAAAATTTCCCCAGGAGTAGAGAGGTAAAGAAACCCCTACGACAACCCAGTTCCTGCTTCTCTGCCCCATCGAGAGCATAGCCCGGAGGCCAGACATTCAGTCTCCTACCTTCTAGAGCCCAGCTGTGCCCCCACTCTGCCCAGACAATCACCCCTTGCACCAGAGCCCAGCTGCAGCCCCCCGCCAGACACCCACAGACCCTACCCTCTTAGAGCCCAGGGATCCAGAGGGAGATGCTGAGTCCCAGGCTTGCACAGAGTTTCCCGCGCCCCCTGCCTCCTTCATTCAGGGTGTGCTGGGAACAGCAGCTGTTGGGAACCCTCCAGTTCCCTTCCCCTGGCCTTGTCTTCCATTTGTGAGCTGGGCTCTGCCCAGTCCAGCAGCCCCTAGTAGCGGCCCACATCTCTGCACCCCATTTCTGGTGGGGGGGGGGGAGGAAATTCTGCACACTCAACATTAATTTCTGCAAAATTCTGCATTGCACAGTGGTGCAGAATTTCTCCAGAAGTAATAGTGGTAGATGTATCTACCACTAGTTTACATCAGCTAGAGAAGGCAAAATAAAGCCCTAAACTATAGCTCAGTTCAAGGCCCTTTCCTCAGGGCTAGCTTTATTAGCAAAAAGAATGAGCAAGAGCAAAGAAACTCTGAAAACTGGGTAACAAATCTTTCTGAGAGGAAACTGAGAAGAACAAGAACTCAGGCCCTTCCCTCTAGGTGCCCATCACTTCAGCAGCTTCTCCTTTGCCTTTGCTACCCCAGATCAGCCAAGTGAGAGACAGGTCTCTCTTTGTAAACCCTTCCACACTGGGACTTGAGTGCCCTTGAGAGCCGGTCACAGGAGAACACTGTACTTGTTTTTACTCTAGGATTTGGGGCTTTAAAGTGACAGCTGATAACTTCAGTAGGAATTGATGATTTCTCCAGAACGAAAAGAAAATAGACGTTCAACCTAGAGTCGATTCATGTCACTAGCTGCAGATTGACTCCTAATTCAGCATGGAGATTTGCGGGGGGGAGGGAAGATGTGTGTGTGTGTCTGTGTAAATATAAAATCATTTTTAACTAGCTTCAGTAGGTGCAGCAAATCAGATCTCCAATAGCACATCCAACCGCCTTACGACAATGATCACATAATGCATGCAGTACAAAAGAAGAGGATCAGATATTGCTCGAGGTCCTAATAACCTGCTTCCTCCCACAAAACAAATCCAAAACAATCTCTGTTTTCATTTTGCTCATGGAATTGTATGGCGCCCTTATGGGGGACAGTCCTTCGTGCTCTGGGGAAAGAAGAACCAGAGGCAGTAGCCAACGGGCCAAGAAAACCTATTGTACTCGGTCCAGATCACAGTTCTCTATCCAAATACTGAGAGTGCATCTATAGCAGCAGTTCTCAAACTGTGAGTTGGGACCCCAGAGTAGATCGTGACCCTATTTAAATGGGGTTGCCTGGGCTGGCTTATATTTACTGGGGCCCAAGGCCGATGCTCAAACCCCACCACCTGAGGCCAAAGCCTTAAGGTTTCAGCCCTGCATGTTGGGAATCTGGTTACCGACCCCCCTGCCTGGAGTTGTGTAGTAATTTTTAATGGCAGGAGAGGGTTGTGATGCAATGAAGTTTGGGAACCCCGGATCTACAGTATTACTAATCTGTTACTAATATAGGGAGAAATTCTTCCCAGTACAACATTCAGCCTGTTTACCATTTAAACTCTATTCTGAGATGTTAATTAGACTTCAGTGATTTATAGGCCTTGTGCTGGACCTCTGCACAAGGGTATATTTCACTCGTACCCAACAGGTGTTGAGGTGCTTTGCAGGACCGAGCATACATTACTGGATAATTTATTAATATATGTAGATAATTATTTCTACACGTAGAATTACAGCTATGAAAGAGGACATGGAGTACATTGCCCCCCTCATACGGCCTGGTACCAAACTAGATCATATTTTAAAACTTCAACCCAGGATACACATTAACCTCTAGAAATTCCACCATTAATGTCACTTCTGCGTATGTGTTTGTGTTTCGAATGAAAAGTAGCAATTACAACAGCAGAAGTATTGTAGAAAGCCAGGCATTCACCAACATACAGATAAAAGCCTGAGTCCTAGACAAACTGAAGCAAAAATATTAAAAAGTACAAGTTTTCCGGATACACTTCATGGGTGGAGGGGGACGGCAAAATTCACTTTTACAATTTCTTTAATGCATTCATCAAAGAGGCCAAAACTCCTTCTAACCTTGAAATTGGGAATGTCTGTGACAACTATCCCCCTCCCAGAAAAAAAATCTAGTCTTTCTGAAAAAGGAAGCGTGTATTCATAGCCCATGTCTTCCAAACAACTTTTCATGTCCCCAGAACTGTTGACTTCTCCTCACAAAGAAAGGGGTAGAATCAGGAGGAAATCAGGTCAAAGAATCCTCCTGTTAGCTCTCACTGCTGCTTCTTCCAGCTTGTAACAGCTTTTTGCAGCCACCAGCAGAACTGAAGGAAATCAGGATGGTGCAGACTCTTTGCCTACTCAGCAAAGTTTGTTTTTTTTAAAACTGAGAGGCAAATCCCTTAGTTCAGGCATCCTAGAGCGGGAAGGATCCGATCTCCAGGGCGTCTAGTGGCCACTATTAACAAAAAAGAGTTGCCAGTTTTGATCCAACTTTATTTGAAAGGCCATAAGTCTTCATTGTTCTGTGGTTAGCTTGTTTCCTGGGCGTGGTCCAGGCAAGGGATATGCCGAACAAGAGAGTGTTTATTTACTACCCATGCTACAGAATGACTTGCATCTCTGATGAACATGGCTGGCTGATGATGATAAATCTGTATTACAGTAGCCTCAACGGAGATCAGGGCCCCCTCCTGCAATCTGTACCAACACACAGGGAGAGATCATCCCTACCCTGAAGAACATATAATATAAACATACAAGACAGACAGATGATGGGAGGGAATACAAAGGCACTGAGAGGGGAAGTGACTGGTCCAAGAGGCCACCCAGCAGTTTAGTGGTAGAACCAGGACTAGAACCCCAGGCTCTGGCGTTCCAATCTAGTGCCTGATCACTGCACTATGTGCTTCTGCAATGTGAGTTACTCAGTGTGGCATTCTTATGATCAGATGTATCAGATTTTCTGTGCAAATCTCAAAGGGTGGGGGCAAGAGCGGGGGGGAGGGTCATAAAAAAAATCACTGTAAGACAACCAATTCTGCATTTTTGTTGGTAAAATAATGTGGAGAGAGTGAGCTTTTGTTGTGTGTATCTGAAGTTTGAGAGGTTTCTTGTGAGCAAACAAAGGATCTGTGATGGAATACTGTGACACGAACCACAACAGCAACAAAATAATCCACCAACAGTCACCACCACAATGTCAAGAAGAATTCCAGCCAGTGCATGCTGTTGAATAGATGTATTGTTTTGTAGGTTTAGATCAGGAGTGTTGCTTAGCGCTGTGTGTTTAGGGCAAGGTTTTTACAACCTGGCGCCTGGTATTTGTAGATTCCTCAGCCTGTATCTCCTCTGAAGATGCATGCATGGGGAGTTAGATGGGATTTTTTTCCTATCCAAAGGTGGTAATGTCCCTTTTGAAATGTACTGTAAGTAGGTCACTGCTACTTTTATCTAACAGTGTTTCCTTTTTGCATTCTCTCATTGATGTACCTTCCCCTGATTCTCTGAGCTGCATGTGATCATTGACGCAGCTGCAGTTTTACTCTGGCAAAAGAGCAGTCAATTTCCAAAGCAGGATTTGTGCTGCAAAGTCCCTGAGTGCCATTTAAGGAAGCCTCAGAGGCAGTTCCTAGGCCGTGAGTCCTCTGCAAGCAACCACATTTCTTTCTGTAACTGGCTGCCTTAACAAGCTTGATCAGCCTCTTTAGAGGATGTTCACTAAATAATTCAGAAAGGCAACTTGATCTGACATCCATCTGGTTTAGGAGCCGGGTGACCTCAGTGATGATTGCCTGCCACTCGCCATGTAGTGTGTTATTTTTTGTAGTCTAAAGAATAAACAATGTAACATGAATCCGTATTGATTGACAAGTCATCAGTAAACCAAGCTGATGAAAGAAGCTTGTGTGCTTTTAAAATGACAGTTCCCACACGCTGGCTGTAGGGATGAATTTGTACAAATTAGTGACCTTTATAGAGTCAGTTTTTCTGCCTTAACAGCAGCAAAAAAGGATGTCACGTGTCTTTGGCATAATTATTGCCCTTGCACTGCCTAATTTGGGAATGGGATTCTAAGTTTTGATTATAATTTATCCTTTTTAAAAAATTTCTGAATCCCGTCCCAGTGTTCTTCTCTGAACAAAATGGTAGCTCGGAGCAATAATCTCATCAGAGTGTTGGCAAGATCCATCTCCAGAGTTGTAAAAGTCATTCAAGTGACCCTTATGAAACGAGCTCCCTTTGCACCTCTCTCCTTAATGAAACACCCCTTTAAACTGCATAATGCTCAGAGTCATAGGGAACGCAATTTGCCCTCTGGAGTTACTTGAACACGTGTGGTGTTTTCTCAGGCAGTAGAGCAGTTAATATGAAGGTGATGATTACAGACCCATTCAGCACTTTTCCAGAAGAGAAAAGTACATTTTCATGAGACGTTTGGAACCAAAACTTGAACAATCTCATCTGGTTTGTCTCAGAATAATTGTACTTCTCATACAATAATTATTGTACTTGGAGGATACTTTGTCTCTCCAGTGTTGGAGAAGGAAATCTGCCAGGAGTGAGAAGAAATGTATACCCTCCTGTGATGCAAAAGTTTCTTCTTCTCAGCTAACCTCTAGGTTAGCTGCATGGCTATAAACATTTGTTTTATGGGGCTGTTACATGAGATCACGACCTGCACCTTCATTGTATCATTGTGTGTCAGCTAGTACCGCAAACCTTGGAACTCTGCATGTAATTACTATTTCCAGCAGTATTTGGCTAACAACATAAATAGCCAAACCAACAGGCCACGGAAGTTAGACTTGGTGTGTGATGGGCTAGAACAGGCTGACTATGGGAGCTAAATTTTCAGCCCCAGCTTCTGAGTCTGCGCAGCCACTTTTGCAGGAGCAGCTGTCTCTGCTTGCAAAGAAGCGTGGGTGACCATTCTGTGCACATTCCGTTAGTTCAGGTGTATCATATCTGCTTGCTCTAGCACCTGCTTTGCAATGGAAATGGGAGTGGTTCCATGCATGGAAAATAGCTGCAGGATTAGAGTTACTATATTTCAAGTTCCCAAATAGAGGACACTGCCGGCGGGGGAGAGGGGAGCTGGGGCAGAAGTACAATTGGGGAGGTGCTGGAAGGAGTATTTGGGGTGCTGGATGTGGGTGTGTGTACTGGGACAGGTATTTCGGAGGTGCTGGCTGGGGTACCTGCAACCTCGCAGTCGAGATGGGGGGCAATGTCATTGTCATGGTGCCAGCCTGTCACTGCCTCCCTGCGGGTCTGTCCCTTCCCCAGGGTGGGGAGCAAGGGCCTGGTCTTGTCACCCCTCCTGGCCAGGCTCTGAGGCCCCACGGCGGGGCAGGCAGACCAGCCAAGAGGCGCTTGGCTACTGCGCCTACCTCTCAGGCTGGGCAGGGCAGACAGGATCCAGCAGATGCAGGGGAAGGACCAGTCCAGACCCCAAAAATGGCCCTTTCTGAGCTGCGATGGCTGAAGCAGAAAAATCCTCCCGGACAGAAGAGAAAAGAGAGATCATGTCCAGGAAAACCCGGATGTCTGGTAACCCCAGGATCAGTTGCATGCGTGAAGCTGGATGCATGCAGTTAGGGGCGGAGCCAAAAGCCAACGCTTAGTACAGAGCGTAATGCCATGAGGCACTCCATTCCGGTGTGTGTGTAGTTAGTGTCCCTTGTTCCCCAGTAGTAAATACAGATAAACATACGAGCCTTTTACTCATCCGCTTAATGAAAATTGGTGCGCACCCGGAGCTCTTAAAGGAATGGCATTTGCTCTTTGATCTGAAGAGTCCCTGACTTCTTCTGGGAGAGCAATACAGCAGTGCGCAAACAATCCAGGAAGTTTTGGGAGAGTGTTGGGGACAACTTCCTGGTGCAAGTGTAGGAGGAACCGAGTAGGGGCTGTGCTCCTCTTGACCTGTTGCTTCTAAATAGGGAAGGATTAGTAGAGGAAGCAAAAGTGGATGGGAACCTGGGCAGCAGTGACCATGAGATGGTTGCGTTCAGGATCCTGACACAAGGAAGAAAGGAAAACAGCAGAATACAGACCCTGGACTTCAGAAAAGCAGATCTGGTCTCCCCTTAGGGAACTGATGGGCAGGATCCCCTGGGAGGCTACTATGTGGGGGAAGGAGTCCTGGAGAGCTGGCTGTATTTTAAAGAAATCTTACTGAGGGCACAGGAACTAACCATCCTGATGTGCAGAAAGAATAGCAAATATGGCAGGCGACCAGCTTGGCTCAACAGAGAAATCTTCGGTGAGCTTAAACACAAAAAGGAAGCTTACAAGAAGTGGAAACTTGGACAGATGACTAGGGAGAACTATAAAAATATTGCTCAAGCATGCAGAGCTGTAACTAGGAAGGCCAAAGCACAATTGGAGTTGCCGCTAGCGAGGGATGTGAAGGGTAACAAGTAGGGTTTCTACAGGTATGTTAGCAATAAGATGGTCAGGGAAAGTGTGGGACCCTTACTGAATGGGAGAGACAACCTAGTGACAGATGATGTGGAAAATGCTGCAGTAATCAATGCTTTTCTTGCAGACAAGGTCAGCTGCCAGACTGCCGCACAGCTGCAGCACAGTGTGGGGAGGAGGCAAGCAGCCCTCACTGGTGAAAGAACAGGTTAAGGACTATTTAGAAAAGCTGGACATGCACAAGTCCAAGGGGCCGGATGCGCTGCATCCGAGGGTGCTGAGAGAGTTAGCTGATGGGATTGCAGAGCCATTGGCCGTTATCTTCGAAAACTCGTGGCAATCGGAGGGAGGTCCCGGACAATTGGAGAAAGGCAAATATAGTGCCCATCTTTAACAAGAGAAAGACTGAAAATCCAGGGAACACCAGACCGGTCAGTCCCTGGAAAAATCATGGAGCAGGTCCTCAAGGAATCCATTTTGAATCACCTGGAGGAGAGGATGGTAATCAGAAACTGTCAATATGGATTCACCAAGGGCAAGTCATGCCTGACTAAGCTGATTGCCTTCTATGATGAGATAACTCACTCAGTAGATATAGGAAAAGTGGTGGACATGATATATCTTGACTTTATCAAAGCTTTTGATGCAGTTTCCCACAGTATTTCTGCCAGAAAGTTAAAGAAATATGGATTGGATAAATGAACTGTGAGGTGGATAGAAAACTGGTTAAGTCGTCAGAATCAATGGATAGTATTTAATGGCTCAATATCGAGTTGACAACCAGTATCAAGCAGAATGCCCCAAAGGTTGGTCCTGGGGCCAGTTTTGTTCAACATCTTCATTAATGATCTGGATGATGGGATGGATCGCATCCTCAGCAAGTTTGCGGATGACACTAAGCTGGGGAGAGAGGTAGATACACTGGAGGGTAGATATAGGGTCCAGAGTGACCTTGACAAATTGGACGATTGGGCCCAAAAAAATCTAATGAGGTTCAACAAGGAGAAGTGCAGAGTCCTGTACTTAGGACGGAAGAATCCCAGGCACTGCTACAGGCTGGGGACTGACTGGCTAAGCAGCAGTTCAGCAGAAAAGGACCCGGGGATTACATTGGATGAGAAGCCGGATACGAGTCAGCAGTGTGCCCTTGTTGCCAAGAAGGGCAACGGCATTTTGGGATGCATTAGTAGGAGCATTGCCGGCAGATCCAGGGAAGTGATTATTCCCCTCTATTCGGCACCGGAGAGGCCACATATGGAATACTGTGTCCAGTTTTGGGCTCCACACTATAGAAAAAATGTGGACAAATTGGAGAGAGTCAAGCAGAGGGCAACAAAAATGATTAGGGGGCTGGGGCACATGACTTATGAGGAGAAGCTGAGGGAACTGGGATTATTTAGTCTGCAGAAGACAAGAGTGAGGGAGGATTTGATAGCAGCCTTCAACTGTTTGACGGGGGGTTTCAAAGAGGATGGAGCTCGGCTGTTCTCAGAGGTAGCAGATGACAGAACAAGGAGCAGTGGTCTCAAGTTGCAGTGCGGGAGATCTAGGTTAGATATTAGGAGGGTGGTGAAGCACTGGAATGGGTTCCCTAGGGAGGTGGTGGAATCTCCTTCCTTAGAGGTTTTTAAGGTCAGGCTTGACAAAGCCCTGGCTGGGATGATTTAGTTGGGGGTTGGTCCTGTTTTGAGCAGGGGGTTGGACTAGATACCTCCTGACGTCCCTTCCAACCTTGATATTCTATGAAGCCCATTTTTACCTGTATGTAATGTGGTTTTAACAGTATTTCCAAGGAAAATTTTACAATAAACAAGTATAATTTGTTTCAACTTTAAATGATCACTCTGTAAACAGATTTCATTTTGCTCTTTGCCCAGTGGAGTTTTGTCTCATTTACTACATATTTGAATCAACGTCTCCTGCACTAAAGATAAAATATGTCATTTGGGGGCCTTGGCAGGCAGGCTGTCCAGGGCTCTACCGAATGCTTGTGCTATATCCACACTAACTGTTCAGGATTAAGTGCAGAGCCAGCCTGTCTGTACAGTGATGAAAGCAGGCACAGTCAAAATGTGGCTATTTAGTGGAAGTGTGTGTTGGGGAGGAGTTTATTTTCTCTTCTACATACTCTGTTGAATTGTGTAATTTGAGGAGGGGGATAGAAACCTACCCAAATCCCTAGTGTATCCTTAGTAAGGCATTTGATACTTTAGTAGAATTGTATGGAGTACTGTAATAAACAAAGGGTTTCAGTTTCCTGGAGTCTTGTGGAGCTGAGCTGAGCACAGGACCTGGCAGGGGACACAAAAGTGATGTAAAGACAACTTTGTGTTTCTCATCCCCCAGATACATACGTACGCACTCCTCAGGGGACCCAGGGGCCGGTGTGAAGCAGCCTTTGGGTTCTGCCTCCAGTGCTGCCACGGCAGGATCGGAGCCTGAGTTCTTGATCTATTCTAGAGCATATAATTTACTAGGCAGGGTCATGTGTGTGAACCAGCCACTTAGATAAAATGATACTTTCTTTTGAAAAAAATTGCTAATTCCATAAATATTTATTTCCCATAAGGTCTGGCCCAAAGGATCGCTGCTGAGGTCAGTGGAGTTGCACTAATTTAGGCCAGCTGAGGATCTGGCCCTTGGTATATTGAATATAATCCCACATAATGAAACCAAATTTGTATCACATAATTAAATCCATCATTTATGGCATTGGAAACTCATCGCTGGTGGTTTGCAAAATATAGGGGTTGCTAACTTACTCACCATTGCCAATAGCAAGTGCCCCAAAATCCTGAGTCAGGACCCCCAAAATCATGAGAACTGGTCCAAAAGTAACACATTTTGGGTTCTTTTTCATTTGCCTTCTGTTTTTTGCCCATAAGGGCCACAGTTTCAAGCTTTTGTCTTCACATATGAGGGCTAGAAACACACTTATTCCTAAACTGAACCTCAGATTTTGATGGAATCACATGACTCCAGGAACTGGGCTTTAAGAAAAACACCAAATATTGTCAGTCTTGTGATGAAAGCCCAAGAGTTGACAACACTGTTTACTCTGTATGGATTTTCTTCTTTTAAGACCATGTCATGGAATGGGGATGCTCTCTTTCTCTATTGACTATGTGAGCTTATTCCTGTGGTCCAGAATATGTATTCAGGATAGACACAAAAGATGAAAATCTCATGACTCTGGGCCAAATAAGTAAAAGTCATAAAATATGCATAATAATAATGTGTATTGCTCAGAATATTTAGCCCTGCTGGTGCAAATCTGCTGTGTCTACGATCAGTGGGGCATCATAGGAAATTAGTGGGGAATAAAATTAAGAGGGCATCGAAAGTTAGGAGAAAAATAAATTGTTATGAGCTATAAATTTGGTCTCTTTAATAGCCTGCTGTAATATTAGATAATGGGGTAGAACCACTTAAACGAATGCAGTGACTTAGGTTGGATAGTAAATTGAGATTTGGGCAGCAACAAATAAGATCATAGTTCCAGAAGGATCATTAGAATCTTCATAACCATTCAGTATGGATTGTTGGTACGTAGATAACTGTTTGTAATATACACGAGCCAAATAAAAGGGTTTTCTTGTCTTTTTCTAAACAGTCTGCAGGGATTATTGATTGGTAAGAACAGCCTGATTTACATGTAAATAAACCATAGCCAATGGCCAATGACAATTTGAACTGTCCAGATGCAATGACTTTGACTTGCTGACATCACTGCCTCATTAGCATGCAGGAGATGAGAGCACTGCAACAGTAAAGATTCTGGCTCAGCTAGCGAGCTGGCAATTATTCTCGATGGACTGCATGTTTCCTTGTTAATGTCTTGTGCTTTGGCAAGCAAATGGAATATACTCTTGCTGCCTCTAAGGGTCATTTACCAAAGCCAACGTTGGGGGGTCTGCTGACAGCATTTGGATGGCTGGAAGAGGATATGGTAGGGAAAAAGCAAAACGATCAAGCTGGAATTCTGAGGAAGGCAATGTAAGCTATAAAGCCCATCCAGACCCACGGCAAATATCACACTTTTTTCCCGTTGATGGTTTCCACAGCACATTTTCTTTCAAGCAACAGTGTGTTTTGTGCATGTCTTTTCTAAAAGGCGTTCGCAAAAGCCTGCTGCTCATTTCAAGAAGGCTCCTACCAGTGTTTGCCACACAGTTCTGAGAGAGAAAACAAGATGTTTTATCACACTGCAGTGCTGTCTGTGTTCTTGGTAGCAGCATACCACAGGAAAGTAAACTGTAACAACTAACATAGTAGAACAGTTTTAGCGGATTTTTTCCCCCCAGACTGGCATAATCTTCAGTGAGAACAGGTAAGAAATTACGTTTTATTAGCACCTTTTACTTGGTTATGTATTTTAGAGAGAAGCTGAAGCATGTAATGGGGGTGGGGGCAGAGGGAATGGGCAGCTATGCTCTGTGTACATGTAGTGATGTGATAACTTTGCTGATATACAGCTATTGGTACCTGGTAAAGAATTTTTTGTAAACCTTGCTTTTCTTGCTGTTTATGAATGAAAAGGGTTAATTGTTAAATTGAAGTTTACAGCTGCAGGAAGCCAAAGATGAATGCTTAAGCTTCATTGACATGTTTTTCATTTTAAAAATAATTGTGAAAGGTTTTAAATAGAAATACATGCTGATCTCTCATTGGTAAATTCCAGCTTCAGGAAGTCTGGAACCATTGGGTATTTTAAGCAAACTGTATACAGTATAGGTTTCTAGTTGATGACATTACAGTTAGCGTTATTTGTTTTATTATTTTACTGACATAATTCCGAAAACAGTTTTCAAATATTAATCTTTGTTATACTGCTGGAGCACCTACTCTGTAGATGGAGCTACTCCTTAAACCAGGAAGTTATATTTTCTAATGCAATTTTCTTTTAGTAGATTCTTCTTTATATTCCTTTAAGTGGCCATATGTGACATAGCCATGACCTGTGACCATGTAAAGATTTTAATCCAGTTACTCTTTGTTTTGTAGCCATGATTCCTGGGCTATACGAAACACTGATTGAACCTTTATGAACCATGGAGGATTAGCATTGGACAGAATAATACCAGAATAATTATTCACACCAGATGCAGTGTCATCCTTTTAGTTTCAGCTCTGTTATCTTGTACCTTACCCTACTCATTTTTATTCAGTGATTATTTTCACCTACTGTGTGAGTGCTTAAATGTCTGACCTCAGTGTGTTCTATTTATAAGGGTACTGACTTGAATCTGCGGTGAAGATTTATTCAGTAAACTATCTGCAGTTAACGAGATTATATTTTGCTTCATGTTTCAGTCTTCTCCTGTAGTTTGTTTTAAATAACTTTATTCTACTCAACAAAATGAAATGGCTTCGGACAGTATTTGCCAGTGTTAGCCAAGATGCACAAAAACCATTCTGCTGGTGACAGCATTCACAGATGGGTCAGTAAATCTGGTTAGCCCCAACTTTGAAATAATTACAATATTTCTAAGTGTGACATTGCTTATGATATTTCTGAGTATTTTGTCTGTTGGGCAAATTTTCTTTCTTCGGAATATTGAGTCCAGAGATTTGCCTACCTGCTACATATCAAAGGCTGTAAATATCCATTTAAATCAAAAATCGCACCATGGAGATGTCCTAGTGAAACGGCTTTAATTGAAAATAGAACTGACATTATAGAATTGACATTATAAAAAATGAAATCTAGAATGTGATGATACACAAGGGAGGGCCAATGAAATAGCTGTGGAGAGGTCAGTACTAAGCAAACTTACAAATAAAGGACTGCGTAGGCTAGCAAGGCCACTAGTCTGGAGCTCAGTAAGTGTAGTGCTCAGTGAGAAATTAAAGTATAAACCCTGGTAGAATCAAACATTGTGAAGCCATCATCTCTCTTATTTAGGTGAGATAAAGAAACCCTTTGAGACTGGACTGCAGCGCTGTATCTTGCTGAGCTGGAAAGCAACCCAGTGGTGTAATTAAAAATGTCAAAAGATAACCTATGGTACAGTGCAAGCTTTTCAAGGGACACTGATGTTTTAACAGCTGAGAGCTCTCTTGGGTAGAGAGGGCTGTGGAATTAAAACGAGAATGAGCGTTTAGTAAAGGATTTTGCTGAGTCTTCATTATGTAAGTCTGGTTCTCACAGTGCACTTGAAATGATGTTTGTAGAACCCAGACAATGGTGTGTTTGGAGTTGCCATTATGCCTTTGAAAGGGTCTGCTCAGTTCATAAAAAGGTTAGGAACTGTGTTTGTGCTGCCATCTGGGAAACTCCAGTAGTGTTGCCAATCACAAGTGTTCAAAACGCATGAGTCAGGCACCTGAAAAATCATGAGATTGGCTTTAAAATCATGAGATTTAAACAACAATAATAATACCAGTAGTGGGTGAAATCTTTGCTCCATTGAAGTCAGTGGGAGTTTTGCCATTGACTTCACTGGGACAAGGATTTCATACCATGATTTTTGAGGGGAAATGGAGTGGGGGGTATTTACTTTCTGGGTTTGAGCCTTTCAGGATCACATTTTCAAGCTTTTCTCTACAATTTGAGGGCTAAAAACTTATTTTTTTTAATGAAAGATGGCTGTCATGTAATCACCTGACTCCAGAAGCTGGAGCTTTAAAAAAACACTAAATGATAAGAGATTAATGGTAAAATTGTGAGTTGACAACCTCCCTCTGCTATGGTAGTTTATATTTTCTTTTCCGTGAGAAAGGAAACCATGTATCTTCTGGGAGGATGGACCGGACTCAGGAAACTTGGATCCTGTTCTTGTCTGTGCCTCTGTGACTTCGCATACATCAGTTTGTCTCCCTATACCTGAGTTTCCCAACCAGTAAATGAGACACAGTGATATGTAATGTCCTTTGCAAGTTGCTTTGAGGTCTATGGATGAAAAGTCTGTGTAAAAGCTACATATTTATCATTTTTACAAGTTCCTCATCTTTATCCAGCATATACTTATTCTGACAGTTTGACTCCTGGGTATAAGGACAAATCAGAACATTCCTATTCTGAACTCACTCTGCAGTGGTGTACAGGATTACACAGAATTGGGTCTTGAGCTTTCGTACATTCATGAGTTTCATTCTTGCTTCTGCTCCAGTAACATAGAAGAGGTTGTAAACAAGGCACAAATGCATAAAGGGCTTCCTCAGACTCTGGATTCTGCGCCCCTCATGTTCTGGGAGCGTATCCGAGGATTGAGAAGTATGGCGAGAACACAATGTGTTCCAACTATTCTTGGTTAGGAGACCATAAATAGCAGAATATAAATTAAGGCAGCCTTGAGGCTGCTCTAATATGTTCCAGGGACTGTGAAGTCCCTCAATAAGACTTAGAATTCAGGCAAACACAATGGTGGTTTAAGGATAACTTTGCCCCCAGCCTTCTCTGTTCTCGTGCTTAGTTGAAGAGTAGAGCAGTGAGGGACTCCTGTCTTCTTCAGCCTTTGCATGAATTCAAAGGCACAATTCACAATGAGGACAAGGTAACTGGAACATCATTTCACATTGTCAGTTTCAACCACACGAGCGTTACCGCCCTGAGCAAAAGGTCTCTTAACGCTGATTTAAAAGGGGGACAATGTATTTTTTTCACTTCCCATAAAATAAATCACAGGTGAAGGGATTTTGCTGAATCTTTTTTTTTTTTTTTTTTAAATAATTACTTCTGGTCTGAGACCAAGCAAGGAGAATTTCAGCCAGAAAGGGGAATTTTTCATTGTTATCAACACCTAGAAAGGAAGTTATAATTATGCTTGGCAAAGTTCAATTTTTATTTTAATAATGTTAACAACTACTATCAATGTTTCTATTTAAACATATTTTATTTTACGTTTTGTTTTTACTATTTTTCCTTTTTTTATTTTTACAGATTTAAATTTTCACAGTTGCGCAGAATGATGGGTTTTAAGTATTTTTTTCTATTTGTATCAATTTAAATGTTCCCAGTTGTGGGGAATATTGAGGGGCATCAGACAGTAATTATTTAATGATGGTAGATGATGAGATTCAAAAGTTAAAGCTTAGTAATCATTAAAACATAAATTGTCAGCATCACATGTCAAAATACACAAAGTAAATATCCATAAATGCGAATAAGGTCTCAAACAGCCATTTTCTTCCTTTGCCTACCTGTAAACAGCAGTTATTATTGATGGAAATTTCTTTTCCCTTGGTTTGTGTGTGTACAACGAAATTGATGTTTCCCAACATTTACCAATAAAAATCTTATAGCCTAGTTATAATGAAATCTTCTTCCTTAGAGGTTTTTAAGGTCAGGCTTGACAAAGCCCTGGCTGGGATGATTTAGTTGGGGACTGGTCCTGCTTTGGGCAGGGGGTTGGACTAGATACCTCCTGAGGTCCCTTCCAACCCTGATAATCTACGATTCTTTAAAAGACTTAACATAAGCTTGGCTATAACATAAGCTGCTGTTGCCACTATAAAAGTCACAGGGAATTAGGTCCAGGGAACATCCCCAAAGTTTACAGTTTAAAGTTTACAGTGAAAATACAGCCTGGCCCTTGCCCACTTGCTGGTGAGTCTTGCCTGCATGCTCCAGGTTTAGCTGATCGCCATATTTGGGGTCAGGAAGGAATTTTCCTCCAGAGCAGATTGGCAGAGGCCCTGGCGGGTTTTCCCCTTCCTTTGCAGCCTGGGGCATGGGTCACTTGCTGGAGGACTCTCTGCACCTTGAAGTCTTTACACCATGATCTGAGGACTTCAATATCTCAGTAATAGGTTAGGGATTTATAACAGGAGTGGGTGGGTGAAATTCTGTGGCCTGCGTTGTGCAGGAGGTCAGACCAGACGATCATCATGATCCCTTGACACCTTAAAGTCTATGAGTCTGAGTCATCCTGCTTTGTTGTTCCTAGGAAGAGAAGGGCAATGTAAATCTTCTCTTGAGCTGTGCAGCTATGCATGATCTATGATAGCCACTACAAATATTCATGTATTACCAGGTTGCTTTTCCCTTCTGTTAGTATTTGAATATATAGCTGATGGTGCTCTTCATAAAACCATAAGGCTAATGGCATCACTTTCCTGTAGTGTGCTGCTGTTGCTTTGACTTCAAATTCTGGACCTCCGACATCCATCACTCCCTAGAAGGAGGCACAGAGTGCGTGTTGCAGCATGAAGGCAGCCTCGCCACCCCTGGCTCCTGATGTAGGGAATTAAGGCTTTAGCGCTCCTGCCTGCAGATAATGCCCGGCTGTCCTACTGGCTCCTTGTCAGTGGCTGGTGCAAGTTAGAACTTGAGGGGCTGTCCCAGGGCCAGCTGAGTGCAAAGGTTGCTTAGAACTTCCTGGGTACCCCCATGTCCTAAGCTGCCCTGGGTGCTCCCCTGCCATTGCTAAGGATCTGGGCTATTGACTTTGTTGCCTATTTTTGATGTGCCGGTGCCAGATTTTTGAGCTTGCTTTTCACAGTGGCAATCAGTCTGCATGCGTCATGGTGGCCACGAAAGCAAAATGAACCCCGCTGCAACGGGTTACCATGTAAAGCCTCAGTCATGCAAAACTCATTAGAGTGATTGCAATCATAAGATGTCCTCTGGATTTCAGCCGGAGTCCTCACTGTGGTCAGCAACTCCTCGTGCTAGTAAACACTCCGCCAAGTAGCATCCGCAGGCTTCCATTTGTAACCAGCAAGCTGCCCACTGCGTGACAATTGTACTGATTGTTACCTGGCTTCAAAATGGTTCCCTGCCGCGTAGTTCTCACTGTCCTCTGTCACTCTGCCTGAGCTCGTTCAACTGCCTTGAGTGGTTATTGGATAATTCAGAAAAGATCATGAATGTGTGTGTTCTGAGGGGCTATAGGGAGGTTTGTCCATATTTTCCCCTAAATCGAATTCCTTGTTTCATGAACACGCGGTGCTATGAAAACCACAGCTTGCTGGCAGCTTTTGCAACTCGAATTTCCTAAAGCAGTGGGGTGGTAGCTTTACTTCTGTTTCCCTGTTCAAGCAGACTTAAGATACCCCTTTGCACGTAAATACTCTAGCGCTATACCATTTAAAACCCCATTAAAACTCCCATGAACTATTGTACATGTTTATTAGCTCTTTCTTCTACTAAGGGACAGCGTCCTACTAATGAACAACTGAAGGATGAGTGAAGTCAAAGAAATGTTTTCTCCAGAAGTGACCTGTTCTGTAACTGAAGTCTGGGATCACTTTCTGGAGCTTCCCAGCAGAGAGATGGATAAGAGCTGTGAGAGTTGGGTACAAAGCACGGTGTCAGAATGCAGTTGGAAAAGATTGGAGGGGAGTCAGGAGGGATCCAAAATTTCTGGCTGGCAGAACTCAGGGTCAATGTATGGTTCAAGCTGGCAGCTCTTCTTTTGATCTCTCACCTGACACTCCTAGGCCTATTATATTGTTCAGTCATTTAAAAATCCCGTTTCAGTCTTTGCAGCACATATGTTGTACCAGATCACTATAGGAACCATTGCAAAGTGACTATGAAGTGTACAGAATGAGTTTGTGTTCATTAGAGAGATCATACAATTCGTTTTCATCAAATATTAATTGGGGACCCAAACTGTAACTATTTAGAGCAAAATAATCTCTCTGGGCTTTGATGTAGCTGTATTTTAGAGCGGTGAAGTTGGAAGCATCCTGGATTTTCACAGGTGAACCTGAAGGTGCGTCAGGGCAATGTGATGGCCATACATAGATCTGAAGTTGCTTGCATGCTGAGTTTGAACAGCCAGCCTCCATATCACCCTCCAGAGGATGGTTTGCATCCAGCCCTGTGGACTGAACTGCTAGATTCAGTTGTGAAACCTGTTGCCATCCACAACTGCAAGGTTAATGCAGCAGTATTCAAAATCCCCGTCTGCAGCATCAAGAGCAACCGCAGCGGTAATTCTTGGCACTGTTTTTCCACTGGGCAGACTGCCACCTCCCAGTTCCTTTCTTGGCATTTCTGTGTCAGTCCCTGATACCTCAGAATCTTCCGTTCCAGAAGGGGACTGAGGAGCGACTTTGTCCTTATGGTGACCACAGTATGGGATCTGGCCTTGAGTTGGCTATGCTAATCTCTTAAAGGCCACACAATGATTTTTGTTTAGCTCTCCTGGTAGGTCTTATGTATGAATCTTCCTCAGTCTCTCTGCCATCGAAGTTAGAACTCCACATTTGACAGATGATTTCTATGCAGCAGGCCAGCCTACAGACAGGAAATTTTACTGGGCACAACCCAAATGGTGGTATTTGTTTTTTAATATTGCTCAAGTTGCTTAAACAAAGACCTATAGAGTGAGGTACAAACCCCAGCAGAACATCCCTTGCCCTGGTTTATTTAGACTCTTCTCGGTGGCTCCTGTCACTATCCGGGTGCAATGTTACAAGGACAGGCAATAATAAAATCTATGTCAAAAGGGACATTAGAACAGAACCAACAGCAACTCAGAAACCACAGGCAGGCCACATCCAGCACTAGTGGACCTACAAGGAGACGTGAGTTCCAAAGCCCAACCACTTTGCCCTCAGCCCTCTCTCATTTAAATCACAGGGGCTAGTAGCTGGAGCATCTATTCGGGACTAGGATGTAGGCGGTCTGGCCAAGTGGTCAGAACAGGAGCCAGGTCTACTAGGTAGAACAGGCGTCCAGGGTCAGGAACAAAGCCGAGGGTCAATATGAGAGTTAACTGCCAGTTACCAGAGCCAGGGCTCAAGCCAAGAATCGGAACCGGGGATCAGAGCAAAGGGTAAGAGCCAAGGGTCAGTAGGTGGAGACCAGGGTTAGAGCCAAGACTGGGCACTGAGGAATGGAGGCAAGGCGGAGGGGCATGGATCAAGCATGGTGTGAACAAGAGCGAAGGCAGGAGTAAGGCCAGAGCCAATCAGGAACAAGGTTACGTTGCAGAAATCAGGTGCATTCAGGGTCCAATGCAGCCACCACAGGAAACCACCTTGTTGCTCAGACAAGCTTCCTGTCCCTCCTCCTGGCTTAAATAGCATAGTGGGACCAATTGATGGAGCTGGTCAGTCCTCCAATCAGAGCGCCCATGGGTGGTGCCTTGGCTGGGACTATAGCCGTGGTAAACTTCCCTTGGAAATCAACAGGTAGCTCGTGTCATGTGCTGTCCGCTGAACGGCTTCTGAGCAAGCAGACTGCCGCATTCTGTAATGGGCTGTGATTTCTGAACAGCTTGAAGGCATAACCTCCGGGAAGGCTTGTTGTGGTAACCCAGTCTCCAGGTGACAGAGACATGGGTAACCACAGCAAGGGCCACATCAAGGGGGGGAAGAAAAAAATTCAACCTTCCTGCCAAGGACGGTTTGCAGCTCTCTTGGAAATATCTGCTGAGGTGCTGACATACACATGGATGGTTCTCCCAGCTGTATTATCCACCCCAACTCAACATTTCAGACTTGTCATAGCCACTTAGTCCTCATCTATGTCCCCATCATCCATCCTTTAGAGCAGCATGGTCTAGTAGGCAAGCCATTGAAATGGGAGTCAGGAAACTGGAGTGCTTGTGTGACCTTGGGGAAGTCATGTGCCTTCTCTGTGCCTCAGTTTCCCCATCTGGGAAGAGAGAGAGTGAAGCTTAGTCGGCTTTGTAAAATGCTTTGGCTGCAAGAGCTCTACAACAGTTAACTATGTTAGCCTCGGTAAATTATTCCTTCTTCTGGCAGGGTCAGAAGAGATGGATGCTGACGACACCGCCCTTCTTGATTCCCGATTAGCTCTCCTGATAGTTCCATAATTGTATTCTGCAGGAAGGGTAACTGAACAGGACCCTAAGAAACCATGCCTGAGAAATGTGTGTTGGATCAAGCAGCTTTCCAATAATCTTCCATGATACACTGACCAATGTAATATGACTCAAGAGCTTCCTCACCATCAAAATCATTGTCCACTACTGCAAAAGATCATAAACTCTTGCACACGTCAAGCAGCCTAGAAGCTAAAAAGCACCCCGCTACTTTTGCAAAATGTAGTTGATTGGAACTCCGCTGTAATTTTTGTTCAGAAACCAGAGAATTGGCTTTAAAGGGATTACAAAATCTCACATATTAGTATGCACTCAAATGTATGATATCCTTTATTACACAGATGGTATAACCGTCTCTTCTCCTTACACTGTGCATCAAATATGAGCAAAGCCAGTAGCTTGTGATATGAGTCAGGAAATTGTATTTGCTGCATGTTCTCCCGGTAACGAAGTTTCTGTCTGATACGATTTACTGAATTCAGTCCCACAAGAAACAACGGAGGAAGGAGAAGCAATGCTAGGAATGTTGAGTGTTCCTGATCAGTCCCTTTTCCAGCCTGAGTGATGTTAACATCTCTGCCTTGACAATAAATCTTGCCTTGATTGTTTCTGCTGCTTCCATTTTAGACGAGATCAGACTCGTACGTTCCAGTGCAGTAGGATTTACTGATGACTGGAGTAAAAATATAGAATGCTTATGCCCCACTATATCCACTAGGTGTCAGCCTGCTGCCCCCTACACTCTGCTCTGCTTTGTGAAGAACAACAGGAATCCAGTTGCAGAAATATAACGAACGTCAGGAGGTTTGTGTTCCCCCATAATGGCTAGAACAGAGGGATCCTGGCTTTTATTCCTGGCTTGGACTGATATTATCAGTTGTATGCTTTATTGTTTAGGTCTCAGTTTACCAGTCTACAGAATGGGTATTGTAATAAGGGTCTGACATGCAGGATTGCTGGCAAGGGTTGCATGACAAGGGTCGATCTCCATTGACCCCAGCAACTAATCATGGCACACGGAGGATAATCGCATATCTGTTCACAGGGGTGTCATGTAGTTGTATTGATTTATGGCTGCAGAATCGTTGCAACATGTTACGATAATGCAGGAGATGGAAGAATGTGGCTGGGGGGGGGGCCTGCTTGCAATCATTACACATTCACCGCTGTTCCCTAATTAAAGATGGTAAACAGCAGAGTACAGGAGTGAAAAAGACCTAAAGAGAGTGGCACACTCCACAGCTGGGATCTTTGATATTTCATTAAAGGTGACCTGCAAAGAGAAACCTGAGTTAAGGACAGATTTCTGTGCTGAATGCTTCCAGTGATCAGCGGCTGTGTGTTGGAGACAGGAAGGAATCCAATAAAGAAATCAATTTTAACTGATATGGTCAAAATTAGTTTCCCCATCTCTGAAGCCCTCTAGCTGCCATTTGGTTATTGGACATATTCCAGAATGCATCAGCCTGGTCTGTTGGATCATCTGCCCCATAAATCTGGGCTTACCTCAGTCTTTGCTTTGCAGCTCACTGCTAATGAAATATCAAAGATACCAGATCTGGGAATACTTCCCTTTTAGACTTTTTTCACTCCCAGACTCAGTTGCTCACATCTCTGTAATAACACTGAAGGAATGAAAGACGCTACCATTGGAGCTAGTAGTGGTTCAGTGACTATGCAGCAGGCTACCAGAAATGACAAAACTGGTGGATGATGCATGGAAAATTACTTTGGCCAGGGAATTAAGGTTTTAAACAGGGACAAGGAAGAATAGGTTTCTCTGGGGAAGCTCGACGTTTGCGCCGTCCAGGGAGAAGTCACGTTGGCAGACTCTAGTGCTTGAGTTATGAGAGGTTTTGTAAAGTAGCGCCCCCGCCCACTCCTTTTCCACATCCCACCTTCAAGCTCACCCCCTTCACGAATCTCTTCTCTACCTCTCTGTCATCTGAGTTGCAGGTGTGGCCCTATGCTCATCCCATTAAAAGTCATTGCAGGTTCTTGGGAGCAAAGATCCTCTCTCTTCTTATGTCATGTGGAGCACCATCCTGCTTACAGTCCTCTTAATATCTCCCTAGTACTGATAAACACCTTCCACCTATACAACCAGGAGTCCGGTGGCACCTTAAAGACTAACCACATGTATTAGCTTTCTGTTGCTTCTATTTGAACGCTGCCCCCAGAAGGCTCCAGGAGAGATGGAGGCCTGCCTCATTGTGCTAAACGCTGTACAAACGTATAACACAAGATAACCCTACTGCAAAGATCAGTGAAGCCATTGAGAAACACAGATGTGCCCAAAACTGGGAACCTGGCTGCAAACCCTGAGCTCAGCTCCAGATCCCAAACTCTGTTGTTTGAGCCCCTCATTGCTACGAATTCTACTCTTCTTGTTCTCATCCGCTCACTGTTCCAGTAACTTTCATGGGGCAGCCGAGCTGCATAACAATGTGATCGGGTTAGTGTAGCTTATCAAGAGAGCTTGCACTGGGCCCTTGTTCTCCACAGGCTCATCTGAGCTATTCTTGCAGTGCAGTAACTGTATGAATGCTGTCGTGTTAGTGTGTATCCATAAAAACAACCAGGAGTCTAGTGACACCTTAAAGACTAATAGATTTATTTTGGCATAAGCTTTCATGGGTGAAAACCCCACCTCTTCAGATGTATCTGATGTATGAATGCTGATTAGGTTGTTGAGAGGCAAGGAGGTGCCCTTTAATTTGAAGCCCAAGAGCCAGACTCTATTAGGCTATTCCTTTGCGGCCAGTGGGGAGTGTGGTGGTGTAACTGAGAACGGAGTTTAGTCCCTTCTCTGCAGAGTGCAGCAGCAGTTATACCAGGAAAACAACCGAAAGACAGATGTTGGAAAATAAAACGCATCCATCCTGTAACTTCGTCAAATGAATTGGTGACCCTGGGTAGAACAAATTTCTCAGTGTGTTTAGGGAGGTTACATCTTGGTACCATGTGAAGTCAATTCATCAAGGGCTTCTTTCCAACAAAATATGAAACCAGGAAATGTTATTTTCTCCCTATTTACCTCCCTCCTTCCTCAGCCTGCTGCAGGGCAAACAAGTGTGTAGCTTCTTATAGAACAGGAATACCAAGGCTGTTCTGTATCTCAAGCTTCATTAGCCGAGCAGCCGGCATCCTGCTTCCTCCTTTCTTTATTCCCCTTTCACAAGCTATTCATATTTTTCAAACCTTGTGATTCTCCCCAGGCTCCTGCAGCAGTTGGTCCCGCATCCATTCTTGAATGTGCAGCACTGCCAATGCCTATGATTTTATTGCAAGTCTGAGGATATTTGGTGTTTTTTCTTAAAGCCCCACTTCCTGGAGTCCAGTGTGTCCATAAGGCACTCAACTATCATTTGAAGGAAAAAAAGTTCTAGTCCTCAAGGTTGTGCAGAAAAACATGAAAAGGTAAAACTGAAATGCTCAAAAACCAGAAGGTAAATAAAAAGAACCCCAATTATTATTTTTTAAAAAACTCTCATGATTTCTAAGCCAATTTCATGATTTTTTGGAGTGGGGACCTGACTCATAATTTCTGAATGCCTGAAGTTGGCCATGTTGAACTTGTCTCCCAAAGGCATCTCTGAAATTAAAAAGTACGCTAAAATAGCTACTTAGGAGTTTCTAACATCATATTAATTACCATAGGGCAAGCATTTCCCTAACACAACTTGGCAATCCCCGACGGCCATCAGTGGGGGTTGTATGTGTGTATCCCAGGGCAGAATTAGACCCCTACTATTAGAAGACTGTCACCAAAAAGTCTTGCTTTGGAATGCAGAGGAGATTTCTAGAAAGACGCTGAGTGATTGGCTTAATTTTCTTCTCCTTAGCAAATGCATGACCTGTTTTCTCAGACAGCCTTGGGTTCCTCTGCATATGTGGAAAATTACACTCTGCCCAGAACTTTAAAGATAAAAGTCTTTCTTAATCAAAACATCACTCTTGTTAAGTCAGTGCTGCTGGCTGGACAAAATGAAGTTAATGGGTTTACCCTGCAGTGAAATATGTGCTATACCTGCTCTGAGTTACTCTTTATATGGTAATGTATTTGACGTGCCAGCTAAGAACCTCAAGCTTGTCCTGACTCTCATATTCTTACCTCATATGTACAACGGGCTAAACACCATCTTTGCTACCGTCAATGAGTGTTCCAGTAGCTTTGGTTTTCAAGGACATGGTGTTAGTGATACTGTATACAGAGGTGAGCATTCACCGGGCCTGATTCTGGTCAAACGAGAACTAACTCCATTGATGTCACTGGAATTACACCAGTTAAAACCAGAGTCAGAGTTGAGTCCCTTTTTGCCTTTCAGATATAATACTGGCACTGTCTTGTCATCTCTGCGTAGTTAGATACACCTACAATACATAGATGTATCTGCTTATTGCACCAATCATTGTTATGCCCGTGCCTCATCCGTTTCATCTCGGGAAGGTGAAGTTTGAAATCTACACACGTCTATCAGATTTGCACTAAGGGAGATTATTTTTTAATTGAATTGGACTAGAAGCTCATAGAAACAATGATAAATGTGTCTACCTACATAGCGAACACATAGGAACTATGTTTTAGGAAAGAAAGGTACCCACAGGGTACTGCCTATAGCCTTCTTGAAACATCAGATCCCAACATTCATAAAACAAGATTTTCAAAAATATTATTTTCTCAGCTTTCAATTATATGGTAGCACAGTGAATTGTAACGGTTCAGCTATACCAGACCCAAGGGCATGCTATACAAAATGATAGGGCTGCAACCCAGTCTGAGTGATCCTTGTATACCGGTTGACAAGATGCTTGTGAGTCAGAGATTGGAAAGTGGGGATTGTTTAGGATGGTGTAATGAGAGGAAAGGGAGAAAATTCAGCTCCCTAATGGCAAGATCTTGACATCTATAAAATTTTCCCAGAGAAATGACAGAAGCCCCAGCCACTCAGACATTCAACACTGAAATGGACAAAGCCTTAGAAAGCTTAGGGTCCAGAACAATTCCACACAACTGGGGAGATGAACTAGATAAGCTCTTTAATCTTTGCTTCTCCAGCTCCTTTGATTATATGAACCGTTCTTTATACAGGCAGATGTTTTCCTGCTAGGAGATTGCATGGACCCTCAGGAATTGGGAGACAAAACATCCTCCCTTAATAGATTATTTTTAATACACAGACTACAGTGTGAAACGAACAGTGTCCCTAAGGGAAGGGACAAATTCATCTTGCACCAAGGATAAATTGGAGTCCTCTCCATAAGAGTGAAAGTCTGCAGCCAGGATCCCTTAATTGGTGAATGTGTAAGTGTATGGTAACAGCAGCAGGGGCCATCCTTTTGTTCTGCATTTTACAACACTTCGCACAATGGGGTCCAGGACTAGGGCTTCTGAGTGCTACAGTAATGCAAATATGATAATAATAATAATAATAATTAATAACTGAAATTTGTAGGAAGCAAGGCTATGTATGAACAAGCTTCCAGGAATTTTTCCTCACAAGCCGAGTTGTATATAGATGTGGTATCCATGACGTGAAGAGGCCCAAGTAAGGTAAAGTGAGGATGCTGACTGACCATTTGTCTTTTTTGCTGCCGCTTCTTATTGTTAGACACTTTTTCATTTAAAAAAATCATCATAAATGCCTAGTTTACCTCATTTAATAATACCTGAAAACAGTAGTCTCTTTCTTAGCAGTTAAGTACCACTCAGTATTGTGTCCCTATCGCTGGACAGGGGTGCATAGATTGGGTTTTTTTTAAATGTTACAGTGTTTGTACTTTCAAAAATCTCGCTGTCCGTATATTGTCACAATTCCGCGATCCCGTGCACCGTCCAATCTATGATAGTTTTCTGGTTTCAGTGTGAACTACTCCAGTTCCTCCAGAATGGATGTGAAACTAACAGCCAGAAGTATAACAGTCTAAACATTCACACGGGGGCCTGCTTCGACTCCCACTGAACTGTACGGGAATATTGCTGTTGATTTCAGTGGGAGTAGGATCAGGCCCCCGGGTGATCCTTTGAGAGGTGTCCATGACACGTAAATTGGAAGAAAATAAAACATTAAAAGTAGCATCGGAGCCTGCTACTAGTTATAACCAATTGGCTGAACAGTGACAACGTTTGGGACGTGAGCAGTATGGGGAGAGATTGTAAAACCTATTTCAATTGTGCTTATGATATTGCTACTTTAATATCTGCTGATTATAATAGAGGATCTTTCCTTTTAACTGCTCTTCTGTTAAGAGAGACAGCCAGGAATTCATTCAATGAGAAATCTGCTCTATGTCCTGTTTCTCTTCTCTGCATTCACTGTTATCTTCATTTTGCCTCCTGATTTTGGAGTTTATTTTGTTAGTTCCCCATGCTTTAAATATTGTGTTGCTGGCTGGCTGGAAGAATGTGATTCCTATCTTGAGAATTACATTTTGTAAAACAGAACTCAACCCTGCTAGAATACACATCAAAATCTGAAATGCTGTTCAGTATTCACCTCTAACAACATTGTTTATTCCTACCATATTGTTGCTTGTTGAACTGCTTCTAATCACATCATAAAATAAGGTGGAAAAAGTTGTGAAACCAAATGCTCTGCTTTCCCACAGTAGCTGATTAATTAAAGTATTCACATGAAATTGTGCCTTGATTATATTTTAAGGTAACAGCCATAGGCTGTACTGAGCCCCTTTGATGGACTGGATGCAAGCCAGACGCACTCGGAGTGTATTTTAGATCGGATGAAAAGTAGGAAATGGGAAAATCTGGCAGATCTCCCTGGTTTGACTTAACGGAGCCTCTTGATTTTTGCTAGAGTGCATTTTTTGTGTTGTGGAAGGGCTCAGTGGAAGTTCAGACTAACACTAATATTCTTAGCTCTCTTGGAAGCAATGGCTAAAATGAAATAAGGAAGTTTGGAAAAAAGAGGCCACAGAGTCTACCTGTTCCTGCTTTCAGATTTTCCTTGGCTGTAAATTATAGCAAAAAACCCCAGCAAACTGTAAACCCATTCCTTCCCTTGTTTTCTGTATTGCTTCATCATTTTCGGAGTAACAGACAGCAGGCTTGAATCTGCCCTCTGCCGCAGTAGGGGAAATCATAGCTGAAATCAACAGTGCAAGTGAGCACAGAGTCTTATACATTAAACATAAAGCACACACTGATGTGCCGTGTTACATGAAAGCATTTTATCTTCACGTACCGCCAATAACAACCCAATTTATCCCAACCCTACTGCCTCCTCTCTGAATCTCAATCCCCCAGTGTGAATCATACCCAGCAACCGCCCTGGTTATGCAGTCTCCCATCACTCCATTCATTGAATGTGCTTAAAGCCCTTGAGGTTCACGTAAATGGGATTGTTCTATGTATCTTCTTGGTCTTTCCCTGGTGCTTGCTCCTGCTCCCATTCAAGACAATGGAAAAATCTCTCCTTGACTTTCATGGTGCAAAATCAGACTTAATGAATTAAAGAAAAGTGACACTTGTGATGAATTAAACGAGTGTATTTCTGAATGGCTCCTTTTAAGGTGTTACATTACTACTTATTTGTATTGCAGTAACACCTGGAGGTCTCGGTTAGGGATTGGAGCCCCATTGTGTTAGGTGCTGTACAAATGCATATAATGGACGATTCTTGCCCTAAAGACTGTACAATCTAAGTAATTGAAGGAAGGACTATTGTACTGGGATGGTGTTTCATAGCATCCTTTATTTTAACTTAAGATTAAGTTAAGATTTAAATTAACATGCTTAGATTGTAATACATTTTATGCCATTTTAAAGCAAATTTATGCTATTAGAATGGTAAAGAAACTTTCCATTCACATCTTTCCATTCACATCTTTCCATTTAAACTGACATTTTACATATTTAATAGTGTAGGCCAGGTCCTCAGGTGGAGTCAATCTGAAGTCACTCCAGGTACGCCAGTTTAAACTAGCTGAGAATCTGTCTCTACACATATTTTTTAGTCCTGTGGAAGTTTATTTCTCAGCATAAAGGAGGAAACAATTCTGTCTCTGACTACATTTAACAATCTGATACAGTCCTTGACTCTCCGAGGTTGTTTTAGCAAGTCTGGACTTTTTTTTTTGCCCCGGAAAGACACAAGTACTGAATTAGAAAACTGCTCTGGATGAATTGGGTCATTGCCAGGGGCATGCTGCCAATGAGTCTGTGTTTATAGTTCGGGATCTGAGCTCTGCTGATTGGCAGCAGGCATTCACATTGTTTCTTTTTCAAAATGAAACTCACAGTTGGATTTGTTTCTTCACAATTTGCAGGAAGATTTGCCTTCACTGTAAGTGCCCGCAAGAAGAGCACTTTGTAACCGTTATGCCTCTGGAGATGGAGAAGACTGTGACCAAGCTCATGTTTGACTTTCAGAGGAATTCCACTTCTGATGATGACTCAGGCTGTGCCTTGGAAGAATATGCATGGGTGCCTCCAGGGCTGAAACCAGAACAGGTAAAACCTTTGGTTTAAAATGTACTTTAAAACTCTCCTTTAGAAACAATTAGCCTGATTTTCAGGGGTGTGTTGAGTAGATGTTTACTTGCAGTATGTTGTTCAGCCACTAGATGTCTCTGTGTGCGGTATAGTGTTCCAGATACAGTGTGGCCTTGGTAAACAAGAGAGACAAAGCTGAGACTTGTGCTGTGTGGAACTAGAGTGACCAGATGTCCCGATTTTATAGTCCTGATTTTATACAGTCCTGATTTTGGGGGGCTTTTTCTTATATAGGCATCTATTACACCCTGCCCCCATCTCAATTTTTTACACTTGCTGTCTGGTCACCCTTTGTGGACCTTGCCTTTTTTGGGGAGAGCGGGGTTATTGTCGCTGTTTTCTCTAATGCCTCCCCTTTAAGAAAGACTGAGTCTATCTATCATGACATATAAGGAACCAAAGTAATTGTGTGACTTCCTGCACGAAGACCAAAGGGACATGCGTGTACCCCGCCCTTCTAAAGATCTGGACAAATGCTCATATTTTCCCTGTATGGGTTTGGTTTCTCAGGCATACTACTTGTAACTCACCGGATAAAATCACTCAAATGACTAAAATGAAGGTTGCCTATTTCTAGATAGGAAATGAGTAGGGTGGGTTTATCCCAGTATGTTGTCAGTGTAAAATGTTCATTTATTTCCATTACTTGCAATTTACTTGATTAGTTTAGCCTTTATGCTGAGCTTTTACATTTTAGCCTTAAAGCTTAATTTCCAGAGGAGATTGTGAAAGGAGGTTAGCCTTGATAATTGCTGTGGTGATCGTTTTGAAATCAAGTAAGGAGGCTGAAATAAGGTGGGACGCCTATATTCTCAGTCTTGTATTAGCTGGCTTTAAATATTCTATTTTCCCTAGCTTTATTCTGACAGTCTTAGGCATTTCCTGAGATATTTTGGCACCACCCATAGGCTGTAAATATTATCTGTCAGACTGGAGAAAATCCAGTTGCGTTTTTCTTTCTTGTCTCTGCGAGCCTTACAGCAATGCTCAATCCCTGCTTTAAACTCCTTGGCACCTTCCATTTCATCTACTGCCATCTAACTTGGCTAGTTCAGATTCAGCATTGCTTTCTTTTAGCTTTCACAAGTGAGAGATTTCGTTTGTTTCTTCCCCACGTCTCTGAGGACACACATTTAGAGTCAAAAGAACCCAAATTCCAATACAGTGGTGGCACATACTCCAAAAGAACATTGAGGTCGGCCCCTTGCGTGGAAGCTTGTTTTATTTCCATGTTGCTTTGACTGCAGACATATCCTGAGATATAATGCATGTGCATGGAGCGTTGACTTAGGATCTTTTAAAGTGAGTAATCTAAAAATGCTGTCGGGGATGTTGAAAGTCTGAATTACTCCCAGGTTAATCCATTTTAGTCTGTTAGCTTCCAGCTTGTTCTTCTCTCTGAGGTCACTTTACTCCTTGACATGAATATTAACTTTCTAGTTATGGTTCTCGGTCCACCTTCTTTGATCTTCGGACTGACAAATGTGCAACTCTAGGTCTGGCTGTAATCACCACGGAGACGACACCAACAGGAGAAGCACGGTGAAGGAACAAAGTCTAGCGCTGTGAACCTAACTCGCTGTTGCTAAGATGGATGCTTAAAGACTTTCTGCTGATCTTAGCCAGGAGCCATTTTGGGACCCATGCTATGTCCCATGAGCCTCTAAGGGCACAGCGTCATGGTCTGACTCATCTATACTGTGGAAAAACTAGGCCAGTACTAGATTTTGCAGGCTCCTTGGGAAAAGCAACAGTGTGACCCTGGCCTGCTGTCCATACACAAGATACCTGTCCCTCCTGTCTGCTAGGCCCTGACTCCTACTTCTGGCCTCAGTCCATTCCTGAAGGCCCAACCCACTGGGCAATTCCCCCTAAATAGGATCAGGAGGTGGAGTGAAGCACAATTTTCCAAGAGGCATAACTGGGGTTGCTCAGGGAGGAAATTGTCTCTGCAGCATCTTGCTGGTACTGGAGTCATACATATTGCAGCCAGGCATGTGGCTTCCTGACTGATAAGTCAGGTGTGGTAGGTGATGTGGAGACCCTGGAAGCCCTATGTCTTATATAGCTGCAGAGGCCTAAGGCAGCCACTAAACTAGCTGTCAGGCCACATTCTTATCTGGTCTGGATTCACTTCTGTGACTCTGGAGTAAATCTACTGAAATATGGATTTGCAGACAGTGAATGTTGCCATGTTTTGGGGTTACTTTTCTATAGCACTTCTCTGATGTGTTGGCGGAGGGAGTTTTTCTTCAGTTTTCAACTCTGTTAAAATCTCATTTTAAAAAAGGGGTCTGAGTAGATTAGGAAATAATCTCCTGGAAGACTAGGGCTTTCTTGATATGTTTGGAAGACAGAGCTTCCATCTCAGTAAGGAACAATAATTTACGAAGAGCCTTTGAAGGCTATCCTAGGAGAAGATGGCCAACATCTGTCATTCATAATCAATTAGTCTTAAACTGCTGCTTCTGTCCAAGATTTCCAGAGATTTAATGTTTCCTTTTTCTGCTTCGTTCCCCCAGTAGATCTAAGGTCTGCAAGAAAAAAAATGTTTCCATTTTCCTTTGACATCAGTAGATGAAATTATGAATGAATATGAGGGTCACCTCCCCATGTATGACCAATCCAGAAGCCCCTTGTCCACAAATACAGTAGCAGGTTTTGACAGCATCGATATGTCATTACAGAATTCTGATGGCCCAAAAAGTCTGTAACTAGATGTTTAAGTATATCTAAAGGAGAGTCCATGCAGTCAGACAAAGAATGGGTTGTCTTCTTGTCCACTTGTTCAAATATGGTCAATTGGAAAATGATGCATGCTGACCGTGTAAGAATCAGGTTGGTAACTTGATGCACATTATTTAACAGTAATAGAAATTTGAGGTCAAGGATTTTATAAATAATGAGATAGGAATTGTGTTGATCAGCTGGGTTAAAACCATATTAGCTAAACGATGGTGTTCAATGCATGGGACTATAAAGTCTTACACAAAATGGCTATCATTTGGCCTCAGCTGTGGAAAAAGATTGATCTCAGATGACAGAAAAGCTCTTAAGTCCCAATTTCAAAAGACTGGAACGTTGGCATGGAAGAAGTTGCTTCGTGGACCTGATCCAAAGCCCATTTGACTTTGATGGATCAAGGCCTCTTTGAGCATCTGATTTATAAGATGATCTGAAAATGTCTTTTTTTTCTTGGAAAGGAATTTCTTTCATAGGTGAAGGAAAACACAGATATGTCCCTGAGAGGTATGTGGGATTGCTAGGGATGGACCATTATAAGGAAGGCTCATCCATAGTTTATTACCCTTATGTGTATTTTGCATCTCAGTATTAAAAAACCAATAGAGGAAAGTAAATTGGAAACACAGACCAGCACGCTCTGCTGACTCAGGAAACTTGGGAGACAGCGTCGGGAGCCAAAGTGTTGGCTGGAGCTGGAGCTGTGCTAGCTACAGCTTCACATGGCTCCCATGGGTATGTCTGGTTAAGGGCATCCATTTCAAATTGTAAATGTGCAGTTTCCATATTGTTGGACACCATGGAGGGGAGTTCCCAGGCCTGTGTTTTTTTAGCTAGAGAAATTTAGACCAAGGTTCAACATCCCGACTTCATTCTTGACCAGGAGGGATTTGGGCAGGTCTGTAGCTTGTTACAGGAGCACTCGTTTGCTCTCCCAATAGCTTTCGAAATTCAAAGCCACATCTGTGGTGGTTCCAATTTCAGAAATGTCTCCTAGACAGAGCTACAGAGAGATTTAAAAGCCCCATCAAAGCCAAAAGCTTGACACAGCTTTTATGGTGGCATCGGTACTGTGCCTCAATAAGACGTGATAAGGGGGTGGAATAGGCGTAAGTTCTGTAAGTTGAACGAAAGAGAGTAGTTAGTGGTCCCCCTCTCTTTCAACTGTCCTATAATCTCCAGATGGGTTTCCTGTCATTCCCCAACTCCAACCCCCTTTATGTAGCAAAAGAATTTAACCCCGTCCTGCTCAGAACAAGTCACTTAAAAGTTATAAAAATACGATCTAAGGTAATATTAACAGTGCGAAGGGCCATGAGACCCATTTCTTCTACACTGAACACTGCAATCTTGGCCTTGAGAGCTTTGCAACATGGTGTGAAATGAGCAGCTGTCACAGAGAATCTGTTCAATAGTTAACACATTCAGTGACTTCTCTTCTGTATCTTTAGCTAGACATATAAGAAGGAGGCCTAGTTTATAATACCCTCAAGCTGCAACAGTAGATAGTCTAGCCGTTAAACGGTGGGGCACAGAACAGCCAACAGTCTCCTATAGCTTTAGTCAAATTCACAGACTCACTCACTACATTAAAGTTGTTGACTATTGCAGCTTTGCATACGGGAGAAGGAAAATGTATTTCTAGATGCTCCACCCTGCTTTGCTACCTGTGCATCGCTCAGGTAGTGCAAAAGGAACAGACCCCATCCCCTAGCTGAAGATAGCACGGTGCTGGGGAGTCCTGAACAGAGAAAAGGCCAGGATAGCGAGGCCACTTTCGCTACAGCTGATGCAGCGGATGTGTTAGTGGCAGACAGTGGATGTGGCCAGGGTATGCTGTGTTCTGACAGATGTTCCCTGGGGGCCCTTTGCCAGCTGGCACAGGTTAGAGTAGCCTCACGCCACTCTAGATTCCTAGATTTGTTTTACTTGGAGTAGGTTTTATTGTCTCTGTAGATTCATCCTCTAACCTGCTGTGGGGTTACGCTGGGAATCTGGGAACAGTAACCCTGTTCATGGTTCCTGCCTCCCTCTGCTTCACTGGATGTTAACCATGATAAAGCCGAGAATCTGACCCGTTGTTCAGTGGGATCGTTTGATCCTCTTTAGCTGATGGAAATGGCTGAAGCAGCTTGATTCTTGTGCAAGTTCCCTTCCCTGACTTGGACTATCAGGGAGTTAATCAGCTTGTTTGTATAAACCGTTACATCAAAGCTCATGCTGACAGTTCTCCATTTCTTTTTCCTTTCTTTTAAACGTAATCTGAAGTAGTTTCCGTGTGCTGAAACTGGAAGTGTATGTGTACTGGACAGCAGAGGTAAGAAGCAGGGGACTCTTAGGGACAGAGGAATTAAAATTGACACATCCCACAGTGTTCAGTCTAATGCTGTACTGGGGCTTTATTTCAGCATGCAACATTCGCTACCTTTGTGCGTTCCAGTGCGGCTCCAGGTGCTCTGTGCTACTGCATGTACTGTAAATACAAAAGAATTCTCAGTTGGCGCGCTCCGGTGGATTTCTAAACATGCCAATTGCGGTACCTGCACCAAATGATTATTCCAATTCTCGGTGGCGTCTGAGATTATAGCGCTGTTGGGAGGATTTTTGATGCAGTGAGTTGGTAGATCCCAGCATAAAACAAGTGCTAATCATTTTTACAAGTGATCTTAAAGGGTCATTGTAAGGCTGCTTTGAGGTTTTGTCCCCTCCTCATCTCCCTCCCAGGCATTTACAAAATCTAAAACTAGTAAAAAAATTTCCACCATTTCATTCTTTTTCTGTAATGCCAATGAAATCAGCTTACTTAAAGAATGTTTGCAAACCAAGCCTTGCAGACTTCTGCTAGAGCATGAGAAACCGAGTGTGCTTGTGAGTAGAACAGCACTGAAGCTGACTCCCCTGCCTCTGGCATCTATGCCAAGAGAAATGGAAGAGGTAAAACCAGCCCAAAAGGTACAGGGTCATTGGTAGCAAAGGGATTTTTTAACTCTAATTTTTTTCACTTGTCTCTGTTCCTTTAAATATGGGAGGAAAGATACCTGGAACAGCACTGCCTGATAATGATCGACTAAGAAACGTGGCAGAATTCTGATTTGCCAATAAGAGTTCTAAGCAATCCCCATAACAAGAGCCAGATCCTCAGCTAGCGTAAACTGGCATATTGAGGGGTCTCCATTTGCTCCCTCTCTGCAGCCCTGGGTGTCTTGATGAGGGAGGAATGGCCTCTGATTTTACAGTAGCTGAGAATTTGGTCCATGTACAATTCAGATCTACCTGTGCTTTGCCATTAGACCTCCGGAATTTTAAAGCTCCTGTTTCTAAGGGCCCTTGAGGGTACATGGAGACTTATAGGGTGGTGAAGTTCTCATCCCACCTAGGATTTTCATCTATGATACACCTTACCCGAGTACACCTGTCTTGTACCGTGAGGCTTAAAATCAAAGACAGAATGATTTCCAGCGCCGGAGGCATGGGATTATATGCACACCTTGGTGTTCCTCAATTATTATATGGATTAATGTGGTTTTAAATACTAACACACATACAAGGATTCTTTTAATATGATTTCTTTCCTGCCAAAGAGATTTATTAATTCTTTCTGCGTGATCGCCGCTGGGCTCCATTAGCTAGTCAGATTGTTTGTGGTCGCACCCCAATCTTATGTGAGTTTTTATTTGTTCTCTGTGTGTTTATTGCTAGGTCCATTCCCACACTTGTTATCCAAATCTAGTTCGCCCCCTGGGCACGTCCCCTTACCCCCCACATACACACTCTGCGTCTCTGAGCCAGAACAATGGTTCAGCCCAGTATGGAATGTTTAGAGAGGAAATTAAGTGGAGAGATTCCAGAGGCTCACGCCAAACTCCAGTCTTCATGTATTAAAATAGAAAAAATAATTGGACTCACAAAACATTTTGCCTTCCTAGTTTGGATTTAACTATAGTGTCCGGCCCCAGCCCTGGATAGAAAGCGGGTGAGGGAAGGGATGGTCTTCCCATTGGATCTGGGAGTCAAGATCTGGGTTCAACCCCTGACTCTGCCAAAGACTCCCTGTGTGACCATAAGCCAGTCATTTCACCTCTGCTCCTTGGATCTCCATTTGTAAACTGGAGGATATAAATACCTCCTTTGTGTCTTGTCTGTTGAGCTTGAAAGCCATTCAGGGAGGTTCTCTCTCTTACTATGTGTATGTACAATGCCTAGCACATGGTCCTAGATCTCAGTGAGGGGAGCTTACATATTACTGTAGTATGACTACTATGAATAGTAAGTACTAGTCATCTGTCTGGGGTATCTGACTAGCTGTATGTGTGTTGACTTAATACAATCAAAATATATTGTATCGTATAATATTCATGGAGAAACATGATGGGCCAAATTTTCAGTGAGATTTTAACCCTTCCTCTAAGTTTGCAGATGCTGTAATTTTCAGGCATAGAAGCTGTAGAATTCTGTTCCATGGACATGTAAATAAGGGCACATGCAAAATTCCAGAGGGTTTTGTTTTTTTAATTTAGTCCAGTCTGAATCATATAAATATAAACTCCAACAACAGCAAGAGAAGACTGTTCGTTTCTTTAAAGGTATGTCAATTTTAAACTGTTAAACTATTAAAGTCCATGTACCGTCTCATAAAAATGCCATTTAATAAGCTAGTCTTCAGGGAGAAGTCAGAGTGGGACTAGAACCTGGATCCCTGAGTTTTAAGTACTCTGCAGGATGAGTTGCAAAAGCAGCACTGCTAGTTCAAACCAGTGCAGACTTGTTTAAACTGTTTGCTGCATTCTTCCCACTTAAGCAAACCTTCATTTTCAAGCTCTCACAGAGGGTCATGAGATGAGGCCACAAGTGGATTTCACATACACTCACATGTACCAGCAGAAACGGCTCCGCACCTCGTTATGTAAACAGCTCTGCATGCCAACATGATAAATTCACTTACGGTGAGGGGTCAGCGAGGAGGGATAAGAACTCTCTATGATCCCAGATGGGACTGTAGAATCAGGAGCTCTCTGCTGCATAAGCAAATCCTGCAGCAATGCTAGCTCTCTCATGTGTCCCCTCCTGGCCCCTGATTAGTCACAAGTAAGGTGTGACTCATCCCCCCTGTCACTGGTAGACTTCAATGCATCCTGCTCCCTGACTGACAGCTGACATTCCTGGATTTCGCACAGAGCCCTGGGCCGGATTTAAACGTGTGCCTCTCGGTAACTCCTGATGGAACAGTATGCTGCAGATCCGCACACAGTTATGCTGTTAGTTTGCATAGGGCTACATCCTGCAAAGTTCTGAGTGTGCTGGCCAGGATCCAAGGAAGCACTTGAGCATGTCCTTGACTTGAAGCACCTGAGTGAAGCTCATCATCAGAAACAAGCTCCCTGCAGATCGGGACACAGCAACTGAGAGCGGAACCAGACCCTGCCAGAACCACAGATGCAAAACCTGCAGACGTAATATCTCCACTGGTACGCTGATAGGGTGACCAGATGTCCTGATTGTATAGGGACGGTCCTGATTTTTGGGCCTTTTTTTAATATAGGCTCCTATTGCCTCCCACCCCTTGTCCTGATTTTCCCATTTGCTGTCTGGTCACCCTATACAAAGATCCATGATACCCTTCCCACAACAGATCTTTCAAGATCCACAGTTCCTACACATGCCAATCACAACCTGTGGCGTATCTCATCCAGTGCACTCAAGGCCCCAACAACAACGATGTGGGTGAAACCAGAAAATCATGACGCTCTCAGATGAACTCACACAGAAAAATAAAAAAACACCTTATCGTCCGTGAGTCACTCTTTTTCACAAAGCGATCGCTCCATGTCTGATCTCTCAGTCCTTGTCTTCAGAGGAAACCTGCACAACACCTTCAAAAGACGAGCCTGGGAGCTGTTTAAAACCCATGTTCAGTGTTTATATCAACCAAAACCAGATACTTAAGTTTCTTGCACTAATGATCTTGAAGCTTTGGCAACATAAATCACATGCTAAGAAAGGCATTAGGGACAGGCTGGGTTGAAGCTGAGATGTTGGAAATACCAACTAGGTAACACACTGCCATTGTGATCACATCTCTTTTAGTTGTGTTGTCCAGACACTAGAATATTGTTACTTTCTCACAGCTAAACAAGTTCTCCTTTGGCCCCAGAGTTCGAAAGCTGTGGTTTTGGTATTGGAGGCTCTGATATTACAGTAATGAAGACCATGCAGCTATCTGGATAGAAAACAAAGAGGGAGATCAGTATCCCTGTGTTATGTTTTAAGAGCAATAAAGCTTTTAAATATTAAATAGTTATTTATGTTGTGGAATTGTATTTCGGATGGTTTTTGCTACAATGATCCCAATGAAACCGAAGCAGAGGAATAGTCTGAACTGTAAAAAGGGCTTTATTTTGGCAGTTTGAGTAATCAGATCCCAGACTGACATTTTAATGAGAAATAAGTGGGTCTCATAGGCATGTGGCTGTAGAAACATGACAGCGATTATTTTTCAGGACAGCTGATGCGGTTTATATTTCTAAACACGCAATCTCAAATTTTCAGATACCATCCAGAGTTTGTCATGGGAGGAAAAAAAAGGCTGAGCCCCACTTTGCAACAGCAGCATAAGGCAAAAAAGACGGCTGATGCTACCCCCAATTCTTTGCACAGGGAATGGCTTTGTCAAACAATAGCTTGAATCCCTGCAGTGTGTGTGCAACCTTTTCTTTCTGAAAGAGGTTCTGCTAGAAGAAAAGAGATTCACCAAGGGGATCTGAAGTTATTATTTATTCAGAGCTTGAAGGTTAAACTTTTAAACTGAAAACACTCCCAGAACTAATAAGACTGGAAAACAGACAAGCATTTGTGTACTAACGTAATTATTTCCCTCAATTAATTGAGTAGAGTTGGCTCAACTTTAAAGAATTTTTTTCCTAATTTTGTTTTACGAGGATTTTTTTTTCCTCTTGAAGGAGCTGCTCATTTCCAAAATACTTATTAGCTTTTTTGCTAGTAATGTTAAAATGTATATTGTTTGATCTACTTTTTGAGTGGATGGGGGCAGATGAGATTCAAATACTTTGGGAAAAGAAGGATCTGTATAAAGATCAGTATCTTTCATTTTGTCTTATTTTCCATTGCTTGTTTTGTGAATTTCACACAGAGAGACAGACAGACAGACCTCCTTAAAACAAGACTAGGCCTGTTGGGGCTACTCCTCTTTCCTAAGTCCCACCCTACAATTGCCTTTCTATTCCATTATTGTCAGGTTACTGGTCCAGGTTATATCTTGGGGTCTGTGACGTGGGTTAACTTGTATTAGGATTTGGCCTGAGATCTTTTAAATTCCTTCACCGTCGATCTAATTCAAATCTGACACAAGTCACAGAGGAGAGAGGAACATGGATTAATTCAGAGTGAAATCTAACCTAGCCTCCTCGAGAACCTATGAATTATAACAGTGCTTGATAAAATAGCTACCGACAAAGGAGGTCGTTACAAAGAGTGCAAACACAAAACTGAATTTTTATGTTGTATGTGACAAAAGTACTGAATAATGTAGTAATTAAAAATAGGTAACTCAAATGATGGTTTTTTACTGTTATGCTACAACACGATTCTGTGGTGTAATCATATCTTACATGCATTTTGGGCCTCCCCCAGAGCCTGCAGAAGTCAGTGGAAAGGCTCCCATTCATTTCTGTGGGCTTTGAATTAGGTCCTTACATAGCATCTTCCCTCTGTATTTTACACACGATGAATTAAAAGTACAATGATTCACTGTGTGCATACAAATGACATTATACCCATTTCACAGTCAAGCAGACTGAGACTCGGAAAGAACAATTTTTTCAAACGTCTCTACTTATTTGGGGTGCCCATCTTGAATTCGCCTTCATTATTATTATTATTATTATTTATTTTATTTATATATGTATTTATTAGTATTACCTGATGCCTACAAGCCCTAGTCATGGACCAGAACTCCACTGTGCTAGCTCTGTACAAATGCAGAACAAATAGACAGTCACTTAGGACCTGCTTTTCAGAAGTGCTGAATACTCACCATTCTCATTGCCATCACAGACTTGCGGGTGCTTTGCTCTACAGCTGTTTGGAAAATGGGCCACAGGAGAGTCTGGAGATAATTCTGACTTTTTGTCAGAAAGAAAAAGAAAACCGACACGTTAGGTTTTTCAGTGAAAAGTTGAAGTTTCCACAGAAAACCGAAGCTTTCCCCGAAAGTTTTATGTTTAATCAAAACTGCCATTTTCTTTCAGAAAAGCAAAGTTTCAACAAGGCTGCTGCACTTCTAAAAAACAGACCTGGGTATCTCAGTTTGGCCCCCCATAATTAACGGATGCTGTTGAAACTCTTCACTTTTGTGATCTTTCTAAAAGTTCACTCTGTGGCAGAACTAAGAATAGAACACATCATTCCTGCCTTTCAGTCCCTGTAACCATTAAACTAGACTCCCTATCCAGTCATGAATTGATATATAGAAGCCATTAAGGGTACAGTAAGCAGCTAAACAATAGACTAAACATAGAGAACTGTGACAGCTTCTAAAGTAGGTTAACACCAAGGATTTGTCATATTCCTTGGTATAAACTTTCATTTCCTGGCACATTTGCTCTAAGTTGAAAACCCATTTATTTCCAAACTATTTTTTTTTTAGTTAAATCTCACTCCATTTCTAAACAAAATATCATCTTGGAATGAAAAGTCAAAATGTTTTGACTGTTTTGATTCCCCTCCCCCATTTTTTGCAGCTAGGACTATTCACCAAATTCAGTCTGAATTCACAAACACTTTCGGTCGTCCCTCAGCTGCATTTTTCAGCAAGTTATGTGGCGCGCACATAAAAAATTGCCAGGGTCTACTCAATAATTCTCAGATAAAGGGACTTCAGTCTCTGTGTTAAACACTATATGATCGGCAAAAAACCTGTGTAGAACAGATACAGACAGCATCTGTTCTGCACAACCATAAGCCCACTGTGGCTCAATGATTGTCTCAATCCTAGGGAAAAGAATTCAGTTCTGTGCCCACGTCATATCACTGAGGGATGCATTAGGGGAAGGAATCTTTCTTTCCCCAGGCCACAGAGCTGTTCAGCAGTTGTTGCTGCAGCCTACAATGTGTAATAAGTCTCCACCACTGCCAGGAATATGGGGGTGGATGGGTGGGATTTGCACAGGAAAGATTCCCAGCTCCGATGCAGCTTCTCCTGTGTTTGGGGCAAAGAGCAGTACTCCATGTGGGCAGAGTGCCAGAGTCCCTCGCCTGCACAACCTTCTCCAAAACTCCCAGTGGAGCCTCACGCACCAGGTCCACTGTCAGGGCGCCCTCCCTACCCTTGGTAGCAGGAGAAGGATTTCCTCCTTAATACGTAGCTGGGACCCTTCACTTAAGGTGTCAGACACTTAGGGCTTGTCTACACTTAACCGGTAGAGCTTCACTTCTGCAATCGATGCAGCAAGTGTCGATTTAGTGGATCTGGTGAAGATACACTAAATCGATGGGAGAACATTCTCCCATCGATTTGGACTCCACCTTCCCCAAGAAGCGGAAGGGAAGTTGACGGGAGACGCTCTCCTGTCAACGCGTCGCCACCGCGGTAAGTGGATCTAACTGCATCGACTTTGGTTACGTTGTTCACATCACCGAAGTTGCTTAAGTTAGATCGATTTACCGCAGTAGTGCAGACCAGCCCTTGTATAAATGCACAAGGTATAAAGCACTCCTAGCACATCGAGAGTTCAGAAGCTGCAGCTCCATTTCCTTCCTACAGAAACCATAAATTATATTTTTCCTTTAAAGAAAACCAGTAGACAAAAGGCGTCCAAGGGCTGGATTCTGGCTTTGTTCTTACACACCCGCTCACAAAATCAGCAATTATCCCCAAACCCAGGAAGCTGACATTCCAGAGACCCTCCTGGTGGTCCAGGGCAGGACGATGTCCATGGGTCTTGGTGGGGAGCCCTGGCCATGGCCCAATCTTCCCATGGCCTCTATTCACTCTTTCTCCTCTTCCATCCATTTCTCTTCCAGGCACCAGTCATTAACACCTATGTGCAGGGAGGGCAGAATGCAGGTGCTGACCACGTTTAAAGGCTCATGTTTAAATGCTGCCTCTTGAGAATCCAGCAAACTTTTTTTTAAATCACCTTAATTGTTCCCTTTCCCTCAGATTGTCTCCATGTCCCTAACCCATAAGCTCCTTGGGAAAGGGACCGTCCCTTCTTGAATGTCTAGAAAGCACCTAGTGCATTGTGGGCACTAACCGCACCAAAATATAACCACCACTCTGTTTTTCCATTGTTAGAGTGCACCCATCCGGGGCAAATGCAAGGAAAAACACTAGCAGGGGAAATATGACTATGCAAAATCCCACATGATGTCATGTGGCAGTCCCAAGGTATTGCCTCCCCAGGGAGGAGGATCAGTACTCGTAGGGAACAGACAGATGTCTTTGTGCAGACAGTCCCTCTGCTGACTCTGCAGATTGACAGATACCGCGTGGAAGGCCTGCCTAAGATGATCTGAATATGACAAAATGTTTCAGGTTCATTTTAGTCAACGCCCCGCAGGTCTGGGCCTGCTATTTTTATTTTATTTTGTTTTGTTTTCCAAATTAATTTGCCCATCCCTTCAGAAATATTTTGCTAAATTTATGGGAGCTGGCTCCAGCGGTCTCCTGAGATGAAATGGAAAAATTCCCAGAGGAAGCACTGATGGCCATACACACAGATCTTTCTGTCTGATGGCCAGGAAACAAACACCTAGTTACCAGATACCGGACTGCAGAGCTGCCTTCGATCTGTAGCTCCTTTAGCGTACAGCGTGTGTCTTACGGCTCATTACTTGAGGGATCTGAACAACATAATGTAATTTGGCAGCTAGTCAAGAAGAAATTATTTCTGGACTCCTTCAACTTCACGGACACATTGTGCATAAGATCTTCATTTACAACAATCTGAGCCCGGGTGATACAGAGCAAAGAGACGAAGCTATTGGTATAGACACTTGATTGGAAATTTTGCCAAGAGAAGTCAGCAGCCCTCAGTAATATGGAGGGTGGGATATTCTAGCATTTAGATGACAGGTATGACAGTCAGAGCTCCTGCTGGAATGTATTAGTAACTCTGCTACCAACTAGCTACTGGATAAATCAGTTCACATCTGTGCGTTTCAGTCAGTCCTTCCTAAAGGGGCTGTATTTGCTACCCGGCACAGTGTTGTAAGGCTTAATTGTTTGTAAAGTACTTGGATGAAGGATGCTCTATAAATGCAAAGTAAGTATTATTGTATTTAGTATTTGATTTATTATTTTTAAATAAGAGTTATTTGGAACTTCCCATTTCGTTTCTGGTTTCCACACTAAAAGGTTGTCTGTCTGTTTCATTAGCGAAACTAATTCTGGGCCATCTGGTTGGATTATGGCATATTGCCCAATGGGTTCTCACGACCCAGCAGTCCGTACTGCATGTAAGACCCTTGCCATCGGCAGAGCAAAAATACTTATGGAGGCATGTAAAAAACTCACCATCGGTATGAAAGCAAGGATGGGAGGATTGGAGATTAGAGTTGCTTCAGATAAAGACTCCAAAATAAAAGTGGCTGAGGGAGATTTTCAAAAGCACCTAAGTGACTTGAAAGTTGTTTCAGATTAAGATAGGGTGTGACCTTAAATAGCTATTCCAGAATAATGCCACGTGTGAACGAGCCTTCAGAAGCACAAGTCTCATTGGAGATCAGTCCATAGCTTTCCCCCTTAACATGCCATGGCTCCCCCCATCTGTCCTTTTGTGCCTTGCTGTCTCCATTTGGGTGATTGGGATGTGGGGTGTCCATAAGTGCTTTAGGGGATAGAGGAAGGCAGGCCACCTAAGGGTGAAAAATCTTCCTCAAACCTCTCCCCCTCAACATATAAATTGGCCTCCGCTGGCCGTGCATTCCCCATTCCTCACTCACCCTTTGAGAAAAGACCCCCAAGAGAGGGGGTAAGTCAGGCAGAAGCCATCTGAAAGCACCAGTAAGATAGAGAGTCCCAGGGTAAACGATCCTCTCCCTAGTTTCTGTCCTTTGAAAGATCTTGTTAGCTGGGGATCTGCAGCTCTAGTTGCTGTGGCAGTGGGGTGACACCAGGGGGAGAGGTGGTGTCGCAGGAAGGTCAGATCCCTTGGTACTTCATAGGCCAAACTCATCTTAAATTCCACAGAGGAACTGGTGGAAAGCCACTGTAGCTTCTGTACTGTCTGAGCAAAGCACTGCTAAATTAGCAGGCAGCCGCATCTTGATCTGGATTTAATTTCGACGCTATCGTAAAATAGAGGTGCCCAGCAAGGAGATTAACCTCAAGGTGGCGAAGGCCCGAGGAGCCGTGCTGAGATCTGCATCCTTCTAACCAAGCACAGACTAAAGAGAGCCATCTGGCCCGCTGCTGCCCACTGAGCATCTATCCGCTGCTGAATTCTTTGCAGTTTTCAGAGCTTACCAGTGAGCGCACTCCCTCGGCCAACAGGAGACAATTTAATTTCTGTCAAACCTTCTGGGGGCTCTTCCCAAGCCTTCAAACATCACCACCGCCTCTGTTGAATTGAGCCTCAGCCAACAAGCCCTCACCCAAGCCCCCATCTCAGCCAGGTGACTGATGAGCTGGAGTTGTGCATGTATTTCACACACACACACACACACACACACGGGATCGCTGAGGAGGCAGGCACAATCTCCTAGGAGGCGGGCACGTTGCACTCCGCCGTGCTGTACTTTCAATAATTGTTTTAATTATATACTCGGAGACTGGAGAGAAAAAGAAGGCTTTCAACAGGTTCTATCTGCTGATTATTTTCACAAATTGCTACAGAAAAGACCTTGAGGGGTTCAGAGTAGGTGGAGGCTGAAGTACCCATTAACACATTGGATGCCAAGGGGGTCGCATTGTTAAGCTCTGTTGCAAAGGCAGGTGCTAACACATTCTCCCGGCCAAGAGAAACATGCTAACAGTATGGACGTTAACAGAGAAAACGGTAAAGAACAACCCCTGAGAGTTAGGTTAGACGTGGAACTCCTGCTATCTCCTCTCTATCCCTCTTTTTAAAAACAAACTGGGTTGCTTTGTTTCCATATATATGAAATAACCAGATGGTTTAACTTGAAGGGCATTTTTTTTCCATTTGCACCTTTAATTTTTAGAGACCACTTGCTCTCCAAGAGTATTTGTTCTATCAGTTGAGGAGAATGTGTCAAAGCCAATCAAGGAATTGTACTGCAGTGCCCTTTTTTAATGTTTAGGTTCACCAGTACTACAGCTGCCTCCCGGAAGACAAAGTGCCCTACGTGAACAGTCCTGGAGAGAAATTGCGCATTAAGCAGCTTTTGCACCAACTGCCGCCGCACGACAATGAGGTGAGTTGTTTAAAAATAATTGAAACGTTGCAATATATCATATTTGGCGGCGAGGAGAATGCACCTTCTTGATTTAGCGTTGGTGTCATGATTAGCCGATCCACTGAAAGAATCTTGTGCACGTTACTGCAGCTTTCAGTAGGACTTTTCTTGATTTCATTTTAAAAAGTACCAATAAACTTTTACATTTTCTATCATCTATCTGGAATGTTGTGCTATGAAAATGATATGGCCAGGTGCCTTTCACTGTTGCATATTGCTGCAAGCTCTGTTATGCCAAGCTCCTCTAGAATTTAATAGCCTAATTTTGTAAACCAACCTACAGCATTCGATAGCAAGTATCCAATTCTTTATTACATTTTCCAGGATGGTTTAAAAACCCTGTAGACAGGGGAGATCTTTTGCTGCATATTCGTAAATACATTTCTGTATAACATTAATTTCTTGAGATCCTTACTCGTTAAGTCCCTGTTAAGTGATAGATATATTTATTCATTTAGAAGCTCTTGTTTTGTTTTTTAAAGGTGAAGTTTTAGCTTTAATTTTAATTTTTAAAATTAATCTTCCTAAAATTGGGTGTGTACAAAACAAAGAAACCTTTCTACACTCAAAGGCAGAAACTTTGTTACAATTGTATTGAGGTTCCGGTTAATTTAAAATCTAGCTCTAGTTGATTTCACTCCAAAAATCTATGCAAAGTCCTGTTTTGTCTCACCTAGGCCTTGCAAATGTCTCTTAACAGAGAGTGATTTTTGTATTTGCACTAAACAGCTAGAGGATGAGTTAAGATCTGTGATTTTATAGAGGTTGAACCTCAACTCTGAGCTTCCAGTCAAAACCATTTACAGCAATTTAAGGTGTATTCAGATCATTATTAAATCCTGCGTTATTTATGAGACAGCAAAAAAGGGACCCATCTTTTAAATTCTTTTCTTATGAGTGTGGACGTTGAACCTGAATATCTCATGAAGTTCCATTGCGTAAACAATGATCCTCACGTTGCTCCTCTGTGAAAGACATGTCCGTAACTTGTTTTATCTAGGTCATATTTTAATGTGCTTCTCTGTGCCTGGCAAGGTGCCATATAAATATAATTGCAGTATTATCAGAATCAAGGAGAATTCTGAACACAGGTGAAGACAGAGTCAAATTCTTTAGGGCCCAGTCCTGTAGGCCTTAAGCTTGAGCAGCTCCCTGAGACTCTGCCTGCAGTACCTGACAATAAATAAATACATAATTTGCTGTTGCAGGTTAGGGGCCTGATCCTGGAATTTTTCTGCAAACAGGGATGGAGTTAGGCGTCCATTTCCCATTGAAACACAGTTAATTTGATGACTCTACTCACGTGAGTCAGGAATGTGGGACTGGCCTTCTTACTGCTCATGGCAGTAACATTTCTCTCCAAAGGCCATAACCCGATTCCACTGGGCTCAAATTGGCTTCAGATCAAATCTGTAAGCACGAAAATAATATCTGACCTGTGGAACCCTCTCGTTCTGTGAATTTTTGGTGAGATGCTACATTTGATTGTTTGCATCCTCCCTTTTCCCATCTCCTCCCCCTCCAATGCCTCTCCATTCCCTCCCCCAAATAAATCGGAGTCTCTAATAAATCCTTAGCTGAAGCTGGGCATAGAGTCTTCATCCCATAGCAAATAATTGGTACCACATCATAAGCTTATGAAGCGTGGGTGTCACAGGAGAGCCATTGCTGGGCCGTTACAGGGCTGCTTGAATACCTCCAGCATGAAAAGACTGGAGGAAGTAAATGTCCTGCTACTGGATTATAAGGAGTGCTTGTGGCCTCAGCCTCTCCAAACGTGGGCCAGATCCTCAGCCAGCCTGGATCAGCAGAGCTGCATTTACTCCAGATCCCCCCGCCACCGAGTCTCAGGGGAGTCGCTCTCCTTGGTGCTTTGAAACTAGTAGGCGCAGTAACAACGGGTATGTTTGTGGTTCTGTTCATGGTCCAGCAAAATATCCCTGCTTGCCTCTTAGGTCCGCTATTGTAATTCACTGGACGAGGAAGAGAAAAGGGAGCTCAAACTCTTCAGCAATCAAAGGAAAAGGGAGAATCTAGGGAGAGGCAACGTGCGACCGTTTCCCGTCACCATGACCGGAGCCATTTGCGAACAGGTACGTGCCAATTACGGGACATGTTGTTGTTCTGCCCAGGGGCATCCTTTGAGTCACATGGTGGAAAGCAGGGATGTGCATTAGCTTGGGTGATTTGAAATGAGCGCAAGCCATTCTTGTCCCTGTGTCGGGCACTGGGAAGTCTGACCCCTGTGCCTGTGTAGAGGGAATGCATGAACCTGATGCTCCCACGCATGAACTGCAGTCTCTCTACCTCTGCATCCAGGTTCTCCTGCCAGAAGGCTGAATTTAACCCTTTGGTAACTGGCTAGCTCCCAAGTGGGAACGGGCTGGGTGTTTTTAGCGGTTTCCCAGGTCAGGTAGCAGGCAATGGTGTCAATTTCATGCACAACTCAGTCTCGTCAGGCATCCCGACCCATCGTGTGTCCCTCACAGCTGGAAATACTCCTGATTAATCAGCCTGTGCTCCCCACAGGGACCACTCCTGCAACCCTGGTTCTTGACCCCAAAAGAGGGTGGAGGGAGTTCGGTTGAGCTCATGCCCAGAGTGTCAGTGAGGGAACCGGCTAGAAGCTAGAGTGGGAAAAGAACAGGGAAGCTGGCCAGTGCGGGCAAGAGGGGAGAATTGAGGAATAAGCCCAGATTGGTAGGAGAGTTTGGTTTGGGGGCATTTAGAGTGCGTGCTGTGGGAAGGGCAACTGCTGGAAGAGGGAGAAGCCAGGCGATGGAGGAAGGACAAAAGGGGCCCCTAGTGTTCAGTTCAGGAAGCCATAAATGAAAGGGCAGAATTGTTACATCTGAAGTCTTCAGAAGCCTTTGGTTTCGCAGGCAGTGATAAGTGACCAGCTGGCCAAGGCGGTTACTCCATTGGGCTCTTCCATAGAGTTCCCCAAGCAGCGAGAAGTCAGCCAGGAAAGCTATTTTCCCCCTTACAGACCTAGGGAAGAAACGCACCCTGAGGGCAGCCCGCAAAGACAATGCCACAGAGCTGGGTGCGGCGGAAGGTAGTCAGAGTCAAGCCAGCTTTGGGACACAGAAGTAATTGTAGCTGACTAAAGTGACAGAGAGTCTTGTAGCACCTTATAGACTAACAGATCTTAGGGATCATGAGCTTTCATGGGCTAAGACCCACTTCATCAGATAAATGTTGTGGAAATCTCCAGAGGCAGGTCTAAATATGCAGGCAAGAAAGCAAGGTAAATTCAATCGGGGGGGTGATCACCTTGCTTTCTTGCCTGCATATTTATACCTGCCTCTGGAGATTTCCACAACATTAATCTGATGAAGTGGGTCTTAGCCTACGAAAGCTCATAATCCCTAAGATCTGTTAGTCTATAAGGTACTACAAGACACTTTGTCGCTTTTGCAGATCCAGACTAACACGGCTACCTCTCTGTAGCTGACTAGCGTCCCAAGGATCCGGTCTCTTTGTCCTCCGGAGAAACTGCAGATTTGCTGCCTTTAACGTCCAGAGAGAGACAGCTGTAGCGCATAGGGACCTTGTGGGCTGTCCTAAACGCAGCCTAGGATCAAAGACATGGTGACACCAAAAACAGGTTTCATTCGATGGATCTAAACATATGAGCTGTCAGCCTCGGGGGGGAAGCTCCTGCTTTATCACACTGTATAAGTCAGCTTCTGAAACGTGGCGTGCCCCTTTGGACTAGTGTCAAACAAGCCCTCTTCCTGTCTGTTCTTCTTCTCCCAGTGTGGGGGCCAAATCAGTGGAGGTGACATCGCTGTATTTGCATCCAGAGCAGGCCACGGCGTTTGCTGGCACCCGCCATGCTTCATATGCACGGTCTGTAATGAGCTGCTGGTTGATCTGATCTACTTTTATCAAGAGGGGAAGATTTACTGTGGCAGGCACCACGCAGAATGCCTGAAGCCTCGCTGTGCAGCATGTGACGAGGTACGAACAAGCTCCGCTTTGTGTTACTACATGACAGTTCTGAGCGCAGTGGCTAGCCCTAAGCCACTGCTTTAAAAACGCAGCTCCTCCGTCCCAAATTTGGCTACTGGCCCATGGGCTATGTGAAACCACTGGACCGCGGGAGTCGCCTAGCTTCTAGCACTGAGGCAGGCAAACTATGGACCACAGGTCAAATCTGGCCCTCAGGACCGTCCTGCCCGGCCCTTGAGCTCCCGGCTGGGGGAGCTACGCCTGGCCTCTCCCCTGCAGCAGGCGGTGACATGGGGAACCAGTTCCAAGAAGCAGCAGCACCCGTGTCCAGAACCAGCGAGCAGACAGTCAGCAGCCTGGTAGCAATCACAGTCTGGTGGACTGGCTAGGGCTGCAGAAGGGGACAGGGCTGGGAAAGCAAGAGCCAGCGGGCTGGAGGGAGTTGAGCAGGTGGCTTGGGCTGAGAAGAGGGAGGAACAGGAGACTGCAGAGCCGAGAAGGGGAGCAGGTGTGGAGAGGTGGAGGAACGGGTTAATGTTAGGACCCCAAGAAAGATAAATTGCAGTTGGTGGATCACCTCAGAAAACAGATTGGGGACCTCTGAGTTAAGCCAAACAATTGTTTAAATAAAGGTGTATAGCTAGGACATAGCCTCTTGCGTAGCAAACAGAAGCACCAAATGTAGTGCCAAGATTTAGGTGCAATTCAAAGTATGTTAGTGGTTACCAATCAATGCGAATCAACCTTTCTTTAAGAAAATAACTAAGTAGAAGAAATGCAAAACACGATGAAAATCGATGTTTTAAATCAAGATTTCCTGCTTGCTGATTTAAATCATAATTAAAATCAACACCCACTCCCTCCCCCCCGCTATAAATGAAACCAAGGCAGCTCTTTTACTTCTATTTCCCCTCCATATCCTATGTCCAGACCCATGATTTATATTGTGGTGGTGCTGAGAAATCCTGATTGGGGATAAGGGCTTCACTGTGCTAAGATGCCATACAGACAAATGACAAAGATGACTCCCTGCCCCAGAGAGCTCCAGTCCACATGTTGGACAGGACACAACAGGAAGCTGAAACTGATGAAGGGGGTGGAGTGGGCGGCCAGACAGGCATAACACAAATCTCCCCGTTCTAAGCCCGCTCTCGGTCTTTCTGCGATCCTGGTTGGCTCATTTCCTTCTCCGGCTTTTCCCAGATCATTTTTGCGGACGAATGCACCGAGGCCGAAGGGAGGCACTGGCACATGAAGCACTTTTGCTGTTTCGAATGCGAAACGGTGCTCGGGGGCCAGAGGTACATCATGAAGGAAGGCCGGCCGTACTGCTGCAACTGCTTTGAATCTTTGTACGCGGAGTACTGCGACACCTGCGCACAACACATAGGTAAGGGCAAAATTCCCTGCCAGCTGTCAACAGGAGAGAGCCCAAGTTGGGGGGAAATGAAGTCATGCACCTTTTGATGTGGGTTCATTTAAGATAGTGATAGAGTGCTTTATTGTTCTGTTGCTTTTATTTCATTGTTTTGGGTAACATTTTGAGTGGAACACACCTGAGGCAACCTGTTGAAATGACTTTGACTTGAAAGGCCATTTCTGGCACGGTTGCTTGTTTCAATAAATCCTTCGGAAACCACTTGGCAGGGCAGGAGTCTGTATGGGACTTCAGTCAATACCGCAGCATTTCCGCTGTGCGAGGAAAATCTATGTACAGCTGCCACCAGCCATGTCCCTGACCTGTGGATTGTATTGAAAGGAAATAACTATAGATGCAAACATCTGACTTTTCCTGGAGAATCAAGAAAGGTAATTTTATTTGTTTAAATTACTGCTTTTACAGGGAGGAAAGAGAGGGGCTGATCGAATCCCCTTCTGTGCTAGAGAGGGATTTCTTGAAACAGGAGAAACATTGGAAAGCAGACTCAGGAGATGGTAGAACTACCAAAAGCAAAAAAATTCCCTGGCTCATTTACTGTCCATTTTAACATTTTCTTTGAAATACTCTTGCACTTTTGTAGCTGATCCTCCCCGCTCCAGCTTTCAAAGGGCGCATACGGGTTAATGAGCTGTTCCAAGGGGAAATGTGTGTTCATTAGAAATCATTAACGTTTCAATTTGCTTTTCTAATCCACAAATAGATGTGATGTGCTCAGCAAAAGAAATAAAAAAAAGAGAGTGAGAGAGGGAGAGGAAAAGAGAGAAAAAACCAACAACAACTGCAGACTTAATCTAGATTTCGGGAACTGATATTTTGGTGCTCTAAAAATACATTTGTACACTAGGTACTAGCTAATTTCTTTCCTAAACACGGATACTTTAACATTCCTTAAGCTGGTACCAATCAGAGTGGTTAACATGAGCTTTGCAGCTAATGTTACTACGTTCTGGAATCTGCCTAGCTGTTTTGCTGTGCATTGTACAAAAAAAAACAACCCCTCTTTACATGAATGGATGCACAGACAGGCTTTTATCTGTCCCCATAGGTAAGTGCACATTTTAATGCAGTATTGCACGGTGGGGGTGGGGAACACTTTTTCTCACATGAAATGACCAACTAGTCAGCAGGGAGGAATAAAAATTTCAGCAAAACACTTAAGGATGTGTTTAACTTTGTCCTCCGTCACATCCCTCCTTAAACCTGATGTCTGCTGCGATGCCCTCAGAACACTCACCGCTGGAGAAGCAGCTGCTGTGTTTATCACACTTGTCCCACTGCTACCGTGAGCTGTCTGTCCGTCTGTCTCTTACCTTGTGCTGACACTGTAAGGGAGGGAATGTATTTTACTGTGGGTTTGTGCAACGTCTGGCACAGCGAGACTTTGGGCTTCTAGGTGCTACCACAATACAAATGATTAATAACGTAGACATGTGTTAAGCCCCCTGTCAGTTAACACTAAGCATGAGCTTTAGACCTTTGCAAAACTGGGGTGTATAACAGGGCCTCTAAAATGAGACAAAACCTCCTGCTTCTTCCGGAGTAACTTCAGGAGAGAGGACACTATGTGGCTGAATCGAAAGCTGCTAGGGTGCACTGCAGAGGTTGTATCCACCACCTTCTCTCCCTTTGGCATTCACATGCAATGTAGGTGGTTTGCTTGTTACATTGGAGAAAAGAGTTACACTGAAGACAGTTCTAGCTTGGAATAAAATGGGCGAATGGGTATATTTTAATGGGTTAATGGGAAAATATATAATTAATCAAATGTACTCTCTGTGTGCAAACTTGTGTTACACACACACACACACACATACTTGTGTTCTTCCTAATGTCCTTTAGCCCTGAGCATTCTGTATACCATGCAGCAGTTATTAAGGTAACTCCTTGTTCCCGAGAACTGCAATGCAACCAGACACAAAACAATATGAATTATAATTGTGGCTTCAGTAGTTGTTTTCAACACCTCCCCTGGAAAATACATAGATCTTTGACCCAAAAAAGGACGCCACATATGCACCACACATATTCTTTGTCTGCCTCTGTTTGAGCCAGTCTGCTGAAATTTTTTTGGTGTTACGCTCTTCTCTTCCTAAATACAAAGTGACTGATCTCCGCTTGGGGAGGTGGGGGGAAGGGTAATGAAAAGGCATTTTGAATCTTCCCCACAGGATTGCCCGGAAGTTGGAGTGACAATGTAATGACTGTGTTTCAGTTTCGTGGCTATGTGGGTTAAGGGCTGACGGATAGACTGCCCATTGGTTCTCTCCCATTGGCTACCCCATTTTTAAGAAACTGTATTTAGACCTTGTTGAATTTTGACCCCTGGTGTGTGGGAGTGTAGGTGCAGCTCATTAGTCTGAAGTGAAGCCTTTAGCTCCAGTTAGTAAAGAGGATTTCAGGGAATACAGATGATTTAAAGCCAGCTTCCCATTGTGAGTACAAAGAAGAGCTAACCTGGCAGGGATAATTCTCGGGTAAATATGGTGGTGATCAATTGCAGTTACAGCTGGTGTAACCTATGACTGGTAAGCCTCGTGAGTCTGCTTGTTCAGAACAGATTCTCTTTGTTAGGCCTACACTGAATTTAATTTCCTCAGTAAGCCAGGCAGGACTGAGTGAAGGCAAATTTCATCCTCTGTACGGCTGCTACCTAATGGATTTTGACTATAAAGCAAGCCAAGGTGATTTTTCACAGAATCTCTTTACCTCTCCTCTTTAGAGAAGGGGCTACAATAATTAAAAGAAGTTTAGGTCTTAAAATCTACAGGGAATAGAACAGTCAAGGACAGGGATGGGTTTATATTTGGCTACATCTCGTAACTGGGAAAGCAGCACAAATACCTCTTCTGGATTGTTCGTTTTTTGGGGGGGAGGGTTAAGTAGCTAGTGGTTTTATAGCATTGACTTCAACAACTTTGTGAAGAGTCTTTCATGTTCCTACCATTTTAAATATGAAATAAACATTTAAAATAACCCCTGCCTCAGTTGTGCCACCTTTTCTCACAGTGAGTAAGTCACTGGGTTAGGCCTTGAACCTGTGAAGGCTTATATGTAGCTTTACAAAATTGAGTAGTCCCATTGACGTTACCAAAGGATTGGGACCTATATGTGGATTATTGTTATGGACCTGCTCCTCAACATGAGGAAAGGTGGTAGAATCAGGGCCTTCCGAATTTTCATTCTTGATTTATCTTTCGTGCATTGTTAGAAAATGAAACCACTGACATTTCTGGGGAGTAACTTCCAATTCATGACATAGCTCTTACACTTTCTGTGTTTTTCCCCCCTCCCCGCAAAAGGTATTGACCAGGGCCAGATGACTTATGACGGTCAACATTGGCATGCTACAGAAACCTGTTTTTGCTGTGCTCAATGCAAGAAATCCCTACTTGGTCGACCTTTCCTACCAAAACAAGGGCAGATATTCTGTTCGAGGGCGTGCAGCGTGGGGGATGATCCTAATGGCTCGGATTCATCCGATTCAGCATTTCAGAACGCAAGAGCCAAGGAGTCCCGCCGCAGTGCCAAAATTGGCAAGAACAAAGGGAAAGCAGAGGAGAACATGTTAAATCAGTGCAGTCAGCTGCAGGTGACCTCAAATAGACTTTCTGCAGATGTGGACCCCCTGTCTCTACAGATGGATTTGCTGAGCTTGTCTAGTCAGACACCTAGTCTCAACAGAGAACACGTATGGCGGAGCAGAGATGAACTCTACCACTATGGAAATCAAATGGAGCAAAGTCAATCCCAAAGCCCCTTGCAGCTTCTCAGCCAGTGTAATATAAGGACGTCCTATAACCCAGGACAGGTCCCAGGCACTCAACCAGATTTATGGGCCAAACATTTCAGCCATCCAAAGAGAAGTTCATCCATAGCGATGAAGGGGCATGGTGGAAACTTCATCCAGGAGCGCAGAGAAGATTATTACTCAGGAAGGCTTCGGTCACAAGAAAGCTACAGCGATATGTCTAACCAGAGTTTTAATGAAACCAGAGGAAACATCAAAGTTCCAAAATATGATGAAGAGGAAGAAGGCGGGATGTCTACCCAACAGTGTCGAACAAGGCATCCGATCAATGCACTTAAATTCACTGAGGATTTAACACCCACCGAACAAACACCACGAGGCTCAATGGAGTCCCTCGCCCTTTCAAATGCCACAGGTAAGACGCTACCGGCTAGTACGATGTTCTGTTGTTAATCCTGCAGCCAGACAGAAAGGTAGGTGAACCCACCTATTAAAACAAAATGATGGTTTGCTGTGTGGCAGTAGAATTGCAGAGCACTGCAGCAGCATAGGGAATGCAAGTGGGTGAGAATGAAAAAGTAGAGATGACAATCTAATTGATTTGGCAATGCAAAAATCAGATTCTGAAGCCCTGTGGCTGTGTGGTGGAGCCAAGCAACAGCAGAGCTGGTGACTTGCTTTTGAATCCAGAGCGCATCTCCATGGATACTTTGTTTTCCATTTTGACTGTCCATTGCGCTAGGTGCACATACACATAAAATCCCTAAATAACTGAATCGAACATAAGAACAGCCATCCTGGGTCAGACAAGGGTCCATCTAGCCCAGTATCCTGTCTACCGATAGTGGCCAATGCCAGGTGCCTCAGAGGGAATGAACAGAACAGGTAATCACCATTCCCAGATTCTGGCAAACAGAGGTAGGGACACCATCCCTGACCAATAGCTATTGATGGACCTATTCTCCATGAATTTATCTAGGGTTGGTTGTTTTTTTTTTGAGCCCTGTTATAGTCTTGGCCTTCACAACATCCTCTGGCAAGAAGTTCCACAGGTTGTCTGTGCGCTGTGTGAAAAAAATACTTCCTTTTGTTTGTTTTAAATCTGCTGCCTATTAATTTCATTTGGTGTCCCATAATTCTTGTGTTAGGAGAAGGAGTAAATAACACTTCCTTATTTACTTTCTCCACACCAGTCATGATTTTATAGACCTTTATCATATCCCCCCTTAGTTGTCTCTTTTCCATGCTGAAAAGTCCAAGTTTTACTGATCTCTCTTCATGCTGAAGCCATTCCATACCCCTAATCATTTTTGTTGCCCTTTTCTGAGCCTTTTGCAAGTCCAATATATCTTTTTTGAGATGGGGAGACCACATCTGTGCACAGTATTCAAGATGTGGGCCTGCCATGGATTTATATAGAGGAAATATGATATTTTGTGTCTTATTATCTATCCCTTTTTTAATGATTCCCAAAATTCTGTTTGCTTTTGTGACTGCAATTGCACAGTGAGTAGATGTTTTCAGAGAACTATCCACAATGGCTCCAAGATCTCTTTCTTGAGTGGAAACAGCTAATTTAGAACCCATCATTTTCTATGGATAGTTGGGATTATGTTTTCATTTTATATGTGTAGTTGGAGATTATGGTTTCTAATGTGCATTACTTTGCCTTTATCAACATTGAATTTCATCTGCCATTTTGTTGCCCAGTCACCCAAATTTGAGAGATCCTCTTCGCAGACTGCCTGGGACTTAACTATTTTGTATCATCTGCAAACTTTGCCACCTCACTGCTTACCCCTTTTTCCAGATCATTTATGAATATGTTGAATAGGACTGGGCCCAGTACTGAACCCTGGGGGACACCACTATTTACCTCTCTCTATTCTGAAAACGACCATTTATTCCTACCCTTTGTTTCCTTTTAACCAGTTACCAATCCATGAGAGAACCTTCTCTCTCATCCCATTACTACTTACTTTGCTTAAGAGAAGAAGTTACACACTACTCACCTGTTCAGCCTCATCCAGAAATCACTCTTCCGTCTAACTCCATTTACCCCTCCCCTCTTTTGACTGAGTCCCTTCGCAGAACCCTTCAGGATATGGCAAGCTCTGCAGTATGCCCTGAAGGCCAATAGGCTTGCGTGCTTTCAGACCAAGGCGGGGAAACAAGTTCGAGACCAGCCTGCCACCATGTCTCTCTCCCATGGGGACCAGTGGTCAGAGCATCTTAGCTGATCTCTTGTACTGCGCATCTCTTTGAGAAGCATCTCTACAATGTAAATGCTAGTTGATCGAGACTAGGACAGAAGGGCATGAAGGAGGACAATTGAGGTACATGCCTTATTGTGTCTAGATAATAGCAAAGAGAGGAAAAAAGCTTGTGCCCCTCTTCTGGACTAGCTCTACAGAAGCAGAGAGAAGAGTGAGAACGCAGTAGGTTGACAGCCAGCAGTATGACCTCCCTGGAACCCAGAAAGTACCGGACCATCTGTAAGGTGCATGCAGATATTGGAGTGTCCCATTGAACTGGGGAAATCCCAGAATTTGCAGGTTTAATCAGGCAGTTGAGTATTGTAAGACCTTGAATTCACCTCACTTTGATTTCTCTTATTTGTTTACTAAATATAATTATTTCTATGGGAGTGGGGTGGCCTATTTCAAAACAAACCCCTCACTGCTCTTTAATCTTTCCTTGTGAAGCAGGAAAATCATTAATGCCAGCTGCTGGAGAAGAGCTGGATTTTAGCCACAAAAGACCAAGTTGCTCTCCTAAGCAGCAGCTGGGGGCAAAAATGATTTCAAAATACTTTGAAATGTAACCCATGACAGGCCCACAAGAAGTCCTCTTTTGTGTCGTGTTGGTTTTTTTAAGTTGAACATGATGGTGCCTAGTGATTTACTATCCTTTGCTTTTTAGATACACCACTCCTTCCCCTCCCCCCAACATGTCTTTTCATGGTATTGTAATAACTAGTCACAAAAGCAGAGATGATGCCGGCCTCCTGTGACTGTAAATGTATCCACATGAAATATTCAGTATTCGCTTGGGCTGACTACATTCGCTTTTCATTCCTTGGCTGCAGCGTGCAAGGGGAGGAGGGCGGGGGAGGTGGAATAAGCCTGTTGGGGCTTAGGAGATATAACACATTAGTCTGCAAACAGGCTTTTATGTTTGATTCAGACCCCTGCGCAATGGAGTTTTTCTTTAGCCGACAGTAGTTTACATTATCAGATGACCATGCTAATCTGGCGCAGCTAACAGCCTTTCCTCAGGAGGCCCTAGAGCATGAAACCTCCTTGAAAAGAAAATACCAAGTATGGTTTGTTAGCCACAGATATTTACTTGGCTTTTTCTTTCCTCTCCCTCCCCCTGTCCCTCCGCCCCCACAACGTTTTTTCTTTTCTGCCGAGCTTTGTTTGGATTCAGGCATGTACAGTCCCCTCCCCGCAGAAAACCCGATCTACCTCTCATGCTTTCACCTCATAACTCGCTGCCTAGAAGTGCTTCAGAGTCCAGTTGCATGGGCTGCTATTGTTATTATTTACAAGGTGCTGGCGGTATGCTCGGCACCGTGTGCCCAGACGCGAGGCCCCGTCCAACCCTGGAGAGCTCAGTGAGCATATCAGCCCCACTCAGGAAATGCAACTGAGACAAGTCTATAGCCCTTTTGTAGCATCCGGCTTTGAGATCGGAGAGGGGTTCGTGGAGACTGAGTGAATGTTAGAAGGGTTCTCAACATCCTCCTGTGCCCTCAGGACAAGTTTATGGGTTCTGATGGGTTTGTCTAGGAAATGTGCCAGCGCCGTACCTGAAGTGGAAATAATCTGTTTCCGGCCAGATCCTCGCTCAACTTCCATGAATTAAACTCAGAGTAGGACATAAGAGGAAGGCAGTCTTCCCGCCCTATACACAGTTCCAAAAGGGAATCTGAAATTGGGGACAGAGAAGGCAAAATAAATCGCTTTCAGAAATTGGTGTAAGCCTGTCTGTAGGTGTGTCAGGATTGCCTCCCCACTCTGAACTCTAGGGTACAGATGTGGGGACCCGCATGAAAAAAGAAATAATCCCCCCAGGCTTATTTTACCAGCTTGGGTTAAAATGTTTTTCCCCAGAGGTGAACAGAGAGAGACCCAGAGAGAAATGGAAATTCAAAATCCTTTGTCTCCTGAGGAATTTCTCACTGGTCAGTTGTCCACCTCTCAGGTTACCTTTAGCTTAACCCCTTACAGGTAAACACTAATTCTAGGCTACTTCACACTTATGACAAGGTGAAAGCAATCTGAGAGCGCCTCCGACCCACACCCTTAATACTCCTGATATGGGAACTTTGTTAGGATAAATAAACGTGAGCAGCACTGAGGTCTGTGGCTGGATTTGCAGCATGCAGGCAATGTCCAGCTATTTAAATAATTATTTCGTCGTTTGGAGCTTACATGTAACAAGTGATCAGGCCACAGATCAAAGGCTAGTTTTAAAAAAGGTTTTAATTATTACGATGCAAAATATCTCTGTATTTAGTCTTCGGGCATCCCTTTTTAGAACATTACGGGGAGGTTTTCAATGGCACTCAGCTCCCAGTTGTACTTTTAAAAATCTGCCCTTAAAATCAAACTGTCCTTCCAAACACATGGTCTATTAATGTATATTAATTAATCTGTCCCTTCCTGCTTAGTTTCCTCTACTGGAGAAGTAGCTTAGACTGCTGAAGCTTACGTTGAATATGTCAAACAAACACTTATGAAATCCAGGTGATGATCATAGTTTTCAATGGTAATTTGTTTTACAATAGTGCCTAGAGACCCCAACTGAGATCAGGGCTCCATTGTGCCAGGCACAGAACAAACAGAATAAGAGGCAATCCCTGCCCCAGATTGTTCACTGTCTGATGAGACTAGGCCTGGGAGAAGAAAAAAAGGATTATTATCCCTGTTTAATACCTAAACTCTCTGTGTCTGAGTTGGCTAAATGACTTGCCCAAGGTCATGCAGTAGATCAGCAGCAGAGCTGAGACTTGAAGCCAGTGAAGCTATGTTCTGCAGAGTAGTGGAAGAGAAAACAAAGGACTGTACTTCGCATGCTGCCTTGCTCAGCTGCCCTCTCCACTCAGAGGCAGGGCTCCTTCCTCCCATCCGCTCTTACCACTGTTGTTGCTTAGCCTGTGACACAGCGGGTGGCTCACACATGGTGTTTTACTGTTCACATGGCTCAGCCTGGCTTTTGGAAAGCACTCAGTGTAGCCCCCCTGCAAAGCAAACACCACAGTAAATAGGTCACAAATCAGAAACAGCCTACAGTGCCTCTTGCTCCAGAGCACCCCTTGACACGTCGCTAAACTGCAGCTCTCCAAAGTGAAGCAGAGTAAACAGACAGGGTCACTCTATCCATACAGTTGGTGACTCCCACCAAGAAAGCCTGAGTGCATTTTTTTGCAAAATGCTCTAGCGTTTCCCTTTGCACTAAAACACTGAAAAAGTCCCTTGAAAATTCTGTCTCCATGCAGTTGCTCCACCTTATAAACTACACGATGTGGAGGGATTAATTCTGAATCTGTCCAATATTTTATGACATCACTGAAAACATTTATTTTATATAGCGCTGAAGGGCAAACAGTCTCTGACCTGCACAGCACATGTTACAATCTGACTGACTCTATCCTGGCAGGAAATTCTGCTGTGATGTTTCTATTAAATCTCAACCAGTAATTAGCTAGAGGTGCCAGGGAAAGCAGATAACAAACCAGGTGTGTGGCTAGAGTCCATTTTCTATGGGTAAAAAGCTACCTGTGTCTTCCACCTGTGAAAAGTTATTGTTACTGTAATATCTGCATTGCTTTCAGTAGTATCTAGACACCCCAACCGAGAGCTAGGCTCCACTGTGCTACACACACACACACACACGCACGCACGCACGCACGCCCCAAGACTTATTGTCTAATTAAATGACAGACAAAGGCTAGAAAAACAAAGTAGTAATGTGCCACTCATACAGGTGGAAAATGCAGGCACAGAGAGATTTAGCAAAGCACATGAGTAGTCCCATTTAAGTCAACAGGGTACTGACAGACTTGGAGGTACACACATACGTAAGTGCTTTGCCGGATCAGGCTCTTCTAAATGACTTGCCTGAGGTTACCCAGGAATGTTGTGCCAGATCTCCTGAGTCTCTGTCCAGTGCCTGGGCCTGAAGTTGATTTTAATTTCCTCAAGGTCCTGCCTAGTAAATGGTTGCATCGGATGGACACTAAGTATGGGATAAGTGTGCACCAGCAGTGACTTTTGTAAGCAGGATTTTTCACCCATGAGAATGGCATGAAATCTTCCAGGGGTTCTTTCTAAACAGATTCTATTTAATCCCTTTACAGCCAATTCCTAATGAGTTAGTTAAGACATGTAATGCTAATGTTAAGGGCAAACCTACTAAGCACTCACCCTAAGTGTCTAGAAGGTGATTTGTTTTTACACCATGAATACTAATATACTGAGATTCAGTTAGACCACTGAATTTTCAGTGTTAGCCATAACCCTGCATTTCCTTTGTTTGCGGATTTAAATTAGATCACTAGTGGTCTGTTCTCCCCTAGCTGGGCATGTCTAATCTCCATTAACATTTATGGGACATAACCACACACCCCAGCAAAGGAAAATAGACTCCTGGTTGTAATTTTTGTTTCTCGTTTCCCTTTCATTTTTTTATTGCGATTTGTTTAAATGTTTCCCTGGCCCCAATGTCAATCGTAATCTATGAGGCAATCTGAATTGCTACGATGCCTTCACTGAGATTAGACGAATCTGTCTAAATGTATGAGAAACAGACTTGGAAGTAGAGGCTGTAGAAGAAATACATTTAGTTTTCCAGTGCAGCCTGGGGCCAGCCTGGTCTCAGTAGAAAGCCAGAGAGCATCCTCCTACTGAGATCAGATGGGCAACTTTACAGAAATTCCACTCCCAACAGAGGTTCATAAGGGAACCTAATTGGCAGGCCCAACATTTGGCCTCCAAAAGACTGTGCTGCAACATTCTTAAATTCCCAGCTGTACCATCTTTCTAGCTTCATGCTGGCTTCACTCCTGTGAACAGGCAGGGTGTTGAAATATTAAAACATTCGTGCTTTGGAGTTCTTCAGAGAGCAAGGAACTCTTCATTTTCAGTTATTTGTTGGCCAACAAGAATGGAGCCACTAGGGGGAGAATATCGGTATTTTAGCATTTTCACAGCTGTAATTCCAGTAAACTCAGCATTCTGAGTCACCCAGCTTAGAAGCTGAGATGTTAAGTCATTTGTGGTTTACTCTTTGAAGGGTAGCTACTTTTTCCCTGCCTATCATATTCCCTTTCCATTGGCCAGCCAACGTTGGGAATCTCCATTAAATGGAAGTTACCAACATCACAAAATTAGCAACAGAAGATTCTACCATTGTAAAAAGGTTGAACCCAAAGCTGCTGTCTCATTCATTAAACTGGCAGGATGCTGGTGTTCTGGCATTTGTGATCCTTATCTCATGAGAAGGAGCCGATCCTGCCAGAAAGCCTTCAGTCCCTTGTGGAATTGAGCTTGGGAGCCCAATAGTTCTCTTGTTGCTATTGTCATGTTAATTCCAATGAGTGTTTCATAACCTTGTCAGAGACGATGCAAAGAGTTGTACATACATAGCGGTCAAATTGTAAATAAAAGCTTCTCTCTGCTGATTCCGAACAATGGTTTTAGCAAATCACCAGTTGGTCTAATAGCCCCCTTTAAGAAGTACTGGCAAACAAAATTTCACTGTCAAATTAGTTTCCTTGTTTGCAGACAACTTGGGGAGGTATCAGAGGTCAGGCCCACACTGAATGACGACACTGTTGGAGTGCTCAAAAGAAGAAGCAAATTTTTAACCAGAAAACCAGCTCACTATAGGTTAACAATACAAAGTCAACTTCTGCCCTCATTTGACAGAGGTGGAAATCCGGACTAAGTACCCTGAAGTCAGTGGGATTCTCTGGGGTGTCCATCAGGGCAGAATTGGGTTCAACAGGTATAGGGCAGGTGTCTACTGGAGTTATTTATATCACAAAACATCTAGAGACCCTAGGTAGCTTCTTCTAAAAACTGAAAAACCAGGTGTAAAAGGCAGTCTCTGCCCAAAAGAATTTCCAGTCTAGGGTTATGGTGTGATGTCGACTGGGGGAAGAGACAGACAAATGGGCGTTAGCCGAGTAAACACGGGGGCCATAAAATGAACGTGTTGCACATGAAAGAAGGCTGCGGTATCTAACAAAGCCCCAGTTCTGGAATTAAAGTGGAAATTCCAGCTTAGCTTTATAGCACCTCTGACAGTGTAAACAGAGAGGGCGAGAATGACCGTCTCTGCTCCCCTCAAGTATGTTCTGCAAACTCTAGCTTCCCGTGTAAAAGGGGGATGTGAGACCACCACACCCGAAGTCGTTTCATGCTGGCATTGAAGCACGGGGCCTTTTACGAGGGGAAAAACCTTTTTAAAAAGGTAGTCTCCTTGTGCCAAGCCAGCCGTGTTTGGCAAGACTCAACCGTGGTGATAGGAATCTCAGCAAACAGTGTCTCACTCCATTGGAGCAGCTCTGTTCCCAGCCTTTCCTGGCCGCTGCCAAGCCCATCTGCTCCCCGCATTGGACAAAGAGTCAGAGCGAGGTGGGTGGAGAGAGTCTGTCGGTGTACGGTGTGGAGCAGCAGTGGCAGTAATGCGGTTCTGGTGGGCTCTTTGCCTTCAATCTAGTTCGCTCTCTTCCTCCAGGGGAGAAGGGGATTGGAAGCGGAAAGCCCTGTTTGCAGTCCAGATATATTTGCAATACCCGGGGGCCCAACTCGCCTCTCCCTTTTCTTTGGTGCTGTAAAGCTGAAAGATCCCGAGTGGGTTTTCCAAAAGCCCACTGGAGTTCCTGGAAATTGAGGCGCTCCGTGTGGCCAAGGCTGAGCACGGTTAAATATCCCTCTCCTGGTGCATTCTGTCTTCTCCCTTCCCCTCCCGCCCCCACTGAGGATGCGGATGTTTGTGACAGGGCGGTGGAGGAAAAGCCAGACTGCTTTCCTGTCCAGTACATAGCCAGGCTGCGCGTTGCTCCCAATTCCATTTAGTGGTCGCTGTCTTTTTCACTGGCAGGGAGACCTCTCCCAGCTCTTCAGCCACCCCCTTCCCTTCCGGCCCAGGAAAATGGAATATTTATTTCAAGTCACTAGGGCTGCAGCATTTAGCTGACTTGTAACAATAGAGGGAGAGATACCCCTGCCTTTCCCAATCAAACAGGCAAAGACCGAGATTCTCCTTCTGACAAGGACACTATCAAGGGGTATTAACTCTGATTAGTACACTCTGTGCTCTCTTTTGTTTTCCATTCCCTCGTTCCCCTGGAAGTTTGGCCTGCAGTCTGTGTGTTTATTGAGATGTTCCTGCCTTGCGTGAGGACATGCTCGTTTGCTGTTGTTGGATCTCTGGTGGTAAACACAAGGCTGCTGGCATTGACTTTTATTTTAGACAAAGGCACAGAAGCATGTGCTTTGAGAAACAAAACGAGACCTGAAATGGACCCTTGGACCCGATATTGTTGCAGGAAAATAATTGTGCATCAAGTAGTTGCGCTTCCCTGAGCAGTCAGCCAAACCCAGGATGTGTTCTACAAGATGGAATCCTGTGTATTTTGTGGAGAGTCGTAAAACCCAGCGTTAGCCTCTTGCAGGGCTCTGCCGACCCATTCTCTAATGCCTGGTGCTCCCTTCTTTGCGTACACATTCTCAGCTGTTGCTCTCCTCTGAACAGTGCTCGTCTTTCTCCCCTGCAAAACGGTTGCTGAGAGAAAAACTGGAATTCGTTCCCAAAATGATGTATTGAAATGACACCCCACCCCTTCCTCATGCAAATCCAAGAGTTTCAACAGTTTCTTTCCTATTGAAAACTCCTCCGCTGCAAAACAGGCTGACGAAAGGAGCAGCAGAAGGATTCTGCAAGAAGTGGGCTGTCTTTTCTGGCTGCATGCAAAACGGCGCGGGAGGGGAGCCCTGTTTGCAGAATTAGAGGTGTAGAAACCTCCCTTGATTGTCCCACTGAGTACCCCAAATACCGAGGCTTCACTAATGAGGCATGACAGATGAGGCGGTTACCCCAGGCACGCTGCGTTAATAATTGCCAGTCAAATCTCTCACCCAGATGGTATTGGCATGGTGGCTGTTTTCAGTGTGCTGCTTGTGACAAGAAACGTTTCCTGAAATGATTAGAAAATCGTCATGACTTCCAGTGCACCAAGCCGCACAGTTAAATGTCAGCATCACGAGTGGTTTGGCAGGCACATTGCTTGCCTCTGAACTACAAGGTTCCCTGCCTCTCTCTCCCAGCCTTGTTTACTTTTAGCTCTTTCCAGTGGTTATATAACTGGTCCCTTTTATTTCTGCAAATCCCAAGGTCGACGTGGAGTGAAGCTGTGCTATAAACAAGTCACTGCCAGTGTCGCTCCTCTTTCTCTTATGTTCCTTTCCATTCCTGGGGTGGAATTGAAAATCAAGTGCATTTCATGGGCTGTGGGGTCTTAGGAAAGTGCCTACCTAGCACTATAGAGGCAGTCAGAATCCAACCGCTTCAGGGGAGACTTGGAGGAGGGAAGATTAGAAGTGAAAGAGGCCGTTCTGTTCTGCCTGCATAAGCTGCAGTTAAACAAGGCCAATTCAGGATATGCTGATTTTGGAAACGTACACTCAGCTTTGCACATTTAACACGCTTCAGACCTCAGTTACTATGCTACACCGAGGACTTGCTTTCCATCCCCCGAGGTGAGTGTAAGGAAATGGAGCGGTAGTGAATTGCTGTGTTCGCAAGTGGGATAATAAACGAATCAAGCATTATTTAAACCTCCTCTCTGCCCCGTTCCGCAAAGGATCAAGCATGGGCTTTAGACCAGTTGCTGTCAGTGAGAATTGTGCAAAAATGTTCACAGTGAAACCCTGAAACCATTGCACCACCTACCTCGTGTCTCGTGCATCATCACAAGGTTCACAAATCGTTGAGGGAAACTCGAGCGTGGTCTAGTGTATCCTCCAGATGATATATGCATTCATCTAAAGTCTGGTTTTCCATGGCATTAGCGTAGAAACAAGTAATTGTTATTGGTTTTAACTAAAGCCCTGCCTACCCTCGAGACATTTGAACCAGTGTCACGGTGTATGGCCATCCGTCATATCCGATAATGGTATCACGGCATCCCATATGTTTTCTTATGGCTGTTTTACAGCCGGTCTGCGAGGAACAAGGTCGCGAAGGTCACCTAGGAAGGGAGAGCGCCTCATTGAAGACTCGGCCCTTTTTTCCTTGGTTTGTGCTCTCTCTTTTTCCAGGTGTTTGCAGCTTTTATCGCTAGTTGCTCTCCATTCAGCTCTGTCGTTGGCTGGGTCCTCAAAGGTACCAATATGCAGCATGAGTGAAATATTTACACTGATGGCCCTTTCTGTGCTTTCTCGTGTAACTGTGTCAGCCCAGTCGCCTCACTGCCAGCCCTTAATGTAGAGTCACTGCACTGATATCCCACGGGGTTTGTACCAGTGCAGCGAAATCAGATGTTACGCCAGGATGATGTTACAGGGCGGGAGCTTCGTTTGATGTTTGTGCAGTGTAACTCCATTAGGGGGAGTGTATGCCTATTACTCTATAGCTGTTGACTGGAAATCAACTTAAGATCAGTTGCTGTCAATGAGACAGCAGGAGGGTGGGCAGATTTCTTGAATGTTGATGAGGGTCAGTCTTGCCTTGAGGCTTTCAAGTTTGGAACTGGAAACTCGGAGGGTGTAGTGAGATATTTGCAGTCCTCCATCAGTCTAGCCCGGGTGGGCAAACTTTTTGGCCCAAGGGCCACATCGAGGTTGCAAAATTGTATGGAGGGCCAGGTAGGGAAGGCTTTGCCTCCCCAAACAGGCTGGTTCCGCCCCCTATCTGACTCCCCTCCCACTTCCCATTCCCTGACTGCTCCCTTCAGAATCCCTGACCCTCCAAATCCTTCCCCCGGCTCCTTGTCCCCTGACCACCCCCTCGAGAACCCTCACTTCTAACCACCTCCCCCAGGACCCTACCCCCTCCCCAACCTCCCTGCTTCCTTTCCCCTGACTGCCCTGACCCTTATCCACACACCTGCCCACTGACAGACCCTCGAGACTCCCACACCCTATCCAACCCACCCGTTCCCTGACCGTTCCCCACCAGAACCTCTGCCCCTTCCCACTGCCCCCTGCTCCCTGACCACCCGCTGGGACTCTCTGCCCCTTAGCCAACCCTTCGGCCCTAGCCCCCTTACCACACCGCTTGAGCAGCAGCCAGAGCCAGACACTCTACCGCGAAGCCCTGCCCTCACGGCGGTATGGCTGCGGAGGGAGAGCAGGAGAGGGGCCGGGGGAGCCTCCCCGGTGAGCTCAGGGGCCGGACAGGATGGTCCCGCGGGCCATAGTTTGCCCACCCCTGTTCTAGCCTTTGTAGGAAGAACCCAGTGTGCTGGCACCACTGCCATTGAAGTCACTGGAAGCTCCCTTTAGTTAGAATGTCATGGTGTCTTGGTGAGACAGGTGCTTTCATTCAACAAGATGCTTGGCCTTTTGCACTGTGCCACACCCTGATAGCACCAAGGAGCCATCTACCTTCAGCCAAGTCACACGGCAGAAGGCCTGGCAAGGCTCTATGGTTGTTCTGACTCCTCACATGGAGGTTTTGAAGACTCATCAGGAGATGGTGATTTAATACCAATCAGAAGGGACATTTCAGAAGGTCCTGCAGAGGTGAGGGGAAACGGGAAACTATATTTGTACAATACAAACGTGCTCCAGCCATGGGCTAGAGTAAGTTTTCCGCTCCCCTGGATAGTCTGATGAAACAGATTCTCAGATTTCTTTAATAGAAAAAATATCCTTTGCATGGCAGGGTCCTGCTCTCTTTCTTCCAGGATAACATTTCACTTGATCAAATTATGAACTGTGTTCCCAGACAAAACACATCATTAAGCTGGAGCTAAAGGGGCTGTAAATAAATAGCAGTAATTTAAGGGGATCACCCTGGATTTCATAGTTGTAATTTAAAAACAAATGTCCGAAAAAAGAGAAAATGGAAAGCTAATGGTAATTCATATATATTATGGAAACACAGCATTACTTAACTATTACCTGCATGTCTCCTCATTCCTCCATGGAGGGTCAATACATATGTGAGACCATAATCACAACTAATACAAAACCCGGCTACCACTGGGTACCCTGGTACCGGAGAGCTTCTCAAACCCTGCAGACGTGTGTATTACATTTGATGCTGCTGACACCTTGAACCAAGGCCATTGTGGTTTATAAGGCAAAGCAGAGACAGCCTAGCTGCAAAGTCACTTTAGTTGTAAGAGCACCACAGCTACAGGGCCCCTAGTCATTGTGCACAGTAAAGAGTTAAAATGGGTGACACCTGGTTAGAACCCACGTATTGGCACTGGCTTGATCAAGCGGGAGATAGAACACTTAAGCAGAGCCGTTATTGCCATTCGCTATCGTTAAAGTAAAGCAATTATCCTGCAAAAAGGCTTTTGCATGTGTCCAACTCTGTGCACTGAGACTAATATCTTAGGAGATGTCCCATTAAAACACTTTTTGGCCCAAAACAAATGAGATGCATACGATGCCCTTAACTACAGCTGCCCCTGTAGGTAGGTGGGTACCTTCGGTCAGCAGGCAGGATGCGGCTGGGTGCAGGAGAAGGATGGTACAGGACACCAGGGCAAATCCGGCGCCTGCCTGAATGCATGGTGGATTTTCTAATGTGTAGACAGAGCAATCAGGACATGTGAGACAACCTATTGCCTAGGTATAAATCTAGCTTCATGGAGACTTTTAGAAATCTTAGCCCTATTGTTGTCAATGGGGGCAGGATTTCAGCCCTGGTGTTAGGATCACTAAGGGCTTGTCTTCACTACCTGCCAGATCAGCGGGTGGTGATCGATCTATTGGGGATCGATTTATCGTGTCTCATCTAGACGTGATAAATCAATCCCCAGAGGCTCTCCCTGTCGACTCCGGTACTCCAACTCGCCAAGAGGCGCAAGCGGAGTCGACAGGGGAGCCCGCTGACGCCGTGAGGACACCAGGTAAGTCGACCTAAGATGTGCCGAATTCAGCTACGCTATTCACGTAGCTGAAGTTGCGTATCTTAGGTCGACCCCCTCCCACCGCTAGTGTAGACCAAGCCTAAGTCATTTCCTGTCGCTCAACCTCAAAGCTCCATGTACATTTTGGGTGCTTTAGAAATTCCCCAGCCTGTGGTTGTGACTAGTCTGAAACATATGTCCTTGGTTTGCTCACTTTAAGAATTCCACAGCATTCCTAATATCTGCATTAATGCCATTGATTAATGAGCTAATTTCCTCCTTCAGCAATCTCAGACCAGTGAAACATGCCCCTCCGTGCCAAGGTCAACAAGATTCAAACAAATTTGGAGTTTCGAGGCCAAGTTATTTTTTGACAGATTAGGAGGCAAAAGCTGGGGGAAATCTAAAGTGAAGCTCACCTCATTTTTTTTTGACCCCCTCATATTCCACAAACACCTTCTTCAATTTGCTTCAAACTTTGTAGGGGAAAAAAATGATGCTGGCAGGAGATCGTCTTTGTGAAGTTCCAAGTGCATTTGCTTTAGTTTTTGCAAAGTTATTTGAAGTCAGATTAAGCCAGATAATGAAAAGTTGGCTTCCCCCTTAGCTTATGGTGGACCTAACCTCTCTCCACGGGGATGGTCAGTGGAGCTGTATGATGATATGCAGCTGTTGGACAGCTGACTGACTTCCTGTTTGCATTGGAGTGTCTTCCCTACAGGAACAGTGTTGGGAGGCTTCTCAGAGTGTGTGCTGTTGTGTTCCCTGGGATTGTTTAGCAGTGATTACAGTAGATGTTCTCAGAACTGGGGTCATGACAGAATAAGGAGTAATGGTCTCAAGTTGCAGTGTGGGAGGTTTAGGTTGGATATTAGGAAACACTTTTTCACTGGGAGAGTGGTGAAGCACTGGAATGGGTTACATAGGAAGGTGGTAGAATCTCCTTCCTTAGAGGTTTTTAAGGTCAGGCTTGGCAAAGCCCTGGCTGGGGTGATTTGGTTGGGGATTGGTCCTGCTTTGAGCAGGGGCCTGGACTAGATACCTCCTGAGGTCCCTTCCAACCCTGTTATTCCATGATGCTATGATTCTGTTATAACCACCATTTCCCCCTCTCTGCTAAATCTTGATGTCTGTTTAATAAAGAGGCTCTGTGGGTGAAGAGCCCCAAGATCCCATGGACTAAAGAAGTCTGCTTCACCCCTACTATTGGATAACTCTGCATCACTTGCCCTGTATTCTGAAACTATTTCTCTATGTGAGGTCCAGATCTCAAGAAAAAAAGCTCAGGGTATGTTGTGAGTGGGGAGAATCTGGAAGGTACTCTGCATAATTAAAGATCTAGGCCCAGATCTATGGAAATCATTGGAAGTTAGGAGACTAAATACCTTTGTGGATCTGAGCTGTAGAGCCTGGATCTCAACTCTGTCACGCTGTTTTACCCGAGTATATCTCCACTGGTGTCCATGGGGACACACTCACGTCATGGTTACGCACCCAGTGTAATGGAGTGGAGATTCAGGCTCATGTTTCCTCAACTGCACCTTAGTCAGTGAACACAATTTATATTAAAAAGTGATAGGAATCCATTTGGGAGAGAGACAGTTGTGGAGCTAGCAGGAGCCAATCTGGCCCGTGATATAAATCAGAGCAGCCCAAAGGCTGCTGTAATTTACACCTGGCTGCCTGTGGCACCAAGGCATTGTTCTGGCAGCTGGAATTAGCCAGATTGCAGAAGCATTCCTGACACACCCTCTTTTCCCAGCCACCTCCCCAATGCCCATCTGCTTCTATAGGGCATGGCTCAGAGCTACATTAGCTGAGGATTCCCTCTACGCTGAGGAACTGGTTAAACTGGCACCTTGCACCTCTGGGGCCTGTCACTGGTACTAGGCATATAACTGTCCCAGTACTAGGCCCTGTAAGAACCTGCCACTTTCAAACTGTGCTGGCTCAAAGGTACGTTGAGGCAATGTGGATAAATGTCACATATAAACCAAAAGCTCCCACATCCGTCTTGTTAACCTGTCGTTCACTGTTGGTCGTGTGTATTGCAGTGATGTCAAAGGCTTCAAATCATGCAGTAGTTCTGCTGCACAATAGGGTGAGTCAGGGGAACTGCTGTTAACTATTGTAACTGGGATTAACTGTCTGTGTGTTTGTGACTGTGTCATACACAAACACACCCACATGTATATTCACACACTTTATCTCAGGGCCAGATTTCCATAAGGAATTAGGTATCTAAAGACGCAGATGTAGGCACTTTGCTGCATCATTAGATGCCTAAATAGCTTATCTGCTTAACATCCCAGTGAGCTTCCTTTATCAGAGAACCTCAAAGCACCTTAAAGGCCAACTCCAACCTCCCACTTCCTGGGTCATAGAGGTTCCTAAGGTAGAAGTACTTAGGGAGCACAGTTCATGAAGCGGATGCACAGTGTGTACAAGACATATCACTTGTCCCAAACGTTTCCTGTGAGGAGATGGGAGGGGGAAAGCATGGGAGAAATTTGGTGTGGGGAGCTCTGTGGACCTTTAGCTTTTGGAAATTGGTCCTATTTTTAACTGTGTAATTTGTATAGAAAGTCTGATATAGGCCGAGTGTATTGGTGAGTCCATCCGAGAGAAGAGGTTCTTTTTCTGTGGCAGACATTTAGCTTTTGCTCCAGAACTTTTCTTCCTCCTCCTGTTCTTCTACCTGCCCCTTTCTGCAGTTCCTATGGCAATATGCCTCTCCTCCCTTTCCATCAACAGGCAATTGCATTGCCATCACATGTTCTGTTGCCAAGTAACTGTTGGCCTTGTTTATCCTCCGCAGTTCTGTTTGTTTTCACTATTACAGCTGTTGTTACTTGCACTGACACTCTTGGCTTGAAGTTCCATGGGTTGAGGGGTTGCCAGTATACAAGAGTAGGACCACATGGCAACCAACCAGAAATTCACATGCTGTTTGTTTTCCTTCTGACCCAATTGTACAACGTGGAAACACATTGCCATCCTCGAGACATGGCCTTTTGAAGAGGTAGCCACACCCAGATCAGTCTCTAGCCAAGTTTTTAAGGTGGTCTGTCTGGACATTCAATTTATGTCCGTCACTGGCAATCTTATCACACCTCTGATGCTTGTGGTGACCACATGATCACCAAACACAAATTTCAACCTAATCATCAATGCCTTAATGACGCTCCCTCTCCTCCTTCAGACATCTTGGGAAAGAGTAACCGTGCTAAAGGCACATGGGAAAGTAACTATCTAGATCTTGTATTCTCTTCCATAACCTACTGGTCTGACTGTCTTTAGGTGGTGAACTCCTTGAGGGAGAGATTGTGCCTCTTCTCTTTAGAAAGTGCCTAGCACAGCGTTTCTCAAATGTGGCCACCACGGGCTCCTCTTGAAGCCACAGTTTCCTAAGCAGTGACTGGCGGGGGCAAAGTACTGGCCCCTCTCCTGGGGCTCCCAGGAGGGATTGGGCCCTGTCCCTCTCTCAAGAACCCACAAACGCCACAGGAGCAGGCAGCCAGAGTGAGTTCTCCGGCTTCTGCCCTGGCTGGCGGGCACCCGGCTCCGGCTGTGGGGGTCCATCCCCCGGCTGCAGGGCTTCAGGCTCCGGCTGCGGGCTCACCAATCCCACGTTGCCTCCGGACCCCGCCACTTCCCTCAGCTCTCCATCGCCCCTGGCTCCCGCGGCCTTCCCAGCCGCTCTCTCCAGGGCTTAATTTGTCACCCACCTCATGCTGGGGTTGAATAAGTCTGCAGTGAAAAGCAATATTTGTATGTTTGTGAGTATCACTTTTCACTGCCTCCCAGCTAGATAGTCAGTCTGCTGTGAAAAGTGATGATTAACAAACATACAAATATCAGTTTTCATCGCAGCAGACTTACTAGCTAGCAACTCTTGAAAAAAGGAAAAGAAATAACAAAAAAGACAAGACCTTGCAAAGCACCTTATTTTGTTTCTCTTCTGTTTAGGTCGAGTAAAGAATAGAGACAATTGTACATTATTTTTATTACTGAGTCAGCAAAAAAAAAAACCTATGTAAATAAATTGCAATGATTTGGGTATGGATATGTGCGTATTTGTTTTTCCTAAAATTAAGTATTTTAGGGGACATTGTCAGCACGGCCACCAGTAAGAGTTGGTGGCCGCACACTAAAGGCCACCAAAAAATTTCTTGTGAGGACCCCTGGCCTAGTGCATCCTGGGCACTACCTGAAATAAATGATAATCTCCTTAGAATTTCATCTCTCCAACATAAGAGCCTGATGTGATGGGGGCACGTGCATTTCCTTTGCATGTGTCTTGTTTGGTTGGATTAAGGATCCTATTATATTTCCCGGATAATTTAAAACCATTGTTCAGCTCTAGCTCTACTTCCAACTCTCCCTAGACAGTCATTTTTATTATTACTGATGACGAATTAAAGGAAACGGAGTGTTTTTAAAAGAGCCCCGTGGTTGAAGCATGGGACTGCGAGTCCAGAGATGTGGGTTCTAATGTCTGATCTGAGGAGGCTGGCTGTGTATGCAAGGAAAATTATTTGCTCTCTCTCCCCCTGTGTCTGGTTCACAGGGTATTGAGGCGTAATCCATTGCTGTTGAGGAAATACACAGAGGTATTTGAAACTATGTAAATACAAAGTGGTGCTGGTGTTCCTTATTATTAAAAGCCAGTGATTTCTCATTTGAAGCTGGACATCTGTCTTTGTGACATCCCAAAAATGATTGCTCTAAAAGGGACTGGTGTAGCAGAGTGGGGAACAAGGAGCAGGAGAAGAGAACTGCTCCAGCAGCAAAGATCCATTTGCCAAGCAAATACCAGTAGTGATGAGAGAGGGGGGAAATGAAGAAAGGAAAAATGCAAATGGCATTGAGCATAGGGCAGGACTGTTTCTAAACAGACATCATGGGTGAGATTTTCAAATGGGGAGGCATAGTAAGGGTTGGCCTTACTCTGCCTCCCCATTAAAGTCAGTGTGGCCAACCCCAATTGTTCCAAAATCATGACTCTCTCACACACACACACCCCAAATCATGAAATAGGCTTAAAAAGTAAAAATGCACTGTTGTTTTATTTGCCTTCTGGTGTTTGAGTCTTTAGGAGTCACATTTTTTAGCTTTACTCTATGACCATTGGGTCTAGAAATATACTTCGTTTAAAATGAGAGCTGAGATTCTCACATAATAACTTGACTCCAAGAGTTGGAGCTTGAAGAAAAACACCAAATATTGTAAGACTCATGATAATAGTTGGCAACGTTGCCATGGTAACACTCCCATTGGCTTCAGAGGGGGTAGGATTAAGCTAAAATTGAGTGCTTTTGATAATCCTGGTCAATCTTTGAAGTTTTCTGTCAATAACAGCTGATTTTCAGGTTTCAGAGTAGCAGCCGTGTTAGTCTGTATCCGTAAAAATAACAGGAGTCCTTGTGGCACCTTAGAGACTAACAAATTTATTTCAGCATAATCTTATGAAGTGGGCTATAGCCTATGAAAGCTTATGCTGAAATAAATTTGTTAGTCTCTAAGTGCCACAAATACTCCTGTTCTTTTTAGCTGATTTTCAGGGACCAAATTATTCAGAAAGTTCAGAGTAACATCTTGATTTTGACAGACATGCTCTAGATTTAAATTATGGTTACTGAGAGCAGAATTTGGCCTTAATAAAATGAAGTATGCCAGAAAATGGCTTGGCTTATGCCAAAGAAGTCAGGCTGTAGATTAATCAATGGAAAGTTTTATTAAGAAAAACAGAGCAATTTATTTGGAATTTTTAAAACTAATTTACAAAGTCAGCGACGGCCCAAGGGGCATGCGTCCTGCTTTAAATCATGCTCGGCGCAGAGATCTTACCAATTAGTTTGCGCAGAAAGGTTCTCCAAAAATGTCAGCGTCGACTTTCTCCATTTGATTTGGAATAAACTGTACTTCAGCGGAACTAGTTGTTGAAATGGGGCAGCTAGCGAAGGCAACAGGACCGTTGGGCACAGCCAGTTCCCAAACCAGTGAGCGGATAGTTGGAGCCTCTCCGGCTGAGAGAGCAGAGCTGGGAGGAACAATAAAGGGCGTGAGGCTATATTCTAGTTCCCGTTCCGAAAGGGGATGTTGAGCTGACTTGTGCTCTGGTAACAAGCCCTCTACTGCTGCTGCGGAGAGCCACTGAATTCCCATCCAGTTGCCATTCTGGACATGTCTCTGCTAATGTTAGCCTGGCAAGAGGAGGCTCTTGGACAGAGAATCTGCACAAGGATCCCTGATAATTCCCCCCAAGCTCAGCAGTTCCCCAGGGATCGTTGGAAGCTAGGGCCATTCTGCACTGGCAATCCCTGCTCCTGGTAGCAATCCGACTCCCCTTGGGGTCCTTAAGGGGCAGCTTTGCAGAAACCGACCACTGTCTTGGGAGATCTCCATGGCCCTGGAGGGAGTGGGATAGGTGTCTGCCTGGTTCCATATCCCTGTCCACCACAGCCAGGCCAGGCCCCAGTCCCTCCATTAGCCTGGTGCACAAAGTGGGCAGGTATACGGTGCCATGGAAGCAACTGTTTCCTCTTTCCACAACCACATGCGGGAGACAATGTGCACCAACGTAGTGAACTGGCTAGTGTCTGTTTGCACCGCTGCCCTCTCCCGGGTGACAGAATTGCTCCTCTTTGGGCCACGTAGACCCTACAGTGCTGTCACATAGACCCTGTATTGCTCATAGCTAATGGAGAGTCTTTTTGAGCTCGAGTGGCAGAGGCCTGGGCTTTTGGAGCAGGGTCCAACGTCTGTCACTGCGATCACTGTGACATTCTGGTGGCCATGGCTTTGTGACAGTACATTGCTCCGTCCTTCCAGAATACCTCCATGTCACCAGTGTCCTCTAGTGGATGCCATATGGGTCTGCTCAACAGTTTGTGGCCAGGTCTCTGCCTAGTGGCTAACTAGTATTACACAAGGTTCAGCCCTGTCATCTTTGTACAGTGTCTGATCGTGTCACTCATTATAACAGTGGGCTGTCATAGGACAGAAGGCCTAATACTGCTGCAGAAGCACGAACGTTTCCAGCGGTAGCACTGGTTGTTCTCACAAAGTTTCAGTCATCGTCCTAAGAGAAATATGAGGGGAGATTGGGGCCAGGTTGTGAAAGTGTCTGGTGATTTTGGAAAACCTGTTATTATTGGGGTGGGGAGCTCAACTTTTGCCATCTTAAAGCAGCCTCGATTTCCCAAGCAGAGGTGCTCAGTGCTTTGTGAAAACCATGCCTCCATGGGTGCCGACTCCATGGGATCTCCAGGGGTGGAGAACCCACGGGGAAAAATTGGTGGGTGCAGACCAGCAGCTCCCCGCCCTGCTACCCCATCCCACTCCAGCTCAACTCCGCTTCCGTCTCCTCTCCTGGGCACGCTGCCGGGTCCTGCTTTTCCCCCCCTCCTTCCCAGCGCTTGCAGCACCAAACTGTTTCGCGCAGTTGGGAGGGAGGGGGGAAGAGGGAGAACACGGCGCTCAGGGGAGGAGGCGGAGCAGCATTTGGGGAAGGGGGCCAATAGGGGCGGAGTTGGGGCAGGGACTTTGGGGAAGGGGTTGGAATGGGGACGGGGAAGGGGTAGAGTTGGGGGGGGCTGGGGGCGGGAGGGCACGAACATCCACCAGCGTCAGGGGAAGTTGGCGCCTACACACGCCTCCTTCAGGTGTCTCAAGTGCGGCACCCAAAATCACTTCCATCCAAATCCTCAGACGTGATTCCAATGGGAGTTAGGTGCCTAAATACCTTTTAAGGCTCAGGGCTTTGGTTGCTTTTGACAATTGGGATCGGTTTTGCCAAGGAAAGTGCAGCTCCTCGCGTCATGCTGTTGCCATGGAAGACTCTCGTGTTAACTGCCTTTTTTTTCTCCTCTTCCCCACCAGGACTCTCTGCAGACGGTGGTGCCAAGCGGCAGGAGCATCTCTCTAGATTCTCAATGCCCGATCTGAGCAAAGACTCTGGAATGAACGTCTCGGAGAAGATGAGTAATATGGGGACGCTGAACTCCTCTGTGCAGTTTAGAAGCGCCGAGTCAATCCGTAGCCTCTTGTCCGTGCAACAGTACCAAGAGATGGAGCCGAACCTGCGTGACCTGGCCAATCCCGTCAATTACAGAGAGATGCCGTCACATGGAAGGATGCATCAGAGTTTTGAGTATGACAGCGGGATTCCAGGGAACAAAATACCCGGACAGGACAGTGTTAGACTTCCCCCTATGAGCGAGCGCACACGCAGACGAACTAATCTTCGGGATGACGATCGGCGTTACCGCCCGCACAGACCCCGGCGGTCCAGACGCTCCCGCTCGGATAACGCCCTCCACCTGGCCAGCGAACAGTGCTGTCGACTGAAAGAGAGGCCCTCGCTGCGAGCCAGAGAGGACTATGACCAATTCATGCAACAGAGAAGTTGCAGAGAGACACTGGCGCAGGGCCCCCGCAGAGACCTGTACGGTCAGTGTCCAAGGACTGTGTCAGATCTCGCTTTGCAAAACCATCTGGGGGAGAGATGGGGCCCCTATTTTGCCGAATATGACTGGTGTTCTACCTGCTCGTCCTCTTCAGAGTCTGACAATGAAGGATACTTCCTTGGGGAGCCCATCCCGCAACCTGCCCATCTCCGCTACGTCACCAGCGAGGAGCTCCTCCACAAATATGGATCGTATGGTGTGCCCAAGTCTTCCACGTTGGGTGGCAGAGGACAGTTGCATAGCCGAAAGAGACAAAAGAGCAAAAACTGTATCATATCGTAACAGCGCTGCTGCCTGGGCACGGTCTGAGAATGTAAATTAACTCATAAACTTGCACTGTTTTAGATCTTATATGCGCTTTTTATTGTAACAAAAAGACCTGAAGACTGGGGATTTCTAAGAAGGTTGTAGATTGGCTTCTATAAGTAGTCATAAATCATTGGCACGGTGAATATATTTTGCACATTTTACTTTGGAAAAAAACAATTCACTTTAACCTGTAATATTTACCTAGTATTTTTCCTCTTCTTCCTAAATACTGCCACTTCTTTAAGTCCAGTTTGTCCGTATGTTTTAGTTACCACTGTTCACTATAATCAACAGCTCGCGAATAGTTTGTGTTTTCCTAATGCGCTTTAGTTTTCATTACCCATTTTGGTAAGTAATTGGTCTCTCAGTCGGTGCTGGAGTCTAAGTTATTTCCATGATTGTTGTAAATGCAATGTAAATGAGAGTTCGGAGAAAATATTTTTGTATTTTGTAATATCAGAGGAATTTCTATATCTTAGGCGTCACTGGGAAACTGCATGCATATTCATAATTGTTTTCAGCCAGAGCTAAACAAATGGTACTTCAGAATTCCTTCTCACTTTGCCATCAGATGTATTAAGTATATCAGTGAAATCTTGGTCTCTTCATTCCTGGTAAATCAAACAAACATATTGTGCTTTGTTTGATCTTAAAGAGGCCGAGATGGCGTTTTGGCGTCTGTTCACACCTTTGATTTTCAGTTACGCTATCAGTGACATCCAGGAGTCTTTACAAGTGCAAAAGTGACTTTTTTTTTGTCAACTAGAATAGAACCAACGACCAAATGTTTGCAAAGTTTTCACCACCAAAGTTGGGGAAGGAATTTTCCATCTCTGTAGAGAATGCTGATGTTACTAAACTTTGAACTATTCTTTGGAGTAAATAAAAGTGTAAATGGTGCAATTGTGTGACGTCAGCATGGCGTTGTTTTGAGTATAGAATTGTCTTACGGTGCTCTAGTTTCCTGGATTATGTTAACTGCTGATCATTACCAAAAGGAATCTTCAACGCCGCCTACTACATAGATCATAGTAAAATGAATACAAACTAAGCATATTGGGCTTAATTATACCATGGAGCGATGCCCCTCTCCTCCCCCGCCTCTCCCTTGGAGGTCAATATTGTGTAGTTCCAGGGTGCGATTGAGCCCATTATTTGGAGCTAAAATCAATCTCCAAAAGCATCAACATGGTGGAGTGTTCTATAAATAGGACTCAAATGTATTGTGCTATGGTGTATGTGAGTTTTTCTCTGTATGCTTTAAACCATTTGGGTCCTGACACCAAGGTGTGTCGCATCCTGTTCCCAGATGGGACAATGAAAAGGGCAGATTTTCTGGAGGGTTGTAATATGGGTGCAATTTCTTTCACATGTTCCCAGCCAGGCTGTTGCCCGTTCACAACAGCTTTTGTGCTACATTGTGGAGGGTTTGAGGGCTCAACCAATCTCCTATTGGAGTTGATGGTAACATTCCCGTTGATGTCAGTGGCAAAAGGAGCAGCGGTACAAAGGAATTTAGGTGCCTAAAGGTGCAGCAAAGCGCTGATAGGATTTGCAAAAGCTCCTAAGCAGGTTAAGCACCACTAAAAGTCAATTGGATTTAGGCACCTAGTGGGGTTTAGAAAAGCACCTGTCTGCATAGGCACCGAAAACCTGTATGCACCTGGCCCATTCCTGCAGTTAGAGCCACAACGGCAGATTCCATTGCAGGACTGGGACCTAACGCAACGTGTTTTGTAACTGGGAAAAAAACTATTGTCTGTCAAAAGCAGCAAATGCGGGAAATCTTGAAGGTGGAGGTCTCCATAGCAGACTATTGCTAGGAAATTTTTGTTGTTTGTAAGGAGAATGTGATGATGATTATTTTTTAAAAGAGAGAGACACGACTAAGTATTAAAACAACAAATGTTTTTTCCAGTTGGAATAAATGGAAATATTGATCCAAAGGGGAAAAAGACCAATGTGTGTGTATGTTTTTTTAAAGAATGTCTATTACTTGTGAAGTTATGAGTCATTTTTTATTTATTTTCAGTCTGTTCTAGAATTAAAGCACAAAAACTAATTAGATCCCCTAGATCAGTGTTTCTCAACCTTTTTGATAGCAGGGACTTGCTTGCTGACTTCCGAAATTGTCTGAGAGAGATCTCAGGAACCGGTGCCAGTCCACAGACTCGTCGTTGAGAAACGCTGCCCTGCATGATTTGATTTTGATGATATATTGAGAAATCAGCATGGTCCACAAATTGGCAATCTGCTGTGTTAATATGACCATGATTCATTAGTTTTACACATATATGGCCATATCCTCAACTGATGGAAATCGGCGTAGCTGTCTTGGAATCTAGAGTGACACCACTTTTCATCAGGTGAGGCTCTGACCTGTAATTTATAAATCATTTTTCTTACCAAGAATCCCAGCCTTTTAGATCGTATCCAGAAGAGTTCTGGAAAGTAGAGTCAGTTTACTTCTCTCACTGATCAATATGCCATTCATCGCAGGGTACTTTGTATAAGTTGTTCTCAAAAATATAATTTTCACTCATTGTCAATGATTAAACAAACACAATGGGTCTCTTCCTGTCTTTCAGATCTAAGTACTTCACATAACTGAAACTCTGAAGAATTAACTGTTTGTATAGTCAATTCATAAATTTCGTGGCCAACAGATTAAGAACTAATTTGCAAGGTTACTACCTTCTGTGGCTCCTCATTACCAACAGAAAAATGGGAAGAAGTCTTCTGATAAAATCAGTGGCTATAAGGTTACATTTGCCAGTTACCTAAACAGGTGGTCAAGGCTCATCAGCAGTCAGAGATGATTGCTACCACCTTTCCATTAAACCCCTTTCTAAGTCCCGGATCCTCAAGGCTGTTCTAGGCAGGTTCCACTGACACGGAATGGCTTTGCAGAACCTCAGTGAATGAAGTCAGAGAAGAACCAGGGCCATTCCATAGATGCTGAAAATGTGGCTCACACTGCAATGCCATGCTATGATGAGAGGATTATTGTTTTCTGGGCATGCTCATTGAAGCCAGCCCCTCTCTTCTTGCTACCGGGCCATTATCCCTATCAGGTTGTTGTTGGCCTCTTCCTCCGCCACACTAAATAAAGGCCAAACATAAAGTCACATGATATAGACAATAGAAACCTGTTTCTCTCCTGTGACAGAGAGAGAAGTAGGTCCCTTGCTGTAGTCTCCCTTCTCCCTGCCTGGAGGATGTGTAAGCTTTGCCACGCTAAACACCAGCGAGCTGGTTTACTGAGGAACGTTTGGAAGGCCCACAATCAGGTAGGAGATGGGAGGACACCAGCGCTTTAAAGTGCCTATGTCTTATGCGCTCTCACAATATGTTTGAGATTATAGGCCCCCACAGGGACTAAGAAACAATAAAAGTTTAGCAGATAGCAATCAAAGGAGCAAGAGCAACAGAACCCATCAGTATGGAGAAGTAAGCCCAGCTGTTGGTGTGGTAGCAACAGTCCAGCTGAGGTTGCTGTGCCCATGTGGTCAACCCTCTGAAAGTTTAGAGGACAAGATATTTACCCAACAGCACAGATTGCCACCTAAAACTCCAAACCCCAAGTTCCAGCTCCACAACGATATTTAGGTTAATTCCTATTTATGGCCTGATTCTATAGCCGGTCTTCACTGTACGCAGGTGCCCACACGCAGTGTATCACACCCATAGGTACCTCCTCTCTCAATGCAATTTTTGGACTCCAGGAATACAGCTGACTTAGAAGGGGGAACCCAAGAGCAAAGACTTGCAGGGCTGTTGTCCCACTCAATCCAGGCAAGTAACATTTGGTGGCAGAGAGACCCTTTCGGGCAGACTTACTGCTGCACACAACACAGACATGTAGGCCAAAATTTTCAAACATGGCTGCTAAAGTTAGGGACCTAAAATTATAGCTAGACACTTATATAATTGATCTGGCACATAGTTAAATGGGGTCTGGGCCATGCCTGCAGCTCCCAAGCACTATGACGATACAATTCATTTTATTATGTGGGGTTCTGGCTATTCGAATAGTGTTGCAGATGAAGGAAAGTGGGGGAAAAAAGAGAACCAATAATGCTTTTATCAATTAGTAGTGTCTAGCACCTCCAGCCATGGATCAGGGCCAGCTTGTGCCAGGTCCTGGTCACAAGGAAAAGGAAGTCCCTGCCCTGAAGAGCTTCCAATCTAAGTCTCAGGCATGTGACAATGACGTAGCCAGACAAGAAGCACAAGGCCGCAATGAGACAGCACTGGTCAGCAGGAGAAAGGGTGATCTTAGCACTGCCTGGCTGTGGTTGAATTTTTTTAGGCATGTGGCAGAGGAGAGTTTTAAAGAGCTGGAGGGGTGTCCTGTCTTGAGCCCCAGGAATAGTGATAAGTATGGTTTCAGGGGTGGGGGAACCAGCCAACTTTTATCTCTCAAACCAGAATCATCTGGTTGGGTTACATCTCCCACCTGGAGGACGGATAGCTTTGTGAGAAATGCTACTACAGAGAAGACTTTTCATACACGTAGCTTGTTCCTGAGGTCATTTCACATACAGCGTGTAGTACCAGATGTGACCTTGCTGTTAGGCCAGGCTGATTTGGGTGTATTTTAGGACCACCTACATACTTGGGACTCACTTCTCCTTTATACTAGAATAGCCGCTGTCCACCTTGAGAGATGACAGTGTAAGCACAGCTCAGCTGCTATGTGTCTTACTGTGACACCACGCATGGCTAAGACGTCCAGTTCTCACCCAACAGTCCTTGCCTCAGCTAATCAGGCAGAAGGTCCAGGATGGCAGACTACTAGTTTAGAGGCCTGCTGTGTGTTTCCCTGTGCTTTCTTTTCTCTCCACCACCTCCCTTCAGCCTCTGTTACTCCCCGATGCAATGCAGCTCTCCAGTGGTGCCCGTTCCTAGCTGCCTCTTCACAGCTTGTTATGTCAATATTGAGAGTGTTCAAGTCCCGCTTACAAACATCCTGGAACTTTTACATCAGCCCAGGGGCCTTGGGGCATTTCCCCACAGGAAAGCCTTTGGAATGTGCCCATTGTCCATGCAGTGCATATGACTTGGCAATTTTGCTTTCGCAAGTACTTCAGTATCAGGGACTTGATCTTTAGACTATGAAGACAACGGGTGTAGAAGATGTTTAGCCTTCTCTCATGGCTGCTGGAGGTGGGCCAGGTCTTGCCACTATGCAGCAGCAGGCTTAGAACGCACATCAGATAGACCTGTAGCTAGTTGTTCAATGTTAGTTTCCTGTTTTCTCACATGCACTTGGTCAGTTGGCCAAATAGGTTTCTTGCCCATGCAAGAATTAAGCTTATAGCCTTTAAGGTCAGAAGGAACCATTATGACCATCTAGTCTGACCTCCTGCACAACGCAGGCCACAGAATCTCACCCAACTGCTCCTGTAATAAACCCCTAACCTATGTCTCAGCTATTGAAGGCTTCAAATCAAGATTTAAAGCCTTCAAGGTGCAGAGAATCGTCCAGCAAGTGACCCATGCCCCATGCTGCAGAGGAAGGTGGAAAAAACCCAGGGCCTCTGCCAATCTGCCCTAGAGGAAAATTCCTTCCCGACCCCAAATATGGTGATCCGCTAAACCCTGAGCATGTGGGCAAGACTCACCAGCTAGTCATCTGGAGTTAAGTTAGCCAGCACGGTAGAGCATAGATGGCAGAACTTGTGCACAACGTTGAGCATAGTGCACCAGCTATTCTAACTTCTGGTGCAGTCAACACACCTTGTGCCATAATCCTGGTCTTATTTAGCCTGAGGCTTAGTCCAAAGCCATCATAAGCCAGAAGAAAACTACTGGAGCTCTTCTTCGCTATGTGCAATGAACACTACCGGATCAGTGAAAATGTCTCTTATGAACCAGTGTTTGACATTGCTTTTTTCCTCTTAAACATGCACTGGTGAAGCATTTTCCACTTGATCCTGCATGGAGCTGTACATCCTTGGTGGTAGATGAGACGGTGTGCCAAAGCAGTGAGGGAAGAATGTTGATGGCACAGCACCTCCTGGCTTGACCGCACTATGGATTTCAATGCTGTCACCTTCATCATCATCCTGGACTTGGACTATAGGCTTCGTGCCACCATGGACAGATCAAGTCAGATTATGATTTGGCAGTGGGGGTGGGGGGGGTGAACCAATCCTCTCTTGCAACTGGAAAAGGCCCTTTGGGCTGACCAGATCCAAAGCCTTTGTAAGAGCTATGAAGGCCATCTAGCGAGGGCTTCCTTGGCCTTGACACTTTTCTTGCCATTGCTTTAGTGGGAAGACCATGTCAGTCATTGATCTGTCAAAACAAAAGTTGCACTGACTGGCTGGTTATACACATTCACCAAGTCCTTAGTCTTTTGAGACTGATCCATGCGATAGCTTTGCCAACAACATTAAAATGAAGTGACAAGAGTCCTGTGGCACTTTAAAGACTAACTAAAGTTTTAGAGCATAAGCTTTCGTGGGCTAATACCCACTTCGTCGGACGCATGCCTTACATGCATGCAAGTGCAATACTCACTTCGTCGGAGGCATGCATCCGACGAAGTGGGTATTAGCCCACGAAAGCTTATGCTCTAATACTTAGTTAGTCTTTAAGGTGCCACAGGACTCTTTGTCACTTCTGCTATTCCAGACTAAGATGGCTACCCCCCCCCGATTCTTGACAACATTAAAATGATAACTTCCTCTTTAGTTGTTACAAACACTCTGATCGCCTTAGTTTTTATGTTATGATGTTGGCATCTTTCTTACCATGTGGTACCCCTTCTTTCCTCCAGCATTCAACCAAGACATTGGCCAGATGTTTAAGTACAATCTGTCGTCCTTGTTTCAGTACTTCAACTGGAATTGCATTTTTCCCTTATAGGATTTCCTTGACCAGGGAGATGGTTGTCATTTCCAGCTCAGTCATAGATGGTTCTATAGCAGTGCTTCAATAGGCTGGAGTCATGGGTGTCACATTTACTGCTGCTTCAGAAACAGTGGTTTTGCTCAAATAGTGTTTGTGATAATATTCCACCCAGCATTGCATATGTTTGCTTCTCTCAATGAGGTCTCCATTAAGAGATTTGAGCGTGATACGTTTCTTGGCTGAAGAACCTATCCTCATCTTGATTCCATCATATATGCCGCTTAGATCTCCGTTCTCAAAGACTGTTTGCATCTTCTTGAATATACCGACCGCTGTGAATGGGCACATTGCCTTACTGTTCATTGCAATGCGTTCTTGGCCATACTGAGTTTAGCACGTCTCAGGACATGTGGGGATGGAAGTATGCAGTACAGCTGACTTCAGTAACAGGAAGTCGTTCTTCAGAGTATGCTGCAAACCAGTCTTTATCGCATACAGATATTCTTAACCAAAAGTTAAGATTGCAGCCACATGGATATTTATTCTGAGTGCATTTCATGCTGCATTAGCATTCAGGGGAGGTGCAATCAATGACATAGTTTCCCTAAGATTTGTAATAAATTGGAAACACCTTCCTTGGTCTTTTGTGTTGTTGCTATTAATGCGTGGACATCAGCTGTTTTTGGTAGGATGGAATTTCCACAGTGAAAGCCTTTATTTGGCAACATACACGCTCCTGGCCCATGCACTGCAAAAACTGAGAGTATGGAGAACGTCCTGTAGGTGTTTTCTACAAGTGACAGTTAAATCCAATTGTTGCTAAGGTCCAGCCCTGAAGTGTCTCCACCAGACCTTCTGGCGAGGACCACCTTGGAAGCACATGTTGGGTAATGCAAAATCCTCGGTGGCTAGAGAGCTCTGACATATTTTGCCCACTGTCATTCATTTTTCCCATCCTATGGTGACCAAGGCATAGCAACCACAGCTTGTGATCTGAGTCAGCTCTAGCACTGAGGTCTCCTGATACACAGAGTTCCATGTCCATTGGTAACTTACTAATCACAATTGCTGAGTTGCTGCTAGAGCAAGTCCTTTTCTTCGGAGGTGGAGGAAAGGGTTGGGCCATATGTAAGGGTGATAATGGCAAAGCAAACCGTGATGGATATTCATGTTGCAACGGGACTTTCAACCATAGGTTCTAATAAGGTTTCAGACTGCAAAACCCACCTGGCGTTTGCAGCACCCTTGTTTGTTTTTTACAAGGTCGAACAAGATGTAATCTCATGTAGCAAACCTGTCTCAGCTAGGCTGGTTTCAGAGAAGTGGCTCTGTCTACATCAAGCTTCTCCAGCTCTCTCTCAATGCTGGAGGCCTTTCTAGGGTCACTGACCACTGTTAGATTATTTGTCTGTCATACCTGCACATGTACGAAAACAGCAACCATCATGCCCAAACCTTTGGCACATCTCCCTTGGCAGACACTAATAATCAGGCAAAGCCCCTCTCCTGGCAGTACCAACTGGGCCCAAAGTCTTGGAGGCCAAGAGGTTCAGAGGCCAGCACAGTTGCAGAAGATGCCAGAGGGAAGAGCTGCTTTGCCATGCCCTGTGTCTGACATTTTTCTCTACCGTGCATTTGGTTCAGGGTTTACACCACTCACCATTAGGCGACCAATTAGCTGCATGGCAGCAGTACCAGAGAGACTCTTTTATGGTTACTGGTTTTCATTCAAGTGAGTATCTGGCATTTCCCCCACCCCCAATCACTCGGGTTCCTGGGTTAGGTACCGAACGCCCAATCCACGATAGATTGTACCGGGTTCCATGTTGCCAGGAGCAGGCCTGACCTGACTGCATGTATACCATGGATCTTTTATACTAACAGGGTAAACAGCAGAGATTTTAAGACTAGAAGGGACTGTCCTGATCCTCTAGGCTGCAATTCTGCATAACCCAAGGCAGAGAATTTCTCCCCAGCATTCTGCCAGTGGAAGGAATTGTCCCTCTCATTTTCAGTGAACTAGGCTACATCTTCCTAAGACTGTTGAGCATCGCCATTGTTAAGCTCTGTTTTAGCTCCTCTTTCATCCTGAGCTTCAGAGCTCTACATGCCCCCTGGGTCCCAGTGCAGTCAAGCTCTGTGGACAGTGGAGGCCGGGGTGAGTGGCTTCTCCAGAAACCAGGCCATTCATAATTCAACTTGAAGGGCTGTGTCTTCCCCACACATCCAGCAGTTGCTTTCCTTTCATGCACATCCAACACCATCTGTAAGGGATCGAGGCTGTGAAAGCAGAGTGGCTCTCTGGCTCCTTCTGCCCTGCTTTGAGTCGTTTGTGGGGGCTGAACAGTGTAGCTTGAGCGCTAGGCCCTGCAAAATGCATCTAAGGCTTTGCTGATGTCTGCGCTCCAGCTGGAACTTTTCAATGCGATTGCAGTGAAAGAAACCAGGCCCTTTCCCCCTCAGAGGCTTCATACAACTGTGTGTGTGTGTCTGGTAGGAGGAAGCTGCCTAGTTTCAGGGTATGTCTACACGGCGGAGGTCTGTATAGACCTACCTCAGCTCGCTTTGCCCTAGCTAGGCTGTGACACTGATAGCAGTGAAGCCACAGCAGCATGTTCTGCATCACTGGCTACCTACCCGAGCACTGACTCCGGGCCCCTGGGGGAGGGCTGTGTGCAGGCTGCCCTGCGAGTAATGCCGGAGCTAGCGACCTGTGCTGCAATCACATCTCCCGCTTGGAGTGCAGAGGAGCCCACGGACGCCGCACCCAGTGTCTGGCCCAACATCTGGGAGAGGTGTGTGAAATCTGCCAGGATTGCTAAGTACCCTTTGGAAATAAACCACCTCCGCTTAATCACCATAGAACCAGGTGCAAAGTCAGAGCGGGAGATGGTCAACCTTCCATTTTAAATTGAGGGCCCGCGGCTGGGGCAGAAGAGCAGGGCTTCAGCTCGCCCCCCGTCAATTCCCAGGAGAGCTCGGCGATGCCGAAGGGAGCTCTGCACATTGATCAAGTGTAGGG